>CM024635.1:13590571-13953513 GCA_014182715.1 Eucalyptus cloeziana | reverse complement strand
TTCACGTTAACATCAATTTCTGTGCTATATTACAAACTATTAAAATTCACAAAAAGAGAATAGGAGAGGAAATTGCTTCTTTTTCTTTTTTTCCCCCATATATTCCCTTTCATCAAGGAGGACAATACAATTTCATGGGAGAGGGTTTGGGGTAGTTCCTCAAGTTGCCCCCCATACCACAAGTGTTATGACTTCTAAAAATGTTTATTTAAGTATCATAATTTTCAATTAATCGCTCGAATGTCATAACATTTAGGAAACTCACCTAAATATAGAAAATACAACGTGGCGTGATACTTATGATGAATATTATTTTAAAAAATTACGGGCACTCTAATTGACTAATTGAAATATTTATGGTATTTAAATCATTAGAAAAAAAGTTATGGCACTTAAGAGAATGCTCTTAATAAAGTTATATGATCTCATCGTGGAATAATGTTATCACAAGTATCGTGATTTCTTAAAAAACGTTTACTTGAATGTCGTGAAATTTTAGAAAAAGCTACATATGTGTAGAAATCCGATGTGGTATAATATTTATGATGAACGTTTTTACAAAATTACGACATTCAAGTGATCGATTCAAACGTTACATATTAAACTTAAATGAATTGTAAAAGTAAGTGTTATACGTTCTCTTCAACTTGTGTCATAATATGTGAATTCATTTCTCCTTTGCAATTCTTAATGAAACGTGATAGGACATGTAAAAGGGGGAAACGAGACATAAACAGATAGATCATATTTCCAAAGGAGGAATCCATTTACTTTTGTCTTTTCAAATTCCTAAGAAGGAGAACCCTTTCTCATTACCAAATTTCCTAAACTGTTTTTCTCTTCTCCTTCTTTGCTTAGTTACATACACATGACGATAGACTCACTTCACCATCTTCTTCGTACACGTGCAAGCAACCCAAAGCAGTGACAGGCCAGAAGACCAAAACTGCGAAAATAACAATTAACAAACGGCAAAATCAAAAAGAAAAAAAAAAAGAAAGAAAATAAAAATTATAAAATAATTCAAAAAAATGCACAAAAACATCAACGAGGTGGTCGTCGTCGTCGTCTTCTTCCTCGCTCTTTCGTTTCTCTCGCTTTCGCGACCGCCATCTCTCTCTCTCTCTCTCTTTCTGGAGCTTCGCCGGCTGCCCAGATTCGTCCCCCCTTATTTCCAAAGGCGAGAGCAGTTATCGTAGGGAAGGAGAGAGAGAGAGACGGGGATCGAGCGCCGCCGCTGTCCGAATCTATGGAACAGCTCGTCAGCTTCATCATTCGGCCCCCCAGGTGACGAATCGCGGCATCCCCATCTCTTGATTCCTCGTGTTTCGATGCCCTGTTGCTCGCTTTCGAGTTCAATCCGACCGTAGGTTAATGGGTTCGTGTTTTCTTGGCTGCCCCTTGAGCTGTGATGTCGAGAGTTCGACGAATCTTGCGGATCATCTAGCTTTAGTATGAACAGTTTGGCCAAGTATGAAGTAGTTGTCGTTAACTGATCTCGACCCATGAAGAAAATCTGGGGTTATATGATTTTTCCTCCTTTGTATTTAATATCTTTGTAATTCGGCCTCCCAGGTGACGAATTGCGACATCCTCAGCTCTTGATCCCTTGTGTTCTGATGTCCTGTTGTTCGCTTTTAAAGTCAATCCGACTGTAGGTTAATGGGTTCGTGGTCTTTTTGCTGGCCCCATGAGCTCTGATTGCGAGAGTTCTACAAATCTTGCGGATCATCTAGCTTTAGTATGAACAGTTTGGCCAAGTATGGAGTGGTTGTCGTTAACTGATCTCGACCCACAAAGAAAATCTGGGGTTATATGATTTTTTTTTTCCTTCTTCGTGTTTAATATCTTTGTATTTGGGGGTCAACTGTAATGCCTAATCGTCAAGTGTCCAGCGTTTTCAAGATCTTCAGATCGTCTAATGATGAAAGTGTAAGATGGCTCGCGAGTCCACAATTTCGCGGAAGCACTGCTAGATATGTTATTCAAGAGTTCTTTTGGTAGTCTCTGCCGTGACACCGGAACCGCACAGTCCTGTGCTTCCTGATTTGAAAATTTGTCGGACGAGCGTAATATATTACCCCATATCTTTTCTTATCTTTTTAAAAAGGAAATTGTTACTGAAATTCGTTTTCAAAATCTGTTGCTGCTTTTTTTTTTTTTTTTTTTTCCCATTTTATAGTATTTAAAAAGTTCCTAGACATATGCTTCTGCTAGGAAATCTATATTGGGTCAACAGTTGTTCTCAATATGATAGTAACCAGTAAAGAATGGGACAAACTTCGCAACTTGCATTTGGCTCATTGAAAGTCGATCTCTATGTGATATACTCTAGTCTTTCTGATTTATAAACGTCAAATGTATCATGCCACTGAACATGAAGAGAAGTATTTGAAGCAGGACGTTCACCCATAAAATCCTCGAGTTCTGAAAGTACCAATCTAGTCCTTATGCCTTCACTTGTAGTACGGCATTCTAACATTTTTAATGTGACTTCAAGGTTTACTTACCCGTCATTCATTAATGTACATGACAAAGATGAGGAATCTAAAAAAACCGTGAGCTATTGAGTGTTGTGTATTAATAGGCCCTAGAACTCCATTATGCAGTGTCCTATATAATGCTGAGTAATTTTATTACAGATTGGTTAAATTCAAGATTGTCAATATCCTCATTGCTGATCTGCAGGGCCGAGTATAGTCCCAAATATGATTTATTAGATGATGAATTCATGCTGAAGGGGCAAATTGTACCGCAGGAATGATCTGGAGGTAAGTTATTATTTTCCACATTCTCTTTCTGAGAGGTACAGAACAGAAGCTCTTCCTTTGAAATATGGGGCCTTCCATCACTTTGGTTGTTAACATTTTCCTTCTTGAATTTCAATGCTATTTTAATTAAATCATGTATTAAAAATCTCAATCACCCTTGAAAATGGAGAGTTTTATTTCCTCCTCTTATGGTACTTTCTTCATATTATAGGAAAACTGTGAATTATTAGCTGAAGCATCTTGTTCAGCAGTATAAGCCGAGGTTCATAACTGCTTAAAATGCATAAACAAAAGAATCTTTTTGCCATTTGTTAGCTGTGGATGTTTGCTGTCAAGGCTGCTTTAAGTTTGGATTAGTAAGGATAATGCTTCTCACTTGATGACTAAAGGCGTTAGAAGAGGAACATTACATTACATTAATGAATTGAGTGATTTTTCTTCTTTCATGATGAGAAATTGATAGTTTGAATGTAGTTGGGAACTCACAGGAAAGGAGTCAGGACTGTTACGGGTGTAAGCGATGCATCGATGTATTTCCTGAAAGTTAAAGCAAAAATTGGTCCGAAGAAGTGTTGGAGATATGACCTTTAAATGCCCTTCTTTTTGCTGCTTTGTTTTGGCTTAATTTATGGGAGTAGGATAATTTGAGGAAGGTCCAATACATAGCTTCCAATTTGAGACATCTAGAGCCATACAAGATTTACTCTAGAGTTCAATAATGGACTCTAAGTTCTATGCACATTTTGTAATGATGCTTTTACTAATACTCTGTTCTTCTGCATATTATAGTTATCAAGCTGGCTTTATGGGTTATTAGTGTCCATAGAAGCTGGTTGTCAAGCCCTCTTCTTGTCAATTGCAAATCTTAGTTTGCCTGATAGTTATGGGGAAGTGAGGTCTTTATATATGTAAAGTAATTGAGATTCTCTTTTTAATGTGGATTGTATTAAATTCTATGCAGGTTAAGAACAGTCGAGGAGAAATCCTTCAGTGTAGTCATTACGTGCCAGTTGTAAGTCCTGAAGGAAAGCCTTTGCCATGTGTGATATATTGCCATGGAAATAGGTTAGCTCTCTCACAGAAAGTTGAAGAACAGCTTTTTTATAAATATTGTCATTATTTGGTCTTTTTTACTGTCAATTGCTCTTTTTCCATATATTTTGAATGTTCCTCTTGCTATGTTAATGCCTGGGGATAAAATAAATGGTCTCGTGTTTGTAATATGCTAAAAGGGTTCCATTTAGAAGTTCATAAGAAGAACATTTTGTAGTGGCACTCATATGGTTAGACAGAATGGTTGTGAGTTTTTCTTAACATATTGGAGCCATTTTGTTTCCACAAGCCCGTCAGAAGCATAACTACATTGACTTTAAGTAGATTCTGATTAATGATATCATAATTGTGATTGAGGAAAATAGCATGAGCAATGCCCAGCCTTTTCTTATCCAACACTTCTATTCTCTGTTTTCCTAATGTATGCTTTGCACTCTGAGGTTTTAAAAAACATACTCAATACCTGGGGTCTGAGAAACCCTGGAGAATAGAGGCTGCAGAGTGTAGGTTGAGTTGGAACTAAAAGGTGCAAAGTAAGGTTTTGTAGTACAGGATGCAAATTGTAACTGAGGTAAAACTTGAGGATGGTTTTCATAATTTTTCACTTTTGATTATTTTAGTAGAGGGACATGGATTTATAGTTCTGCATAATGATGGAATGGGAATTTCATTGTCTATTGGATCTCTCTTTTACCTTGATGAGGCATCATTCCCACAAATTCAAGTTCTATTTTTGGGTCTAATTTTTTTTTACATGGCAGGTGAAGGAATTTCTTAACTCATGTCTTGTTTTTATGACAGTGGATGCAGAGCCGATGCCAGTGAAGCTGCCATAGTTTTACTTCCATCCAACATTACAGTTTTCACGCTTGATTTTTCTGGATCTGGACTCTCTGGAGGAGAGCATGTTACCTTGGGCTGGAATGAAGTGAGTGCTTGTCTTTATGCAGAGGAATAGTCAGTCTTCTTTGAGAATTTCCAAACTCTTGTTTTTCTTTATTTCAAATCACCTTCTATGTGTAGTTTTGCCTAGAGATAACATCCAAACATAGATTTCTAAATGGAAACACCTGTACAAATCTTTCTCTCTTTGATTAAGTTTTTCCCCAATATCCTACATTGTGTTGCCATACGTGTATAAGGTAAGTCCTTCCACTAAAATCACTTATATTGGTAGATATTCCTGGGCCTACGTATCTGTATTCCATCAGGATTTAGAGGACGTAACTAAATGAATGGTATTTTGAGTAGCTCATCCCTCTTGGTGGAATCTTATAAGCTGCTGGTTTGATTCTATATCAAGTCTCTTGGGTTCAAATTCATCATGTTTATTTTGGGTTTCAGAAAGATGATCTGAAGGCTGTGGTCGAATACTTGCGGGCTGATGGAAATGTTTCTTTAATCGGCTTGTGGGGCCGCTCGATGGGTTCTGTCACAAGGTTTTCTTATTTTATTTTTGGTTTTGATTTTCATTGCTTTACAGTAAGAACCAGGGGACATGTTTTCTTTTATTCTGATAAATGGAGCTATTCCAGCATAGTTGTTGTCCTCAAGAGAAATTGCTGATTAGAATCTCATTTAGCATATGGCTTTACGTTTTCACCTTGTGACCTTTGTCCATACTCTTTTTGTACTCTTATATGTCCCTTTTCTTCTACTTTCTTTCTCATGAGCCCTTTTAGGATGTGCTTTGTATGCAATAGCTGATGTTGAATGTTATCATCCTTTTTGACTGCATGGATTCGTTGCCTCAATAGAGTTTGTCACATGGTCAAACTGTTGAGGTCAGAGATTTGGACACTGAGTTCGTCTGTTGGTAGATGTCTCCTTTTCTTTGGACCATCACATTATTTGATGAGTTGATAGATCAAATTCACTTGTGACAAACTTGAAACAATAAAATGCGTTTGCCATAGGTTTTTCTTTTCTGCGCATATTGGTAGAAACACAGATTATGCTGATTTTAGGATGGGCCTTATCTTCTTTGGACCTTGACTGAACTGAAGATTCTGAAGTTGTATAGACAAATATTTTAATATAAAATAGGTTAGAAAAAATTCTGGGGCTCTAAGATCAATCCCTTCCTTTTCTATTTAAACAGATTACTCATTCCAGCATTTACTACAATAACTAAATTCATCTCAGCACAATGTGCTCCTTTATCTGGTGGTAGATAAGAATTAATTTCTTTGCTTTTATATTTTGTGAACTAGGCAGCTTTGGACTGTGATTAGGATACCATGATTCTGTTTGTTTATCCATATTAAAGGAAAACAGTTGAGTGCATTTTTTTTTTTCCATTTTAAATTCTGAAGCACTAAACAAGTTTCTTAGATGCAATGCACCATTTAAATAATTTAGTGGGTATATTATTCTAGGAGTGGATTTCCAGTAAATAGTGTAAAAAAAACTTGAAAATAATGGTAACGTTCATTGCGTTTTCAGATGCCCATGTTAGAAGTGGCTGGGCACAAAATGATTATGATATGTGCTCAAGATGGGCTTTCTGAGTTCAATTAGACCTGGAATCGTTGATCTGATCTGTCATTTGTGCAATTTAGATGTGTCATGATTGGATTACTGTGGACCCATGTAGGCTGGGATTATGCATAGTCTGTGTGGATATCATCAGACCAGAGTGTTAAGCAAAATCAGATAGCTGTGTCATTTGGACTTGAAAAGCTTGATAAGGCAATGTCAGGATAATTTTTTGGATCCAGAGCTGTCATGATTATTTATGTTAGTTTAAATTAGCTAATTTTATGTTTTGATCTCCTACTTCGTGGCTCTAACTGTTTCTTTATCTGTATTAACTGGATCACTTAGCTAGTGATTGTTCTTTGTATGGAAACTCTGTATGTCTTGTTTGAAACTCATAAATGACGGGATTTTACTGTATATATTCATCCGCCTTTTTATATTAGTATTCTACTCAAACATAAGGAAGTTGTATGATTTTCTAAAGATCTGTCTATTGGTTCAGCACAAAATCAGTCTGTCTGCTCATGGCTCTTATAGCTCTCTGTTGCTTCTGATGTTAAAAATGATGGATAAAAATGAGAGTTCTTGATAGAACTCTTGGTTTGGATTAAATGCTTTAGTTTTTACATTGCAGTTGTCCCTATGAAATGTTTTTACAAACTATGTACACAATTTCCAGAGAAAGGCTGTTCTGCTTGTTTAATGGTAATTTTTCTATTTCTTGCAGCCTAATGTATGGTGCTGCTGATCCTTCAATTGCTGGAATGGTTCTCGACAGTCCCTTTTCTGATTTGGTTGACTTAATGATGGAACTAGCAGATACACATGCCTTTCGCTTACCTAAGTTCACTGTGAGTTGCTCAATTCATTGTATCTCCACTGAAAGGGTTCATAATTCTAGATTTGGTAGAAACAAAAAGAAACAGCGAGAATAAGACAGAGACTTGTTCCATATAACTTTATGCTCATAATTTGGTCACAAAGACGTGTTCTATATAACTTTAAAGTTTATGCTCATAATTTGGTCAAGATTTTGTTTGGGGGAGAGAGAGAGATAGGGAGAGAAGAGACAGAGTAATAGCATTGCGCTTGTACTTTGGAAATAAAAATAACTTTAATAAAAAATAAAAATTTTGAATATTAGAATTACACAAAACTTAGCCTTTCTTAACGACAGATAAATGAAGTATATATGAAAATGATCACTTGCACAAGCTTGATAAGTCCATTCTCGATCAATTGTTGAAGGAACTTGATTTTTCCTATACATAGGAAATTTTGAATTATTAATATCGGAAGTATATTTGCTGAAAATAATATAATGAAGCTTAGTGAGGAAGGAAATGGACAACTCATGGTTGACACATTAGAGAAATGTGGACATTAAAAATTTGAGAAGTATTCTTGATGGAAAATTAAAAAGAGATATAGTAAGAGTAATGTTGAAGGAAATAGATTGTTGAGCATTAGAGTTTTCCACAAAGTCAATATGTGTCCCCACTAAAGGATTCCACTTGAATAGAAAATGAAAATCGAAATGTATATATGTCATGAAAGCAATGTAAACATAATAAATTAAATGAAGGATTCTACTGCTCTGGGTTGCCATTGGGTTTGGTGAGTGACGTCCGTCCACCCTTAATATATCTCCTTATATGATATCTGTTGATGTAGATTTTTCAATTGTGACTAGTGGAAAAGTAGTGATGGTCATCATACTAGTTAATGTCAACTGTTGCAACTTTGGTGCTGCTCCTCAATGTTATTGCAGCGAAATGCGCAATTTGATTGTCTGTTCCGTTTCTGTATGTTCAATACAATACTGGAGAGATTACACTTACTAGACAGTTATAGCAAGTTAAATGGCATTTACATGGCTTTAGTGTTTAGGCTTTAGGGTATGTGGCCTTCTTTTTCCATTTTTATTTCATATTTTTCTTTCTTGCGGAACATTCTTGGTCAGTCTTAAGGACATGACGTAAACATGCCGGACCATTAGGCTCTGTGTTTTCTGAAGGGTAATCTATTGTTTCCGATAATGTATGTATATTAACAATGCTCACAGATACAAACTTATGGGATTCTTGATAAGGAGGTTTACAGGACCTCATAAAATCAGAGTTAGAAATGTTAATGTGATTATCATGATGAGGAGATTGCAGAAGGGAAACTTCAATGTTCACTTCTTTCTTTTGCTTGGTGTCGCTTCAAAAGGACTTTTTTTCGTTTTGCTGTAGTTCTTGTCATCAGTGTCTTTGAGTTATAGGGGTTTGATTTTATGAATTCCACTGAGAACACCTAGATTTACCACTGAGCCATATTGCCAAACTACACAAAGATTACTTGAACATGATGACAATGTCAACTTCCAAGGACCTTTTTCATGTTCAAACTCAAACCATCATTCAGTCGCTGAGGCATGCATTTTTCAGTGAATTCTAGGCATGACTTTTCAACCAGTACTCTTTGTCTCTTGACCTCTATCTCTCATCTGGTTTATCTTAGTTCAAGCTTGCTAGTCATAACTTTTCAACCAGTATTCTTTGTCTCTTGACCTCTATCTGTCATCTGGTTTATCTTAGGTCAAGCTTGCTGTCCAGTACATGCGAAGAGCAATCCAGAAAAAGGCGAAATTTGATATTGTGGACCTCAACACCATAAAGGTTATAATTAATGTTATTAATGCTTGTCTTTGGTCATTTGCGAATTCCAGTCATACTCATCATATTTGTCTTATCCAATGTTGCGCTACTTTTTGGCCTTTTCTCCTTCACATAGTTATATGTTTTTTGGGTTTTCATTCTGCTATTCAACACTTCCTGAATTTATCAGTGGCGGAAAATATGCTGCCTGATATATTTAGAAAATCTTTGGCCCTCATACTAGAGCCTGAGTTGAAAACTTGCATAAATTCACTTTTAAAAATTATTCGCGGAGAAATGGCTGATTTGTGACTATTTTCAACAAAACACTTATTGAGACTTCATCTTTGCTTTCTGCCTGTAAGAATGGATTGCCACTAACAGATTTAATGATGCATATGAGATCTAAAATGTTAGGGTAGATCTATTTGAACAGACATGCCTCGATTCTTATCATGTGCTTTACATGTCTCCCCCACAATGTTCACCCTCCCATGTTGGAAGGAAATAGTAATTGAGATCTTTGTTGAGATGGAGTTGATTGACTCAGAATGATATCTACTAGTTCATTCTATAATCAATACGGAAAAATGCTGGTTTTTTTTTTGCATGGAGAAAGAACTCTTTGATCAGGAAGGCTAGTCTTGAATTTTCCTTGTCAGTAGCTTTTGAGGTTCTTTCAACAAAACACTTATTGAGACTTCATCTTTTGCTTTCTGCCTGTAAGAATGGATTGCCACTAACAGATTTAATGATGCATATGAGATCTAAAATGTTAGGGTAGATCTATTTGAACAGACGTGCCTCGATTCTTATCATGTGCTTTACATGTCTCCCCCACAATGTTCACCCTCCCATGTTGGAAGGAAATAGTAATTGAGATCTTTGTTGAGATGGAGTTGATTAACTCAGAATGATATCTACTAGTTCATTCTATAATCAATACGGAAAAATGCTGGTTTTTTTTGCATGGAGAAAGAACTCTTTGATCAGGAAGGCTAGTCTTGAATTTTACTTGTCAGTAGCTTTTGAGGTTCTTTCAACAAAACACTTATTGAGACTTCATCTTTTGCTTTCTGCCTGTAAGAATGGATTGCCACTAACAGATTTAATGATGCATATGAGATCTAAAATGTTAGGGTAGATCTATTTGAACAGACGTGCCTCGATTCTTATCATGTGCTTTACATGTCTCCCCCACAATGTTCACCCTCCCATGTTGGAAGGAAATAGTAATTGAGATCTTTGTTGAGATGGAGTTGATTAACTCAGAATGATATCTATTAGTTCATTCTATAATCAATATGGAAAAATGCTGGTTTTTTTTGCATGGAGAAAGAACTCTTTGATCAGGAAGGCTAGTCTTGAATTTTACTTGTCAGTAGCTTTTGAGGTTCTTTTTGCAACCCAAAATGAATAAGTTTCTGTAAGTCCCGCACAAAACTTAGGACTCCCATAGTAATACAAAATTGCAGTGGCGGTTGTGTGGATTTTAATCTTGGAGTTTCTTCTACTTGCTTCACAAATTTTCTTATTAGATATTCTAGTTATTAAGGTTGCCCACATGGAAGCTGCTAGTGACCCCTCTTTGTTCTCTTAAGTGATCAAACCTTTCTGATGGAAAGGGTTCCGAAATACTCAAGGATCTAAATTGACTGGAAACTACTTTTAAGTAATGAAATTTATGCAATATAGCGACATTTTTCCTTTGACACAACAGAAGGAATCATAATCTTATTTAATCACTTGTTATAATGAAATGTTCTTCGTGCAATACATTTGCACTGAATGATTTTTTCATGGGTTTGCTTATGTTAGGTTGCCAAGTCTTGCTTTGTTCCAGTTTTGCTGGGACATGCCAATGAAGATGATTTCATACGTCCCCATCACTCAGATCGAATATTCGAAGCTTATATGGTAATGTCATTTCAGATTAGTATCAAGAGTAATCTCCTTGAGCAAGGGTTGCAATGATATCTTTAACAATCACAATGCAAGCGCTTTTAATTATGCTCAGAAATCACTTAATTTAACTTCAACATGAAATAGAGCGAACTTTATTGAAATACATTCTTTTTAGAATTTGGTTAGAAATGCAGGTCTGTTATGTGGATTGAAAGTGGATGGGAGGGTGTTGACTGTGAGAGAAAAGTATCCATTCTATTCTAATGTCAAGGGTTCAGTTCCCACCTTAAAAATGTCAATTACTGAATATTCTTGGCCTGTTAAACCACAAATATAAAGTGTGAGAGAAATAGCAGAATTACCTGAAGCAATGCGTAAGATAAACTTGGGATAAAACGGCTAATAGTATTCGTGGATCAGAATTGTAATGAAATATGTACCGCCCAATAATTGGAAAAGAGTTAGAAGAAAATGGTCTCTCTTCACTGCCGCTGCCTAATGGGGTATCTTGTTCTAGTATAATAAGGCTGGACCATAAATGCTATTGATTGGATGAAGTCTTCTCAACATGTAAAAATTGATAGGAAACTCACAAACTGGATAATTGTTTTACCAAAATTTTCCTGCTAGAGAATCTTGTGCAAAGACAAATTCAGGGACTTTCTGGGAACCCAAGCCTTTAGCTGCAGCTCCTTTGTTCATGTAGTTTTTGTCCAGATATAGTTCTTGCCACTGCGACACTACCAAATGATATGTTATTTGAATTCGCCTCTTGGATTTCCAATTGCCTTTTTCTAAGTCTTTATTTAAGCAAAAAAACTTGAATGCTTCTCATGTTGCCACTCCCTCCCTATTGTTATTGTTTGTTCAGCACCCCCTTTGGCTTGCCTTTTAACATGGTCTTTTCAGGGAGACAAGAATATCATCAAATTTGAGGGTGACCACAATTCCCCTCGTCCACAATTTTACTTTGATTCTATAAATATATTTTTCCACAATGTTCTGCAACCTCCAGAGGATGAGGTGGCAGGACCATATTTTGAACCTATGCTCGATTACCTTGGTAAGGTAAATTCAAATGCGAACGATCTCTTCTTTGTTTCCTTTGGTCTTGGTTGCAATTCTTGACTGCCCAGATCCTTAACAAATCATTCTCTTCAGGGAGATTGGAGCGGTGCGCATCAAGTCAGTCGTGCCCATGAACCCTCATCTGTAGCTCAAGGCAGGTTTCATTACTGCTTCTGTTGTTGCTGATTTATTGATTTTTACTTTCAGCACTTTGTGGTCTCTCTCTAGCTGGAAAATTGTGCGCCCTCTATGTTACAAAGCTGATTAGAGAACCCGCAGCAAATAGTAAGAGAGAAGGAATAGAGAGAAGGAGGAGAAGGAGAACGTAAAAGAAATAAAGAGAGGAAGAGAGGGTTGTAGTTTTCTGTAGTCACAAAAACCCTACACCCGTTGTATTTATATTGAATATAAATTGTATATAACAATTATATCCTTATGTAAGTAAAAAGGGAAATAAAACTTTGATAATAAAGGAAACTTAATAAAGTAACTTAACACTCCCCTCAAGCTGGAGCATATAGGTCACCCATGCTCAGCTTGGAACAACCAGCAACAAAAGTAGGACGAAATAATGCTTTGTTTAACATATCAGCAAACTGATCTCTAGAGGCAACATAAGGAGTAGAAACCAGCTTCTGCTTCACAGCATCCCGAACAAAGTGATAGTCAACCTCTATATGCTTAGTTCGCTCTTGAAAAACAGGATTCCCAACAATATAAATAGCTGCTTGATTATCACACATCATATCAATAGGTTGATTAATCGAAAATCTAAGCTCAGCTCCTGGAGAAGAGATTTCAACTACAACAATTCGGCCACAGTATGTGCCATAGCACGATATTCGGCCTCTTTGTTTGTTTCTTCCTATAGATAGTAGAGTCCAATGAGCAATTGTAGTAGTAGTTGTTGTAGTAGTAGCAGTAGCAGTAACAGCAATAGTAGCAGCAACGGTAGTAGTAGCAGTAGCAGTAACAGTAGTAATAGTAGCAGCAGCAGAAGTAGCAGCAGCAGCAATAGTAGCAGCAACGGTAGTAGCAACAGCAGCAGCAGCAGCAACGGTAGGAGCAGCTGCAGCAGCAACGGTAGGAGCAGCTGCAGCAGTAGCAGCAGCAGCGGTAGTAGCAGCTGCAGCAGTAGCAGCCGCAGCAGCAGCAATGGTAGCAGTAGCAGCAGTAGTAGCAGTAGCAGCATCAGCAATGGTAGCAGTAACAGTAGTAGCAGTAGCAGCAGCAGAAGTAGTAGTCGTCATAGTAGTATCACTCATGACGATAATCTCGATATAAATATATCTGCCACAGAAATCTCGATTCAAATAATTATATGCTTGATGGAAACCCAGCAAGACCAGTCAACCATAATCATTAAAATACTCCGATTCTTGAATCCACTAATTAGTAAGTGTTGTAATCCATGTTCACAAACCGAACCTGACGAATATGATATCTTCCGATCTTATATGTATCAAGACTTGAAGAGAAAACTGATAAAAATTACGGCTTTAGGTGGCTGTGCACCAACCCTAGGGGACTCTCAAACCAGCAATAGGATCAAGTAATCAGGTAGTTAAACCCGCTCTGATACCATGTTACAAAGCTGATTAGAGAACCCGCAGCAAATAGTAAGAGAGTGAAGGAAGAGAGAAGGAATAGAGAGAAGGAGGAGAAGGAGAACGAAAAAGAAATAAAGAGAGGGTTGTAGTTTTCTGTAATCATAGAAACCCTACACCCGTTGTATTTATATTGAATATAAATTGTATTTAATAATAATATCCTTATGTAAGTAAAAAAGGAAATAAAACTCTGATAATAAAGGAAACTTAATAAAGTAACTTAACACTCTAGATTCTCTGATTCTGTGAAATAATAATTGTAGGATCGGATGCTAGTACAGCTGATGCCATCAGACAATTGCGTACGAGGAGGCCTATGAGTCGGATGGAGGTCAGTAATTACTTGTATCATTTTGCTTTTGTGTTTAGAGATGATAATTCGTGAATGGAAAGTAAAGCCCTCGGTAAGCATGAGCAGTTCGTGTAAAATATGCAATCCTAGTGCCCGTTGATCGTCCTGAGTAGTCCATGAAAGGTCAACTACCCCTGTTCCTGTCTCCCCTTATGAAAGCAATTTGTATCAAAATCCAACTTTATATTATTTCAATGTTGCTGCAGTGTTATCGAAATCACCATGACGCCTGACTGACCACAATTCACTTGCATCATTCCTAGTTTGGGTGATTTATATTCTATATATAAATTGGCAATGCAATCAGCCCAATGTAGTTGAAAGATATTGACCAAAATTAGACGGAGCTAGCTTAATGCAAAACATGTTCTACAGCTTTAACCTGATGTAGGTCCTTGGAATCACTGATGTTGAGGTATATTTAGTGGTGTTAGTAGTTAGTAGGTGAGTCTTAATTAAGGTAATTAGGGTTCTTGGGGTCTCTTATGCTCTATAAATTAAGCCTATCTTATGTACTCTTTCATTAAGCCATTAAGTGAAGATTTAGCCTTCTAATCTTTTATCTCTTCCTCTCTCTTGAAGATCCTAGAATATTACCTGGTACGAGAGCCACCTAGAGAGAGGTCCCCAAAGTAAAACCTATCTTTTGTTTCTTCTTGCCATCGCTACAAAAGAAAGAGTAACATGACCCTAGCAGCCAACTGACCAATTGTAACCATAAATATTTAGGACAAGTAGCTCACTGCATATCCATCCGCATGTTACAACCTGTGTTAAACCCTGATCCTAATCCATATTACTGTATCAACTGTCCAGTTGGACCAGGACATTTGTTTCTAAGGTTGCATAAGTCCCGAAAGTTTGATTGGATCTGTAGCATGAGCGGAATGCATTTGTAGCATGGGTTAACAGTATCTATGTCTGAAGAAAAAATATCAGTATCTATGTTTTGCCTTAATAGTCCTTTTTTGTGCTCAGGTTCCTTCTGATATCCCAGAAGCGGACCGCCATTCTATGACAGAGGTATGTTGTTGCCTTTTGTTGTTTCCATCTCAAAAGCTTACACTTCACGAGTCAATTTTAGGGGCAATCTGCTGTTCTAATCCTTCAGTTATAATCCAAAGACCAGTCAATGGAGAAAGTAGTTCCACGAGTTAGGAGAAATAATTGTACGAGAAAATAGATTTATTAGGTTCTATTTACAAAACTACTGGTTATCTTCACACAGTAATTTTTTTTGCTGTAGGATGCAAAGGTTGAGGAGGATCCTCATTCATCATCTTCCAAGATGATCAATTTTGAGCTGTCCAATGGTCATCCCTATGGTCCTCACGTTCCGGCGACATTAGAAGATGAAGAATATGTGGAATACCAACTTGATGACCCGACAGGCTTTCCATGCACTGTGGAAGAGGAAGAAAAGGTGTCTTTAACATGTTCTCTCGTCTTATTTCCAAATTCAGAACTAGATGTATTGACCATCTATATTGGATACTCAGATGTTGATGGAAGCCGTGATGATGTCATTAAAGGATCTGGAGATGAGACATTATAGTGAAAATGATCCAATGCCTGACACGAGCACCGAATCTTTCGGGTCTTCCCAGAAAGATGGGCAGGCTACTTCTTCCGCTACAGAGGTGTCTGAGGCATCAAAAACTGATTCCACCCCCGCATCAGAAATCAATGGTCATATTCAAATGTTTGATGCATTGACTGATACGAATACACCATCGAGCAGTCCGTCATGTGACAACCCACCCTCTGCAACTCAATCTGATACTAATTCATTGTCAAAAAGTCCGCTTGAAAATGCTCAACGGGCAGAAGTAGGTGTAGAGAAGGCTTCTTCTGTTGGTACTGAAGGTCCAACAAGCATCCAGAGTCCCTTAGATACAGATATGTCAGGCAACACGAGAGCCACTCTGACTGTTGTACGGAATCCTTCAAACAACATCATGGATGGTTTGATGCGTCGTTGGGACTTCGGCCTCTTCAGGAATAATCGGTGAAGTGGAGTCAGACCTTTTTTTTTTTTTTTTTTTTTGATTGGGTTTGTGCACATCCTCTTGATTGTTGGCATTGTTTTGTAACTACCAAGTATCGATGAACGTAGGTTTGTAAAGATTCATAGAAAAAAGGAACAAAGAAAAAGGTGGGGAAGAAGTGTTGTACATACACATATGATGTTGCATTCCATCAATTAAGTAGTGATTGTTTGATAGAGAGAGTGAAAAACGTTGTATTTGCTTATCAGTTGGATTCCTTGGGGGACGAACTCGACAATGCTTGACATTCGAGCAGGGTGTGGTGTAACTAACCCTCCTTCCTTGTATTTTCATTGAATGCCAACAATCAGAGGAGATAAATGATCACAGTGCAGATGCGTGATGGCTCATGTTTGAAACAATGCTTGTATTACGAGATCAAGTCTAGTCTGTTTCTTCTCTGGACGATGCTGTCCTCATGGTACTAGGTTTATCAGATCAGGAGTCAGTTTCGAGTGGCAAACAATTGCCAAGATCCGGGTCCATGTGGATCAGGTTAATCGCAGTGATTGATTATGTGAGTTCTTTGAGCATTCCGTAAATTCTTATTGTTGCGATTGCACCTGATCCATTGACCATGATCAGGGTAAAAATCCGCTCTTGTAAACTTTGTCAGGCTTCTAAGTTTGTGAACCTTCGTTAAGACCTATCAATTTACTTGTGCCTCCGGTACAAGAAATATGCTGCTGCAAATGCTGGGATTTGGCATTAGGGAAGTGCATTATGCTTCTGGTGAAATTGTCAGTGTTCGGACGGCTTCCATAAATGTTTTTACTTCCCAGAATTTATCCAGTTAGGCCCCGAACGCAGAATGCTCTAGTGCAAGGACCATTTGCTGCATTATGGGAGCAGAAGTCACCGTGTCCACTTTTATTGTCCATCACCTTGATGGTTGTGGATGTGATTGAGAGGCCAAATTATTGAGATTGTCACATTGATTGTGAAAGAAGTGGATGGTTGGTTTTTAAGCGTAAGGGAAAACCTCACCCGAGCTAGTTTTTTGAGGTGAAAGAAGTTCAAGACCACTCAACAAATGATATTAAAATTGATAGTTGATTGGTGGCCTACTCCCAATATATATCGGTATTTGGTGAATATTTCAAGGAAGGAATTTAGTTGTCAACGTAGTTTTCGAGCTAGTGGACGTGGTTTAGCAATGCAGGCCCGATGGTAGACTTCATGGTTCGGTTTAGAGAAAAAAGGCTTAGGATGAAGTTGTGACGTTGATAGAGATATAACTCAAGATAAGTTGAAGTAGAAGGATACCTAAATTAAAGGGGGGGCATACCCAACACTGAGCTCACATGTAAGAGAAAGCTTGTTAGGATGTAAAGAAACCTACATTGGATATGTAGCGTAGTGTGGAGCGGTTAATATATATCCTAATTGACCCATAATTTGTTGGCTTAAGTTTTTGAGTGCAAGTAAATCCAATTAGATATATTGATAGACTTGAATTGTGGCTTCCTTTTGGAAATCTCTCCGGTTGAAGATAGTGGAATTTTGCTGTGTGCCAGAGCTCAGGTTACTAACAAGACAAGGGAGAGTTGTGGATTGTTGTGGCTTCAGCCCAAGTTGCCAATAAGTTTGGACCTTAACAGTCACATGGGAGAGTTGCCGATTGTTGCGACTTCGATCTGGGCCCGATGTGTGATGGGGAGATTGTTGAAATTGTCTCATATCGATTGTAGAATGAGTTGATAGTCGGTTTATAATTATAAGGGAGACTCTCACCCTAGGGTTAATTTTTGGGATTGGAGAGGCCCAAGACCACCTGATACAAACTCATCCTAAGTTATCAAAGTTCTGCTGGCAAAGCTGGTTGACCAACCCTGACTTCTTCTATAAGACCTTTAATTCCACTCTCCATTTTAGTTTACCTCACCAAGACAGCATTCATCTTTTCTCTCATCACAACCATCTATTCCATCATTTCTCTCGTCACCCGCGCCATATCGGGAGCTGAGATTGTCCTAAATTCTTGAATTTGAGATTGCAGATCTGCTTGGCCCACCCTTACTTCTCAGAAACCCGTGCACTCACTCTCTACGATCGCTTGTCTCAGTGAAAAAACATCAACCTTAGCACGCACTGCAAGTGTCTTATCCATCATTGGCGCCATCGTCATCAAGCACAGGAACATTAGCAGGGTCATGATGTGATGGCAAAGTAAGATGTGCATCCCTGTGCATAACATGCTCCACGTGCATTATTTGCTTTTCCTTGTTGGAAATCAACTGTTTTTCCTAACAAAACAACTCTCCGGCAAATTAAAACATGCTCGATTCTGCTCTGTTATGGCTTCCTTTGCCACTTACTTTCCTGTCTCTTTGTCAATGTTAACACAGAAATAAACTGGACATCAGACCCTCGTCAGAGGCCTAGGCCTCCGAATATAGTTTCCCCATCCAAATTCTTCTTATCCCGATGCCCTGCTTTGCTTCACACCCATTTGTGCATAACAGGGTCGCCGCTCTTCTTGCATCTAAATCCTGTTTGCACATGCTGAATCCGTGGAAAATAGCATATTCTCTAAAGAAAGACTCGGCTTCCTTCAAAGTACCTAATTCCATGTTCAGAAGATCCACGGCATTCCAATCTGCATTAGCAGTGCCGCTTTCATCCATCATCACTTCCTTGCCATTAGAATTCTCCTCCATCCCGATCTGATCGCAGCAAAGCAACCTGGAAAACCTTAAGCGTTCAAGACAAAAATGCTGAAAATATGACATGATTATATTCATGCCTTGACTCTGGGTGATAAGAGTGATTTTCTATGGAAAAAGAACTGAAATTATTAAAAATGGTTTAAAAGGATGTGGAAGGAAAGAATATTACGATGGGAAACATTCAAATTCGAATGCAGCTCATCTTGGCCTCAGAGTGGGCTGATTTCGGCAAAGAACCTTTATAGTTGGGTTTTCCCTCATGCAATTTGTTCCGGATCGAGGTCTAATTGAACTCGGGTCAATGACTCTTTAAATTAACTGAGAAACTCTCCTGAATTGTTTATAATATGCCTTACTAAAGGCAGAAATCAATTATGACAATGAGCATCTGTCTTAGTGGGGTACTTATCTACGCTCCATCCATTGCACACCAGATCAAATCACAAGCATTGAAAGTTAGTCAGATTTCATGGATTACCTGCAGCATTTTAGAAGAGGGCACACGAAATGCATAAACACAAAGATCACTTGCTATTAATTTTAGAGTATGCTGCAGCAATGCGCAGTATTGAGACTGCCAAATGCAACACAGTGATGCAAGTGCCGCAATTCAGCATGCAGATCCGGCAAGTTGCCAGTGTCTATTCACAAAAGATAGTCTGTTTAACGTGCAGATGCAAATGTTCGTGTTTTATCAAAATTACAAAGCATTCATATAAAGATCATTCACAGTGAATCCGTGGTGAATTACGAAACCACAGCTCCATCCCAAATCCCAGAATAGCTACAGCTGAAGCCACAATGCTAAAGTCACTGTTAGCCGAAACACACCATCACTACACTTCCTGGGGCTTCATCCATGCGAGCAGCACATTCATAGGTTGTTGCATGTACCACACCTCAGGTCATCGCAACTTCCAGTGTCACTTGTGAGTAGCAAAGGGAGGCTGATTTCTGTTGAATTCACTGTTGCGCGCAGCCACTTCTTTCGTTCATTGCATGTGGCTCAACCCACTTGATACTGTGAGCTCGCTCCTGCCTCTGTTTCCAAGTTGCGGCTGCTGCTGTTCATGTTATGGATTTGTTCCCTGCTGCCGTGGTTCCAGTTATGCTTTCATGATCGCCGATAAAAAGTGAGCCAGCCTCATCTTACATACATCTGAAGACGTCACATGTTTTTGTGTTCAGAGAAGACCGCCATTGATGCAGTTGATGAAAGGTTGAGCTCTGTATTTACTTCAAATAAGTCTGATCTTAGTTACTCTATCCATTATGGGTTCGTGACATTGAGGTTATTTGAATCATGTTTATTTTCATGGCATCAGAATAAATTTGGGCAATAGGTCATTGACATTAATATGAACATATCCATGACAGGAAATAGAAGAAAAGGAGAGTAATTTTACTGTATATTCATTGATTTGTATACAAGCACTTCAATATATTTATAGTGCAAGAATGGAAGAGAATAAAGGAAACAATATACAAAGAATATGTAAATTTCCTATTTACTAAAACTTCCTATGTACTAAATCAATCAATCTACAAACAGAATCAATGACAATCTCCAACACTCCCCCTCAAGCTGATGGCCTATATATGTCTAGGACACCAAGCTTGCTCAGTAGATAACTGTGTTGTCTCTGACATAATGGCTTAGTGAAGATGTCTGCAGGTTGATCTATTGTTCCAATACCCTTTGCTATGACGATTCCTTCTTTGATCTTATCTCGTGTAAAGTGGCAATCAACTTCTATATGTTTCGTCCTTTCGTGAAAAACTGGATTTGCTGCCAATTTGAGTGCAGCATCGTTGTCACAAAATAATTCAGTTGGTCCACTAACCTGTAACCCGAGATCTGAGAGTAATCCTCGAATCCAAACCACTTCGCAAGTAGTTTTGGCCATGGCTCGATATTCTGATTCAGCTGATGACAATGAGACAGTTGATTGCTTCTTTGTTTTCCATGAGATTAGTGACTTTCCCAATTTTATGCAAAAACCAGTAATGGATCTTCTGGTCATTGGACAAGTAGCATAATCCGTATCACAGAATGCTGTCATCTTCATATTGCAATCACTAGATAAGAAAATTCCAAGTCCTGAACATCCCTTCAAGTATTTCACAACTTTTAGGGCTGCGTCCATATGAGATTGTTTTGGACTATGCATGAATTGGCTGATATCGCACTTGCATAACATATATCAGGCCTTGTCATAGTAAGATATATCAATTTACCAACAAGTCGCTGATATGCTGATGGATCTTTAAGCACTGGATCTTCGATGGATAAAGAAGAGTTCAGATCATATTCATGAGTAGTCAACTTGGTATTTTGCTCAGCTGGTATGATAGCTGGTTTGCATCCGGATAATCCAGCTTCAGAAACAATTTCGAGGATGAACTTCCTCTGACTAAGGTTGATACCTTCGCTAGATCGAGCAATTTCAATCCCAAGGAAATATTTGGGCGGTCCCAAATCTTTGATATGAAAAGTAGAGTGCAGGTATTTTTTAAAACTTGCAACATGAGAGTCATTATTTCCCATGACAAGTATATCATCAACATATATCAGCAAATAGATTGATGAATTACCTTCACTCCATGTAAACAGTGCATAATCATGCTTAGAATGTTGAAATCCCACATTAGTCAATGCAGCAGTGAACTTAGCATACCATTGTCTAGATGCCTGTTTCAATCTGTACAGGGATTTGCATAGGCGACATACTCGAGACTCCCCCTGTCTGCGTAATCCCTGTGGAAGCTCCATATAAATTTCTTCATCTAGATCGCCGTGAAGAAAGGCATTATTAACATCCATCTGATGTAAAGACCAATTTCTGATGGCTGCAACGGACAAGAAAGAATGGACGGTGACTTCTTTGGCAACTGGTGAGAAGGTTTCATGATAATCAAAACCTTCTCTCTGAGTAAATCCTTTAGCCACTAGCCGAGCTTTATATCTTTCAACTGAACCATCTGCACGAAATTTTATTTTATAGACCCATTTACATCCAATGGGTTTCCGATGCGGGGGAAGAGGAACAATATCCCAGGTATGATTCTCGATCAGGGTAGTAAGTTCTGATTTCATGGCGCACTGCCATCTTGGATCATGAGATGCTTCATGAAAAGAAGATGGTTCGTTTTCTTCCGAGAGACGGCTGACACAACACATGTGTTCCGGTGACAGTCGACTAAAAGATACGTATGAAGAGACAGGATACTTCGTACCTGGGGAACGTGATGCAAAACAAATGTAGTCCTTAGTCCACGTGGGTGGACGAGTGTGTCGTCCGAAACGGCGAGGCTGCTCAGTTGCTATTAAGTTAGGTGCTGAGAAGGATTCAGAATTAGTTTATGATGGAGCAGAAGCAAAAGGAGGATCCTCAGTTATTTCCGAAGGTAGGCCGTCTCCAGAAATGATAGTATTCCTTGGGACAGAAGGAGATGGTTCCGGAGCAACAAACATATATTGAGTAGCCATAGATAAATCTTCTTCGCATAGAAAAGGCCTTTGACTGGGGGACGATGATACAGAAGATGAAGATATCATATCTTTAAAGGGAAAAATATCCTCGTGAAAGATGACATCTCTGCTGATGAAGAAATGTCCCGTAGAAATCTCCATCACTCGATAACCTTTTTGAAGAGGTGGATATCCCATGAATATGCATTGTGTGGCACGAGGCCCCATCTTATCTAAAGGACCGACATTGGCCGTATAACATAGACATCCAAATACTCGAAGATGGTCATTGCGAGACTGTTTATTATAAAGTAGTTCAAAAGGAGATTTTCCATCCAAAATACGAGTTGGCATGCGATTAATCAAATAGGCAGCAGTGACCACACAATCTCCCCAAAAAACTTCAGGAATAGAAGCTTGATATTTTAAGGCACGTGCTACTTCTAAGAGATGCCTGTGCTTACGTTCTACAACTCCATTTTGTTGTGGTGTGTAGGTACAAGAACTTTCATGGAGTATCCCTTGAGAAGATAGAAATGTGATACAATCAGAAGTGAAAAATTCACGCCCATTATCTGTACGAATTTGTTGCACAGATTGATCGAATTGATTTTTAACCAAGGAAACAAAATTCGACAGATGAGTGAATGTTTGACTCTTTGACTGCATTAGATATACCCAAGTGGCCCTTGTATAATCATCGACAATCGTGAGGAAAAAACGGGAACCATCACGATGAGAAGTGTGATAAGGTCCCCAGATATCTATATGAAGCAAGGAAAATTTTCTATCTGCTCGAGATGTACTTTGAGGAAAAGATGTGCGGGATTGTTTAGCCAAAGGACATATTGGGCATTTAGGATGAGGAAAACGTGCACTATGACCCAATCTTTGATGCAAAAGAAGATTTTTATTTCGACTGATAGCATTACAAGAAATGGCTTTATTTAATGATTCTACATCTCTAGGAGAATCAATCCAGTAGTATAATCCTTGTGCAACACTACCCAAGCCCATCAGTGTGCCAGTCGAACGGTCCTGAAAGAAGCAATTGTCGGAGCTGAATGTTGCATGACAAAAACTATCTTTGCAAACTTTTGAGACAGAAAGTAGATTGAATTCAAAATCAGGAATGTATAAGACATTTCTGAGGACAAAATGGGAACCAAGGTGAACAGTGCCAGTCTTGGTAACTTGAGTGACGTTTCCATTTGGAAGACGTACTAATATGGGAAATTCTGATTGTTTATCGACATGGGAAAAAAATTGTTCGCTACAAATTATGTGGTCACTAGCCCCTGTATCGATTATCCATGCATTCATAGAAAAAAAATTCTCCTCATGAAATAAAGTACCTGAGAATCCTGAATTTTTGTCCCCCATCTTCAATTGATTCAGAACCTGCATGATATTCTGATACCGGTCTTGAGTAATTGGCTGTTGTACCCCATCCATCCTTTGTGTCGTAACCTGATAAGCTGACGATTCTTTTTCTTTTCTATTTTTATCAGCGGGTTTTCCATGCAATTTCCAGCATGTTTCAATAGTATGATGTGGGCGTTTGCAATATTCACAATACCTATTTTTGAATTTACCATTTTGCCCACTAACCTTTCCTGACGTCATGATGCCACGTGGATCGTAGGATCCTTTGAAAGAAGCTGACGTGGCACCATAATAGCCGTCGGATGCATTGGAGTTGGCGGAAGATTTGTGACCGTTGATTCCATCTCGCTGATCTGAGCCGTCCATCAGCCCCCCTGAATCGAAACCGTTGGATCTGCCGTGTGAATCTGGGCCGTCCACTTGAAAAGAGGAGCTAGGGTTTCCCCTTTTTGCCGCAGCCACATTACCCATTTGTTGTGGGTAGCCCGAACGTGCGACGATGCCGCTTCCTCCGGTCGCCGCCTCTCGCGAGCCCATGCTAGACGGAAAAACAGCAAGGCTCGACACCTCTCCTCCTCAAGTGTGTTCAGCCACAGCGAGTCGCTGGCTTTCTTCTTGGACGGCGAGTTGAAAGATGCGTCCGAGCGGCGGCGATGGTTCCATGGCGAGGATCTGAGATCGGAAAGCCGAGTAAGTGTCGTTTAGTATAAGTAAAAAACGTGTGCTCTTTTCCCTTTCTCGCATGTCTTTGTATTGTCTTAATGTGGCTTCGGGTCCCTGAATCCGTTCCTCGGCTGACTCCAAATCGTTCCACAGAGAGGAGAGACGGTTGAAGCAAGCGGTAACCGAGAGGTTCCCTTGCTTCAATTCCGTCAATTTCTGCGTGATGTTGAAGAGCCGTGCTCGGTCGAGCCGGCCGTACATCTCCTTGATGCTGTCCCAGATCTGCTTGGAGTCCTCGGTGGGTGGCAGTCCAGCGGCGACGTCGGGAGCGAGGGTGTTGCCGATCCAAGTGCGAACCAACTGGTTGCACTTCCGCCAGAGACGCTGGAGGCGTTCATCGGTTGGAATCGGGACGGCTCCGTCGAGGAAGCCGTCCTTGTCCTTCGTCACCAAGGCCCGCCGGAGATCACGAGCCCACGACGAATAAGCTTCTGGTCCGGTAAGTGGGTTGCTGATGAGGCGTAGTTCGGGACCATCCGCCGGCGATGTGTACAGTGGGTCGCCGGGTTCAAGCCGGCCGCCACCGATGACCGGAAAAAGAGGCGGCATGAATCCGGGTGGCAATGTCGGGTAGGGATTCGCCCCTTGACCCGGCATTGATCCAGGTTCTCGACCCGGCATGAATCCGGGTTCCTGACCCGACGGCGTGAATTCGGGTTGAGGTCTCGGGTAGGGATTCGTCCCTTGACCCGGGACTTGACCCGAGACTGCTCCGTATCCTTGGCCTGGCACAGAGGGGTGTTGGGCCCACATTTGTCCTGGCCCAGTAGCCCACTGGTACCAATTAACTGGAGGGAAATTTGCGGGCCACTGTGTTGGAGGAACTGGTCTTGCCGAAAGAGTTTCTTCGGAAGATCTCTCTTCTCCAGAGGGGATAACCTGATTTGATGTGGGTGTTCCCTCTGTTGAAGAGCTTTCTACATTCTTTGTCATGGTAAACTTGAATTCCTAACCGATTTGTTGGTCTGTTTCTGCAGTTGAAGAGCGTGCAACAACAGACCAGAAGATGAAGCGGTGGCAATTCAAAAAGTGCGGAAGCTAACCAGGAAAACTTGCTCGATACCATGACAGGAAATAGAAGAAAAGGAGAGTAATTTTACTGTATATTCATTGATTTGTATACAAGCACTTCAATATATTTATAGTGCAAGAATGGAAGAGAATAAAGGAAACAATATACAAAGAATATGTAAATTTCCTATTTACTAAAACTTCCTATGTACTAAATCAATCAATCTACAAACAGAATCAATGACAATCTCCAACAATCCATGTGTAATATCTCGTCAATTCTCAAGTGAAGTTCATATGATTCTTCATTTTGGTCTATGCCTAATGAACGCGCTAGTGACAATTAACAAGAGCTTACAACTTAGCACATTAACACCTCAGTTACTTTTACAGATTCAAGTTTATCACATGTGAACATCGGACGCGTATCAAAATCGAGATCCTCAGAAAAGGACTCTAAAGTGAATATTGACTGTATTTACCTAACCTATGCAGCTACTGCAGCGAACCATTTGAGCAGACGAGATGATAGAGATATCATATACAGTATAAAGGCAGCGTTTCAACTCATACGGCTTCAGTCATAACAGATTTTAACACACGCAATTTTAAGTCTCTGCCTCTGCTTTGGACGAAAAGTAGATGAGAATAGGTCACTGAGCTTCATCTTGACAAAGCTGGATATCTTGCTACGGCCGGCAAGCAAATCAAAGAATGGCCAAGGCAACGTGAAAACAAATGCATTCGTCATAGTTATACGACAAACGACCAAACAAGCAATCCTTTCGTTTAAGTTGGCGACACCCAGAGACAAAGTTATTTTTAAGGGAAGCAAAATAGAAGGCATTCTCCAAAGAGTTTTCTTTGTCAGCTTCTAGAATCATCGAGATGTGCAAGTATTTTAAATCTACAGCACTGAGTCATAAGCCAGATTTAATGAGCTTGGAATTGGATGAGGAGTATGAATTTTCTCCTCTCTTTTTTTCTCGCACTTTTAGGAATAAAACGAACACTTGGTTTAGGGGTTTGGCGATTTTTCCACACTTTGTAAATAGCTGCATCCACGGTACATCCAATAATGTGTCCAAACCATTCAACGATCTATCCATGTCCTCCAATCAAATCAAGTATTGAAACACAATGGGAATGTAAATACCAATGTAATTATGGGGAAAAAACTCCACATACCTAAAGGAAGAGAATTGGAGAATGTCTAGTCGGAAGTGAAGTCCACACTATTATGGGTACACGTGAGTTATGTACAGGATGTGGGCAATCTTATACCAGTCCTCGCCTACTTCTTTTTGGCACCTCTCCTCCAATTCTCGACAACCGGAAATCCTTACATGAGTAAGGGATGCAAGGCTTCACATTCCTTCCGGTAATGACGTCAACAAGGAGCGCCAGATGATGTCGAGCTGTTGAAGTGATTGAAGGGCCTCAATCTGCTTTGGTAAAGCCTTCAAATTTAAGCACATATCGATCCAAAGACGCTCGAGATTACTGTCCTATAGAAGCCACTTCAGGAGAGATACTAGTTTGGCAACATCAAATATGTCCACCATTCGGAGACTCTTCAGTCCTGACCTAAGATGTTGACACAACGTGAAACATTGTTTCAAATGTGAAGGAAGATGGTCATAACTTAGCCTAGGAACATATATTATGCAGTCTTCCCTTTGCGACACTTCTGGGAGCTCATAATCCTTGCAAAGTAACCATTAAAATCTAGTTTTGTTAAAGAATAGTAAACTCCCAACAGTTCGAACGATCAATGGAACCCATAGCACTTTCTAATTATCTCTTTGCCGATAGCTAGCATGTCAAGATGTTGTATCTCCTCTTCTTTTCGACAAGCCATTTGCATTAATAAATCAAGAGATGCACTTCTAGATAAACCCCCAAGAAGATGAGGTGGAGCAGTGCTGGTGACCTCATAAATGAAAGTGATGCGTGTCATCATAAAAATCTTACTTCCTCTGGCACCTCCCACCAGTAAAGTTTCCAAGCCTAGCCACGTTTCTCGTTCTACATTCCACAAATCATCTAAAACTAAGAGATATTTCTTTCCATCAATTTTTACCCTCAATTCACTCTGCAACTGTTCCATTGAAAAGTCCTTTGTTTCTTTCTTCTTTGCACGAGCTATAATATTTTTCACTATTTTTTTCACATCAAAGTCATTAGAGACACAAATCCATATTTTCAAATTAAAATGTTTACTAACCGTCTCATAATTATATATAAACTGAGCAAGAGCTGTTTTTCCAAGCCCACCAATACCAACTATTGGAAGGATGGACACATGTTCTTTCATGTTTGAATCCAATAAAAATTCCACGACTACCTTCTTATCATCATCTCTCCCTAGAATATCTCCCTCACGTATAAACGAATGTGTCTCCTCTCTTTTTCCACTCTCTCTCTCTCTCCTCGCAAATCCATGGCACGCTCAGCCAAGTGAAAGCTCCTACTAGTGTTAATGGCTTGTATGTTCTCCCTCACTGCTTTTACTTTGTAACTTATCTTCAATTTAAAAGCAAATTGATTTGAACTTGAGAAAAATGTCCTTACTTCCTTCACCATTTCATTGTGATCCCTTAGTTCTCATCGCATAGCTTCTATATTGATTTCTTCAACCACGTCTTGCGCGTCATAGAAAGCGTCTTTCAACTTCTCAAGCCAAACTTGGATTTGGCGAATCTGTTAATACTGCTCTTCTGCATCGTCCAGTACAGCCCGAAGCGTGGAAACAATATCCCTGAGCAGTTCAAGTTCATGCTTGACGCCCCATAAATTTCCAACCCTCTCTAGTGCTTCAGGAACCAGCTTAGCAATGATCTCTCCAGCAATGTCGACAATGATAGCTTCCGCCATTTTTGTTCTCTCTTGTGGATCTAAAGATCTTACGCAGTCAGAGGCTAGAGACTTCTCACGACGCGTATAACAAGTTTACGTTGACGCTCACGTAAGACTGGCAAATCAAACTCCCCAAAGAGTCTAATTTTCAACTTCTTTGACCGACTTTGGGTCATGGAAGAAAGGAAGCCTAAATCAATAATTCAGATGGCATCCGCCAGGTCCGCAATTAGTTTGCCTAAAGACTTTCCGAGCTTCTAGTGTTTACTCGCCTGACGTGATTGCGTCTCCAAGGGCGAACTCTTTTTCCACTGTTTCGTTGTCCCCATCTTCGAAAATCATAACCACATGATAATAATTTTTTTCAAAATTATAACTTAGCTTGATTGGATATGGACTCTACCAAATTTTCAAGAATTAAATCTATTTAATACGTATAATTATTGGTGCATAATTTCCTGATTAATTGACTTTCGCTGCATATCAATCTTTTCATAAGACGGCGGCTTTTTTCATTTATTCTTTTTCTTCAGATATATCCCGAAAAAGTTTCCAAATCCATTCCATTTTTTTTTTTGGTCTAGTCAAATCCTTTATCTATTTTACAAGCTGCATGGTAACGTTTCTATTTCTCCTGATTTCTGTTCTTTTGTTTCCCGAAACAAAAAAAGAATAAAAATCTGTTTGGTAACGCCAACTTATTTTTCTATTTCGTGAAATAGAAAAGTGGTTGGGGGATAGAAAGAAAAAAAAAAAGTAACTTCGGTTGCGCATGACAACGTTTCTTAGCTGGGGAAGAGTTTTTTTTTTTTTTTTAGGGATTAGTTCTTTTCTATTTCTATTCTAGGGAGCAATTTCTGAGTAAAATAATGTGTTTAGTAACTATACAAAATTTCTACTCCAGAAATAAAAAAGAATAGAAATGCGTTTGATACGAAATAGTTTTTTTTTTTTTTTTTTTATTTATTCGTTTTTATTCTTGCTCACGGATCGTCGACCGCCAGCTGCCACCGCCCGTCGCCGCTCGTCGCCGCTCGCCGCCGCCGTTGCACAACTGCCGGCCGCCGACCGTCACCGCCGACCACCGCGCCGATGGGTGCGGTGGCGGTCGCGCGAGGCAACGAGCGGCGGTTGGCGGTGGTCGGAGGCGGCGACGGGTGGTCGGTGGTGACTTCGAGCGGTTGGAGGTGGCCGCGGCAAAAGAGAGGAACAAAAGAAAAATAAAAAAGAAAATTGGCTTATTTCTAGAAATTGTTCTCGGGAATAATAAGCAACTTTTTTTTGTTTCTCGTTTCTACTCCAAATCTATTCCCGAGCTAGCTTTCTATTCCGGGGAATAGAAAAACAACTTGGCGTTATCAAACGGATTTCTGTTCTTTTTTTTGTTCCGGAGAACAAAAGAACAAAAATCCGGAGAAATAGAAACGTTCCTATGCGCTACTGTTGGCCGCCTACTAACCATCGGTCACCTCCTACTACTTGCGGCCACCGTTGGCAGCCGACCGCGGCGACTACCGATGATGGTTGATGCTGCTTGTAGCCCACTGGCTGTCGCCCACATCCCATCGGCCGACGACCGCCATCGTCCGCCGGCAACCTGCCGTACAATCGCCACTTGTCGCCGCATGACCATCGACCGCCGCTGTGACCGCTACCGCAGGACCGTTGCCCACAGCTCACCGGCCACTGCCCCTTCCCGCGGCTGGTGGGCTGTGGGTGGCAATCCTGCGTCGACAGTCAGCAGTCGTGCAGTGGTCGTGCGATGGTCGTGTGGCAATCGTGCAGCAATCGTGCGGCGGTTGTGTAACGGTTGTGCGGCGATAGGTGGCGATCGGCGGTCCGCGAGTAAAAAGAAAAACAAATAAATATAAAAATTTATAAATTTTTACCAAACACATTTCTATTCTTTTTCTATTCCAAGAATAGAAATTTTGTATAATTACCAAATACCTTATTTTACTTAGAAATTGTTCTCGGAGTAGAAATAGAAAAAAAACTATTTATAAAAAGAAATAGTTCCTCGGAATAGAAACGTTCGGGCACCTGCTCAAGCAACTTCTTCTCTATTCTATCAAGCTATTGCAAACCGGTCTTCTAAAACGCCTTGTCAGGTTCTTGGACTTGACATCTGCGCAGATACAATTGTTGGGGATGCGATGAACAGAGGAATTTCTGGTGGTCAAAAGAGAAGGCTGACGACCGGTTAGTTTTACATGAACACGCAGCAAATGACGAGAAACTTATGGGAACAGTTTCTACATCACACTGTAAATTTTAGGCTTCATTACAGATTTCGATGTTCCCTCTTTCAGGGGAAATGAGAATTGGTCCAGCGAGAGTCCTATTTATGGATGAGATATCAACAGGCTTGGACAGCTCCACTACCTTTCAGATCATTACATGCTTGCAGCAATTGGCGCACATAACAAAGTCCACAATTTTGGTTTCGCTTCTTCAGCCAGCACCCGAGACTTTTGATCTCTTTGATGACGTAATTCTGATGGCACAGGGACATGTAGTGTACCATGGACCTCGGATGGATGTTCTCAGTTTCTTTGAACACTGTGGTTTCAAGTGCCCAATGAGAAAAGCCATTGCTGACTTTCTCCAAGAAGTATGCACTCTTGGCAGGTAGTTACCGAAAAGAATCAGGCGCAATACTGGCATCACAAAGACCGGACCTATAATTTCATATCTCCAAGCATGTTTGCGAGAATGTTTAAAGAGCATCCAATGGGAAAGACACTGGACGAGGAACTTGCCAGGCCTTTCGATAAAACTGAGCTGCACAGAAGTGCTTTATCTTTCGAAATTTACTCGTTAAAAAAGTGGGAGTTGTTCAAAGCGTGCCTTTCGAGAGAATGGCTCCTCATGAAGCGCAATTGGTTTGTTCATGTCTTCAGATCAGCACAGGCAATTACCCAATTGGACTCAGAATGTGCAGTCACAATACATGGTTAATGAGAAATGCACGCAAAATTCATTGACTTGGTGGTTACCCTTTGCAGCTCGTGGTCGTTGCAGTTATTACAGTGACCGTCTTCTTGTGCCCACGGATGAAAGTCGACTTGGTGCATGCGGATTTTTTCATGGGTTCCCTATTTTATGCTATCCTCCGGCTCAAGATTAATGGTCTTCCCGAGCTGGCAATGACTGTTTCTAGACTTACCTATAACGGAGTTAACTGTAGTCCCGAACCACAAAGGTAATTCTGAAATTCGATACATCAGAGAGATGATACGATTTTTAGCCACTCACTTTTTTCATGACTGTCAGGTTCCTTTATCAATTCTTCCTGCTCTTCCTATTGCATCAAGTATCGATATCAATGTTCCGATTGATAGCTTCTGTGGTTCGAAATCCACCTGTTGCAGCATTTTGCGGTCTATTCTCTTTAAATGTTTTGTTTTTATTCGGTGGCTTCGCCATCCCAAAACGTAAGTTCAATTTTATCGATTTTAATTATACGAACTTTAGCAAATTGATACCACCCCATGTGGTGGCCGTGTTGGCTTGGGCTTTCATCCCTCTCACAAAGGGGACGAGTTCAAAACCTAGCGTGGTCGCTAGTGGTATTAAGCGTGACGCCGTGGTGGTGGGTCCTGCGCTAGCGTCACCAAGGGGTTTACGGCGCGGCTGTCGGCTGCAAGCTGGTTTCTCCTATCTCCAAAAAAAAATAAATAAATAAACTTTAGCAAATTGATAGGAACTTAGGGCCTGCATAGTAACGTTTTTATTTTTCCTGATTTATGTTCTTTTGTTCCTCGGAACAAAAGAAAGAACAAAAATTTATTTGGTAACGCCAACTTATTTTTCTATTCCGTGGAATATAAAAGTGACTGAGGAATAGATTTGGAATAAAAACAAAAAAAAAAGTAAATTTTTGTTCCCGGGAACAATTTTTAAAAATAAGTTTTTTTTTTCTTTTCTATTTTTCTTTTGTTCTTCTTCCTTGTTGTGGCCACTGCCGGCCATCTGCTAACCGTCGGCCACCTCCTGCCGCCTGCAGCCACCGTCGGCAACCGACCGCCAACGACTACCGACGACGGTTGCCGCCGCTCGTAGCCCACCGACCGCCGCCCACAACCCACCAGCCGACGACCGCCATCGTCCACCAGCAGCTTGCCGTCGCCAACCACCGCACGACTGCCGCCTGTCGTCATATGACCGTCGACCCCATCGCTACCGACCACTACCGCGGGACCGCCACCCATAGCTTACCAACCACCGCCCCTTCCCGTGGTCGATGGGCTGTGGGTGGCAATCCCTTGCAGCAATCGTGCAGTGGTTGTGCGGCAACGAGCGGCGGTTGGCGGTCCATGATTAAGAAGAAAAAACAAATAAATACAAAAATTTATAAATTTTTACCAAATGCATTTTTATTCTTTTTCTATTCCAAGAATAGAAATTTTGTATAATTACTAAATACCTTATTTTACTCAGAAATTGTTCCAAGAGTAGAAATAGAAAAAAAAACTATTTCTAAAAAGAAATAGTTCCCCGAAATAGAAACGTTGCCATGTGCATACTATGTGCTGTCCGCAAATTACAAAACCTTGCTTCCTCACTTACGACTCACGAGTCTCTACCCGAGAAGGTAGGGAATCAAACTTTCAAAATTTCCACCTCTCCCCCTTCTCACGAAAAGGGTGACTATTGCGGCAACTCCAACGGTTCCATTCCAAAACTTAGCTTGATTGGATAGTGACTTTACCAAATTTTCAAACATTGCATTACTCGTTAACTTATGCTCTTTATACAAAAGGAGAGCCATCTGGAGGGGTTAATGAATTTCTAATTGTTGGTTAAATTCATGTTATCACTTAAATTGTGGCTACCCATTTAGCCCATCGTTGCATAGACAACCAGAAGTCGGTTCGGACCCCTAACAAAAAAATATTGTTAAATTGCATAATACGAGCATTAGTCAATAAATAACATTATTAATAATAGACTCATATAATTGCATTCTAATTGGGCTGGTGCAGGAAAGTTCTAAGCCTGAATGTATATTGGTTGGATGTAGCTACTTCCAAGGCCCTTAATATATTTGTTAACAAATATTTTTAACAAATGTCAAGGGTTTCTGCTACGCGCTCACAACAAATAATATCAGTTGTTGGCCTTTATTTTGTTTTGATATTTGGTGAATATCTCAAGAAAGAAATTCCACGATGGACTTTTGTTTCAGGTGAAAATTGCCATCACAGTTGATTTGACGAGAATAACCATGGACAGTTGATCTAGTAACGCAAGTCCAATGAGAAGAGATTATGGGCAGTTGGTCTAGTTTGGTGATGCGAGATTGAGGCCATGGACTATGCAATCCCAGGTTGTTGATTGGTTGTTGTGTATAGTTACAGGTGCATTGCAATGACTTGGAGATTCAAATTGAGATGTATTGATGCAAAAGTACCTAAATTCAAGGAGAACATACTCAACACTGGAGCTCACACATGAAAGGGAGATTGTTAAAATGTACGTGTGAGTTTGTGTAAGAGAGAAGTCTCACAACAAAGAATTGGGACTTGTTTGATAACATGCTAAATGGTACATCATTCTATTCTTTTGTTCCCCGAAACAAAAAAAGAACAAAAATCTGTTTTGTAACATTTTTGTTTGTATAAACAAAATTTGTTATTAGTAATAAATTTGGAACAAAATCAAGAAGTAAAAAAAAAGTTACTTATTTATTCCTAGTAACAATTCCATAATCAAGCCCAAACAATTTTCTTTTCTTCTTCTATCTCTTTTCTTTTCTTTCTTTTTCTCTTCCTCTTCTTCTTCCTTTAGCTAGTCACCGACCATAGCAATGGCCAGCAATTGACCAAACGAGGTCAGCGACCTCACCGGCTATCATCTGATTGATCACGGACCAACGTCGTGGCTAGCAACTAGCTATAGGAAGAAGAAAAAAGGATAAAGAAAAAAAGAAAAGAAAAAAGAAAAAAAAATATGATAAAATTATTAAAATTTAAAATAAATTTTAATAATAGAAAATTTTGAGGATCATACCAAACACATTTTTATTCTAAGAATAAAAATTTTGAATAGTTACCAAACGCGTTCGAATAATCAAAAACTCATCTAAGGAACAGAATCAGAAAAAAAGAAATTTGAATAAAAATTGTTCTTAGAAATGTAATGGTTATCAAATACACCCTTAGTGTGATGTTGAATAGCTAACATATCCTAGTTGGCACATCTTCAAAGAATAGAAAACAAAGCATAGCCAAGGATTTTGAGAATCCTTAGGCTAGATTTCGATGGACTTACAAGCAACATAATCAAAGGGAGACTTTATTCTTGGCATTCTTAAAGCAATCAGATCTTCCATATCATTCAGGTCCAATGGGTTAACTGGATGAATGATCCTTAGAGTTTCTGTTCAATGGTCAACTTGGATAATGAGGAGTATTAAGTCGAGACACTAAAGGAAAATAGGATTCGAAGTCTAGAATTCCAAAGTTTAAAGAGAGCTTCACCATTTCACATTTGTCTTCATGAGCTTAAATTGTAATCTTCGAGAGGTTGTAAAGAGAGTGAGATCAGAAGAAACGATTGCACAATACAAAATACTCAGTTATTTTAACATTTAATTAATTCTTTAGTGAAATCCAGCTGATAGACTATTAATATGGGAGAGTGAATGTAGACTTATCATAAGCCACACCACTATAATTGTTGTTTGCAAATTTCTCTATCATTTAATGTCTCATTTATTATGTTTATTGTACATAGTAAAGTTTGATCACTACATAGTTCTTCATCAGATATTGAAAAAGATCTAATCATTGTGAAGTTTTATTTTGGATTTTGTTCTTTCGTAATATTGAACTTGGTTTTTTAAATTCCGCTTTAATTGCTTATAACTATCTATTCACTCCCCACTAGGCGATAATGATAGACTTCACGGGTATATCTCGTCTTATCCCATCCATCACTACTTAAATAGGCAACCTGCTTATTAGCCTTTACTAGTACCCGATGTAGGACTTATCGAAGCTCTCTCTTGCTGTCACACACTCACTCCCTTTGTCTCTCTCACTTCCCCTCACCTGCAAGAGCTCCCAAGGCATACTGCTATATTTGCCCGGCAAAAAATGATGGTTGTGAATAAAAGCCAATGGAGACAAGCCGCTCTGAGAGTCCTACATCGAATGGACATGCAAAGATCGTATAAAAGATTATGCATAAAAGTCAAGCCATGCGATTAACTAAAGCATGGTTTTGTCCGGCCTTTTGGCTAAGATTAATTGTAGAACCTGTGATGCATGTGGAATATGTATGAACATAGCTTTTCTTGACTACCCAAAGCGTGGTCAATGCTCACACAAATTTTGAAGTAGTTTGTTTTTTTTTGCGAATATGTGTTTCAAGTGTGACCGGTTTTATTGGACTACTAGGGAATCGAATTAGAGGACTACTCAGGAATTGAACTGGACCGTCGGTCTGGTCCCCTGATTCCCAATTTTGGAAACTGGACCGCTGAGAAACAATCGCCTGTAGGTGGTGTGGTCACCTGGGACTTGGCCACTAGCTTTCCCTCTTCCTCTCTTTCTCTATGCGTGTTTTCTCTAATGTGTTTCAATTGTGATATTGGCGACCAGTTGTGAAGACCTAACATGTATTTTTAGTGAAAACCTAGGTCTTACTTCTATTATCCAGGCTTAGTTTCAGCGATATTAAAGATTAGTGGGCTCATTTCATTAAGTTTAAAGCCTTTTATCAATTCTAACTCAGATGGGCTTAACATAATTCAATTCTAAAGCTCAACCCCCCCCCCAACCTCCTTTTTCCTTGTGCAATTTTCCGCCAGTATGGTTCTCTATGGGCTCGGCCAAATTTTCCTACCCTTATGGGCTTAATCCAGATGATTTAATTAAACTCGTAGCCTCTATTTAAGTCCATCCACTTACGGTCCAATTAAATGCCATCGTCCTGAGCTTATCAAATTACTACGAATGTAAATGCTCCTCATAACTCCATGCAATTAATTAATTAATTTTCCTCTATACTTACTAGTAAAGTAAAAGGATTCTTTCAAATCACGACATGTTAATCAAGTTACGTGATCCACAACAAAATCATACTGTTTAGTGTTTGCTATATGACTTTGGTCTGCATTAAATCTAGGTCAGCATCGTCATGCGGCATTGAGGAGGTTCTCTCAATGTCCCTAAGCCTCGAGGAAGAGCTAGCCTCGTGCATCAGTATTACCAAAAAGCAGGATGAAGTCGAGAGAGGGCGAGAGGAATAACAGGCAATTCTGGTGGACCCGGATGCCTTACGGGTGATGAATGACGAGTCCCTTGAGGAATTTTTTCAGTGGTTCGCTACCAGAGTCAATAGGATTGCTAAATTCCAAACGTTCAAAGTCCAAGAGACCCCCTTCAATGAATGAATCGATGGGTTAATTTTACTTGGAGGATCCCACGGATTGGTTGATGGGACTAGGCCATGTGACTCTCCTGTTGTAGAAAACCAACAAGTGGTAAAGGGGACATGGGCCAATCATGAGCTATAAGGTGTCGAGAGGGCACAAGCTAACCCCAAAGCTCACTAAAGAGAGTTAGGGAATAGGTCGAGCTAATTGCCTGGCCAGCTATATGTTCACTTTTGGTGGGGAGCCATATCATGGTTGAAATATCCCCCATCGATTGATAACGAGATCACATGTATACTTTATATACATGTGATCTCCCTCCATCTATCAATTTAAGTTTTGAGATTTAGACTTTTCTAACATTATAATAAAACCCTCAAACATTCATAAAACTTATGAAAATTGCAATGACCTACTTGGTTGGTCAAGCGTGGGATCTTTGCAATATTGTCATTTCTTTTTCTGAAATTGCCCATATACTTCTTTTTTTTTAACATCCAGCCCCATCCAAACCTTAGCCAACAAAGCACAAAACCTATACACCGGCTCAGCGCCCGCCAACTCCGATGCCATAGCTAAGCCAGCCTACTTCCGCACCACCGTACCTGGAGGCCTCTTTGACATATTAACGGTGTCTTATTTAAACTTTAATATAGAATCTTACTTTCATGTGATATGATAATTGCTAATGTAATAAATTAGAGGAAAATTTAAGATGTCGGATAAAGAATTTCAATGCGTAGAGATTCTCAGCAGATCAAGAATTTCAATGTATGGAATCACAAATAATCAACAACCCTCTGAAAAGTAAGTATCGAACATGTTGCCAATGCAAGAAGAAACTCTCCTATGATTTGTATATGCTTTAGGTGTATTTACAAAGTTCACATCTCTCTCTCTGGACTTGAAATTCAGCCGTCCGCCAAAAGCTTCAACGCCAGCTCGACCAAGGAGTGGATGGTCATGTGGTGCCGGCTCACGCCGACCGTGCCGGAGAAGATGTTGAAGCTCTCGACCTCCGATGTGGTCTCCAGCACGTATTCCAGCTCCCCCTCCATCTCGAGATCCTGGAAGGTGAGCACGTTGGTCTCCTTGTCCATCATCATCCAGATCGCCAGCTCGATGGCGAACCGCCGTATCCGGGGGACCTTGATCGGCGGGGACCGGTACTTCCTCAGGATCTGGACGAGGGTGTCGGCCAGCTCGGTCTCCCGTATCCCGGCCCTCTTGAACACAGCGCTCGACTCCTTGCTCGTCATGTATTTGAAGACCTGGGCCGCCAGTCCGATCATCACCTCCTGCAGCTTGTTCTCTTCGGACATGATCGCCTTAAGAACCTGAAATTCGGATCGAAAATAGTATTTTTCTTTAGTCGAGAAAGGAAAATTTTAAAAATGGAAGTGACCGGACCGAGAAGAGACGCTCACCGTTGGCGCGGCAGCGGTGGCTCCCCGGAGCTTCTCGAAGCAGCCGTCGCCGCCGAACGCACACAAGTTCCTCAAGATCCTCCCCGCGTTCACCCTCAGCAGCGGCTCCTCCAGCGCCTCCACGAGCCTCTCCAGGACGCCCAGCCTCAGCACCCTCCGGCAGTTGCTCTCGCTCTCCAGCACCAGCATCGCCACCGCCTCCCCGGCCGCCACCCTCACCCTCCTCCCTTCCTCGTCTTCCGTCCCCGCCACCTTCCCGTCGCCGCCGTTGAGGAAGATCCTCAGCAGCTCCCTCAGAACGCCGCCCGTCCCCCCAATACGCTCCGTCGCGTCCTCCTCCAGCGCCAGGCTCGTCAGGATCTCGATCCCCACCCTCTGCATCGCCGGGTGCCTCTCGCCGTGCCGGAGGATCTCCCGGATGTTCCCGATCGCGAACACGATCTCCGATATCTCCCGCCGGAGCTGCTTCCCGGTCGCTCCCGCTGTGCTCGCCAGCATCCTCACCACCTGGAGCGACTGCTTCACGGTGAGGACCCGTGATGCGACGCTCGCGTCCTTCAGGACCCTCTCGTCCGTGTGCGTGAGGTCGATGATCTTCGGCAAGAGCCCTCTTGTGTTCCCAATCTTGCCGCAGTTGTCGTGGTCGCGTGCTAATTTCTTCAGTATCAGGAGTCCTAGGTGGTTGAACGTGTCGAATCCATAGCTTGCGTGGCCATCGGAAGCTGCAGCGGAGGAGGAGCCAATCGTCTTCTCCGCGATCTCGTCCGCCGAGACGGAGGAGGACCGGCTCGTCTCAAGGAGCGATGAGATCGATTCCATCGCGCCAGGGATTCCGGAGACTCGGAGTGCGTTTCGCTTCTTCCCGGCGAGCTTTGACAGTATTTCCGCAGCCGACTGCCTGATCTCCTCCTCCTGCGGGTCCTTCCAGTTCAGCATCTCAACAAGCCGCTCAATCACGGATATGTTGGTCCCGATCTTGCGGAGGGTGTCGTCGGAGAACCGGCTGTTCATCACGAACTGGCGGAGGATCCTTACTCCGATGAGCTGCTCGTCGGGGGAGTTGGAGTTGAGCAGCTCCGTCGAGAAGGTGATCATGTCCATTCCCAACCCATCGAAGATGCTCCCATTGACGGACCGCGAGTAGGAGTCGTAGAAGAAGCGCCGGACCGCGATCAGGCCCGATTTCCTCAATTCGCACTCCCGGGTCACCTCCTCTAGGATCTTGAAGAAGCTCACCTTCAACTCCCAGTAGGCCTTCTCCATCAGGAACAGCAGGGCTTCTGCCAGGGCCAGCGAGTAGAAGATATTCAGGGCAGCTTTCCGGTTGCGCTTGTCGGTGTCGCCTTTCGCAACTTCACCATAGTTGTGCCTGATGAGCTTCATTAGGGAAAGGACCACGCAGGCCGTCGCCGATAGGAGCTGAAGCCAGTAGAGCAGTTTGCTCACATTCCTGGCGAGGAACACCCATTTGCCATAAGGTAGGATCGGGACATCCGACGACGTCCACATCCGAGTCGATTTAGGGTGGACACCGCCAGCGTTTGGCGAGCCTGCAAATTGCGCCGCTATCTCCCTGTTCTTGTGGCTTCTCTTCTGAACCGCCGATGAAATGGGACGAAAAGCAGCCCTGAAGCTCTTGACCAGAAAGTGCGAGCTCGATTTGAGCGCGCGGAAGCTGTTGATGCCTGCATCGGCGATCGACCAAGTCGCCTGGTGTTGCCACTCGAGCTCGTGGCTGCGGCTGAAAATCCGCGTCCCCTCGATCAGCAGTATGATGGTGATGAACCAGAAGTCGGTTTTATCCAGAGTGATGGCGAATCCGCCAAGGAGGACCACCGTCGCCCAGATGAACCCGAGCGTTCCTAGCCCGGTTGCAGCCTTCTCAAACACCGCAAGCCGAAGGGCAAACAGCGTGAGTTTCTTCTCCGGCGCATGGAACACGGGCTTCCCCGAAGTAACGGATTCCCCATTGCTGCTGTCTCTCTTCTCAATGCTGTTCCGCGGCTCGAAGATGGTGGTGCCTGAGCTGCAGGCGTCGCCAAGCCTGCAGAGCTCTGAAATCTGCAACTTGACGCTGCCTTCGCTCTCTAGCGAGTCGCGCTGATCCATACGACCAGCCCTCAATGCTGCCGCCCGGAAACGAAATGCTCAGCTCCGAGACGAAAGGGAGAGAGAACGAATCGATCGATCGACCAATCCAAGTCTGAGAATGTGGATACGAATTCGTTTTCGCGAAGTCGATGCTTGTTTCGAGCTTTGGCAAGAGAAAGGAGGGAGTGCATTGGGGCTCTTATAAAGCATGAGATTGGAGAGAATGAGCTTAGGAGGCACGTTTGAGGCGTGGAGGGAAAGAGTGACGTTAGGTTTCTTATGTTGCCGTGACTTGTTCCAGGAAGTTATCGTGTCTGTTCCTTATCACTTCCTCTTCCCGGCCGACAATTCTCCCTCCACCCTTTCCCCTCTCGTTTCGACGTCGGACGGACCGGCGTAGGCATTGTAAAACATTCGATGGATAGACTTGTTTTGCGGATGGCTTGCGTGGATGGAGCGGGTCGCGATGCAGACGCTACGCGGAACTCCGAGGAGAGAATTGTCGTCGGTCGTCGGTCGTCGGGTTGAGTCCAGACAATGACTACTTCTGCTGCACATCTAAAAGAGTACGAGAATGTCTCGGTTAGATTCATCGCCAGTTGTCAGCTTTTTCACTTTTGTGCGGAGAAAAAGCAAAAAGCTGGGTGGGATGGATGTGGGCGGCGATTTTTCCTCTTTGTGGTCACTTTTTCGTGGAAATGAGGGGTAGGAAAGCCAAGAAGGAAACATGGTAGTTATCAATAGGAAAAACAAAACAAATGATCTTTAAACTATGATCTAATATGATTTTTGAATTTTTAATTTATTCGATACAATCCCCTAAACTTTAGGTTAATATGTAATGTTGTCTTTAAATTTGTAATTTTTTGGATGTGGTCCATGAACTTTTAGTACATATTCAAACTAATGTTGTTCCTAAACTTAAATTGATGAAAGGATAAGCTAGAAACTAATTTAAATATTTATCTAAAGTTTATGATCATATTAAAAAAATTATAAGTTTGGGATGGCATTACATATTGAGCTAAAGTGCAAATGCCATATTAAACAAATTAAAGTTCGGGAAGCACATTGAACTAAAATTTGTGGACCATTTATGTCATTATTCTTTCTCATTTTGAGCTTATGTCCAACAAACTAATTTAACAATCGGTTAGTTCACACGAGACGCTTTGGCATCATACAAATCTCACGCTCCATCCAAATTCCATAACTCAATCTTACATATGTAATGTATCGCTAAGTTCTCATCATCCTCACGCGGATCATGGGCTGCCCTGGATTCGATACCGAGGAGGCAAGGATGCGATCTTCGACCCTAATAGTCCATGTTTGGGATGATGCCAGGTGACATGGGATATAAGGTTAGCCAAAAATAAACATTTCAATGCGTTTATTTTATGGGTTTTGCTAGATATTGTCTTTGGATTAATAGCTTGTTATTTAGTTACAAATTTTTGAAGAAGTGATTCCCATTGCAATTTATAATTACTTATTATTTGATTTTTTATGATCTAAAATAGACTGTTATTCTCACAATAGATTAAAAACTGTCGCTCAATCATTTTTCTTATTTTATTAACATCTCAAATCCTAATCAACTCTTTGACTTGTACGCGGTGCTCTCGATTAGTTAATGATATCTTCAATCATTCCTAACAAAGATCAAACTATGATTTCTTGTCCAGCTTAGGGGTTTCCTAGAAACGAAATAGTCAAGTCTCCAGCAATCCAAGATCACGTAATTTCATGCAAATCGCAGCTCACAATATATTATGATTTAACTTAGGGAACAAGCCATTAGGGGAATGTCAAAGGACACATGGCACTTGGAAAATTGACTTATCCGTTATTCCAATGTGTGTTCTCTTGCTTTGTCCCTTAATCAATAAAAGAGAATTTGTCATGTTGTGTGTAATTATGGGGAATTAGTTGGGTCCAGTCTTTGCTTTCGGGAGAAATACGTATCAAGAAAATCATTTGAGTTCTCTTGTGTGAAGCTAAAGGCTTCTAGATGGGGGCCCCAAAATGCTCAATGCCCCTCTCTCTCTGTCTATTCCTTTGGCCACAAGAAAAAAATAAAAATTAAATTAAATTAAATTAAATTAAAAAAACCAATTGAACCATGATTCTAGATCGCTATTTTCTTTGATTCGTAGGGTCCAATCCATGAGATCATTTCCGAGAAATTGCTTTCGAACTTTTCAGGATTTGAACGGTGAAAAGATACTTGATCGAGACGGAAATAGAAAGTATTTTTTACAACAAGCTTATATTGGAAAAATTTCTATGACAATAAAGAAATCATTTTCCCAAATTTCTTATTTTCTCAGTTCTCCATCGTTCGTCAATTTTTTTTTTTTTCCGATAAATCTCATCCTTATTCTCCATAAATCATGTCTACCGTCTCTGTCTCCTGAATATCCTTCATTCATGACATTTAATGCTCAGACTCTTCTACATTCCAAAAGCACAATCATATATAACATTTCACGGATATGATTTCATAATTTCTTTCTTAATTCTTTTGTAGTTCCTTTTATTTTGATGGGATTACAAAATAAACAAAGAAAGTATGTTAGCCCGTCATATATGATTTTTAACAATACAGGCCACCTTTATTTAATTCACTTATTATCAAGTACCACAAAACATTTTTTTTAAAACTTGTTGTCAGCACAAACAAATGCCGAAAAATAGCTTATCTTATCTGAAATTAACTTTTTATCGATAATAATTTTTAGGTGAAATAAACAGACTAAATACTCCTAGATTTTAAAATTCAATTGTTACCCCTAATTTTTCTCTAAAAAGGGGGCCTGTTTCTGAAATGTGATGCTTTGCGAGAGATTAGGCACTAAATTGCACCGCACGTCAATTTCTTTTTCCCCTTGAAAAGTGAGGCTTTGGACCGGAAAGCTTGCTTTTGCGTGCGGTGGGGATTATGACCAGCTTATGTGTCGTGTTCCTTTGCAAAATTCGATCGTGCCCCTTTGAGGAGTTCCATCTTATCCGCACCACTTTTCTCTTTTCCTTCCAAGCAAAAAAGTCCCCCAAAAAAAAGAGAAAGAAAGAGAAAAAGAAGTGGCCAAAATCAATCGATCGAACTTGGTAGCCACCGCTTGCAAATTCAGTACGCAACATTCACCATTGCCGAGTTTGATAGGCTTTTCGCCAAGGTGATGCAGATTCCAGAACCGGCCATATCCGAAAGAGCTAATCCATGGACACTGACGTGACACCATTTGAGTTTTAACCATCTAGAAACTAAGATTGTCACTTTCAATAGGTCTGCTACAGAAACAGAGAGAGAGAGAGAGAGCTTGAGCTTGAGCTTGAGCTTGAGCCACATGCCGAGAGTCGGCGATGGGAGCAACGGTGGTGAGGCACGGTGCGATGCCACCGGGGATGACAACAGCGGTAATGACCGGTGTAGTGGAGCCGCCAATGGCGACAAAGGAGGAGGTTTTGTTCTAAAATCAACTTTAATTGAACCAGACTCCACATCATCAATTATAGATACCTCAGATACCTTTTGTTGAGGTAGTTCCGTGTCGATAAGAAATAAGGGAAAATTCATATTGAACAGGTTTCAGAAAGTTTAGGTATCAATCGAACAAAAAGAAAGTTTGGAGATTATATTGAACATTGAAAAAAAGTTCGAGGACTAGTCATGATATCACCCAACGCTAATTGATGTTTTAATGCTCCCTCTATCCCTTCTAGCCTTCCTCTTCCTCCTCTGCTCTCATTCTTCTGTCGAATTCTCCCAACTCTTTCTTGTTCCTTTGACTCTTTCAACCGCTGCATCACAAGATCTCCGAGTTTGCGAGTTACGCGAGAATGTCAGGAAAATCCACCTCCTCGGAGAATCCGAAAGTCGAAAGCATTAGAAATCCTCTCTTCCAAGCTACCCTCAAAGCTTGCTTAAAGAATTGTTTGAATGCGAAAGAACTTAGTGCTCTATCCAGTGGCTAGTGTTAAGAGTGTATACAGCCGAGGAGTTTGGCTACAAACAATGTAGCTACCAATGCAAGGCATTTCCCTGCAAACCCTTCTATCACACAAATGCGAAAGCGGCCACTGGATTCAGTCTCGATGGAGCCATTGCCATTGCTAGACTCAAAAGTTTACCACGAAGTGGACAATATACTCTATGGAATTGCTCAATCAGGGGGCTCAATAGTGGTCGACCATGTAGTGCCACACAATAACCTTCTCCCATGAAATGCAGTGAATCCTAACTACCTTGTTCTTACCAAATGCTCCTAAAAAGAAGTAGAAATCTAAACCTGAAAAGTACCCGTCGACAGAAACAAACATGACCAAAAACTTATCGGGTAAGAGTTCTGGGCACAGGAATAGTTCACAATCCCCCGCCCCAACTGATAACCCTTCAGGCAACGCTAATACAATGGATGAGCTCACTGGTTGAGCACATTGCCACAATGTCACCAGTCTAAATCCAAATAAGCCTTGAAACTTGGGCAAAAGTAAAACCTCAAATTGCATGACCAACCGTCACCTTATAGCGTCCACTAGGCAAACGCCACAGTAGCATGGCCATCAGCATGACAGGGAGTAGACCCACGTTTATGTCGCGGGATATGTCCCAAAGCTTTGGGGGATAAGAGAGATAACAAAACCAAAAAAAAAAATGAAACTCATCATCATATATCATGTCAAGGAGAAGATGGTTGATGCAAGACAAACACAAAGCAAAAAATAAGATGAACAGCAAGCAAATGCAATAAGCAATAAATTGCACATGACCGCAAACGGGGTATCAAACGTTTCAAATGGCCAAGCAATAATTGTATGTGTTACAGACTGCTTTCCAACTAACTGTGGAAATCTTGCTGCTACCGCAAACATAATAGGGAAAAACCAGGGGGAAAAGAAAGCTAAACCATAAGTGTAGAGATTAGGATTTAGCAACAGTACTTCATTGATGCTGTGCCCTGAGGAAGCAAAGAAAGATGTTGGATATGGAGGCTCTTCAATAACTTCCACAATTATTTAGGAGTTCATCATAATGATTTTTTTTTCTTATTCTTATGCCAAGCTTATTTTTCATTGACCAATCACACCATTCAAAACTGCAGCTATACATGATTTTACAAGATAGATGCCTTCTTTTCACATATTACACCAGCTGAAAAATAAGCTTGGCCTGTTTTTTTGTGCAAGATTCCACTCTGCAACTTCCTGGAGAATCGCAATGAGTCAAATGAGAATAACAAAACCCAAATGAAAGCTTATCAACCTTCTGCAGCATATATTATTAAATAAATCACAGATGCTCCCATAAAAGCTCCCATAAGCTAACTGCCAAACAGCAGATGAATGCCTTGATAAACAAGACATGAAATTTTTAGGTTCGCAGTAACAAATGCGCATTCCTTGAAAATGAAGCTAATCTATGTTCCCTATATCACAGCAGCCTTTTGTTTAACTTTAGCTTTCTCTGCATCAATGATGGACTCCACCAATTTCACAGCATTCTCTAGCTTTCCTTCCTCATTCACAACAACATAGTCAAATCTATTAATGTGTCTGACCTCCTCACGTGCCGTCGCTATTCTGACAAGAAGTGATTCTTTAGTCTCTGTCTTTCGATTAATCAACCGCTGAACAAGTGCCAGTTCACTCTCTGCAATCAGAAATATAAAAACTGCAGACTGCCCAAGAACCCTCCTCAAGGTTTCTGCCCCTTGTATGTCCACCCTCAACACTATATCGAACCCCTTCGCCATGTAGTCACGTATTTGCTGCTTTGGAACACCCTTATAATCACCATACACTAAAGCATACTCCAGTAGTTCATCCTTTTCAACCATGGAGAGAAACTCCTCTTTAGTGACAAAGTAATAATCCTTGCCATCTACTTCACCCGGTCGCATTGGCCGGCTAGTTGCAGTAACAACGAAATGGAGACTGTCTCTAACTTCCCTCAATCTTTTAATGACAGCGTCTTTTCCCACTCCACTCGGTCCACTAATGACAATAATCAGAGGTTTTGGAACAGGGCGCAATGGTTCAATGCTAAATGAAGAACCCACTGAGGCTTCGAGGGCTCTTAGCAATTCATTCTTATCAGCTTTGTCAAGCGGTGGGATGGGTACAGCAGCGGGTCTTCGTGCATCACCCATTTCGGAATTTGACGAAACAAAACGAGGAGCCACAGAGAGCTTCTGAGGTGTTGGCTTATAAAAGTTCTGAGTGAATCTTTTGCAAAAAGTTGGCAAATGGAGGTTTGTATGGGCAATAGAATGGCAAAGTCTCTGAAAAATCATCGGACGAAAATGTTGACAATGTTGATGTAAGAACAGAAATCTCTAACTGATGTAACTTATACTCCGGGGCAGATGCTCCAGTGTCTCACCTGCAGACTCCAGAATCCAATGCAAAAATCAAGAAGACGCCACTATGATGCTAATAGGATGTTTAGCAATGGTGCATGGTGACAATAGATGCACAACCAGGAAATTATCAATTACCTACTGCAGATCAATGATCTTGCATGGCCCATATTATTTACAGTAGGAATGAAATACTGATAGCATCACAGAACCAGTATACATCAATTAGAACCAAATAACCAATAATGTACCAATGGGTATATGTATCCTCAAAAAATTAATATAAGGTTTACTATCTAATCTTTTGACAGTACATCATTAAACATTTTAAGCCTAGGTAAGCATAACAAAATGAAAGCAGCACTCCAAAATAATCTCGTCTCTAGATCTATCAAATGTTTTATAGCCTGGACATGGAGAGTGAAATCGAAGCAGCACTAAGAGCACGAAGTTTAGATAAGAAAAACTGCTTTTTATTCTACTAGATCATCCATCAAACAGGTTGTGCGCATTGAGTGGACGTTGCAACCCACAACTTCAGGTGCTCGAGCGACCCACAGTTACCACCAGCTCGATCCTCAGATCAGCATTACAGAAATCGCAAAACTTTCAACCCACCAGAAACTCGAGCATTATCACAAATGGCGTCAAGAAACCAAAACCCAGATCCAGAAAAGTCGAAATGCCAAAAGCAGAACCATTCAAGAACCCGAAACATTTCCCCCGACGCATCTCCCCCGCGACGAAGGAAACAAGAAAAGGGCAAAAGAAAGAAAGAAAGAAAGAAAACGATGGTCATGCACAAGCGAAGCATGAGTCCGATTCCCACCCACGAACCTCATCGACCCAATGGAAACACAAACCCAGAAAAGGAGGCCCATTTCCGATCCCAAAGTTCAGAATCACCAAGAACGACACGATACGCATACCATCCACGCCGAAATTCAAAACCCAACAACAATCGGCGATTCCCATAAGAAGCGAGGAACGGGAAAAGATCGCCACTCACCAGGCAGAGAATCGGGAACTCGACGGCTTGGGGGAGCGCGGCCGAGCGTCTATGGATTTCTCCAGGCGATTCGAGCGCGTCCCATGGCAAGAGATCTGCTTATGTACCGGAGCCGAAGCAGAGGGGAGATGAAGAAGCTCCGCCTGTGAAAAAATACCTTGCTTTGAGAGAGAAAATGAAGACAGAATTAATTGTTTACCTTCGGGATTTTTGTCTTTATGAATAGGGTTTAATGGGAATATATTCTATTTTTTAACATTATTTTTAGACGATACGAATATAATAGGTGCATAAAAAAATTAGTATTTTTTTTTGTCTATTATTTAATAAAGTCTCGAAAGCAAGTTTTAAGATTCGGAACGCGATGTCCACGTTATGGTATGGTATCTCAAAGGGAAAATAATTATCAATGGTATTTGAATTTTGACCTAAAATGCAATGTAGTGTTATTCCTGAATTTTTAATTTGTTCGATATAATTACTGAACTGGCGACAAATGGTGACAAATTATTCAGTTAGTCTTTTCGTTTGCTCATATGATAGATTAGATGTTGAATTATGAAGTGAATTATTGTATATCGAGTTGGATTTTTAAAAGTGATGAGTCAACGTATCCATCTTTTTATCTGTCTACTTTAGAGAAGGAAAAACAATATAAGAGCATTAACATGTCCACCGATATTTGTCGACATGTATCATCTCTTGATTTGAGATGCATAACTTACTTCAATAATTTCTATGTAACTTTTTTTTTCCCACTATTCAAACACAGCAAAATGGGAGTCACATAAGCAAATTTAATATTTTGAATTTATGAAAGGATGATATTGAATTTTCTGATATTATCTAAAAACTCTATTTGTTAATAGTTCATGAACCATATTGAGCAAATTAAAAATTTAGAAACAATGTTGGACCAAAATGTAGAGATCATTTATGTCATTTTCTCTATCTTAAATTAAGGCAATGGACCTCATCCAACTTATTGGAAACAAAATTTCGAAAGTAGTGATTATTTATTTTCTATCTCTATCAAAAAACATTTTTTTTCATTTTAAACAAAAATAAATTTCACCACGTGACCAAATTCATGCATAATAGATACATATAAATTGAACCATTTTCTTAAATCGACATATTTTTTCGATACAATTTTTTATTGGGGCACTTGTACAATTAGTTTTAAATTTATTATATACATGTTAGTTCAATCTTCTTCTTCTTCTTCTTTTTCAATTTGACTATTTAGTTCTAAAAATTTACATGAAATTTCTTTATAGTCATTTAAGAAAATTTTCACAAAATAATAAAAAAAATACTGACATGACTCAATCACCATTGAAAATTGACAAAAATGATTACATTAGAATTTTATACAAAAATTTAGAACTAAATTAGAAAAATTAAAAAGTTTAAAAGTAAACTAGCATTTATATAATAAATTTAGGACTGATCAGTAATTTTTCTATTCGCAATGACCAATCCTAGTCTTCAGACAATGAAATTGTAGTACCCGCCAACATTTCTGAAGATTGCCATGCAATCTCTCTTCCGTCTTTGGGGAAAACTAGATGTAAGTCTCTGAATTACCGCCACATTTCATGATTCTCGAATTTGTATTCCATGCTATCAAATCCTTGAATTTATAACAACCATTTATTCATCTTTTGATCCTCAATTCGGATAATTGAATGACTCATCAATCAATTCATGGATTAAGTCCCTAAAACTTTCACTAGTTTTCCAACTGAGTACTTGAACTTTGTTTTTCGTCTAATCAATTAGTCGAACTCTTCAAAATCAACTTATCTAGTAGTTTCGTTGAATCAAGTGCCAAGTTATGTGCTATTTTATGACTCGGCTCACCTGCTTAACAACATTAGTACTTAGTTGTCGACATGGCTTGTCAATCGGCAAAAAATTACGCCAACTCAGCAAAATTGTTACCAATTGGCTGTCCAACGTGCAGGATGAAGAAACATAACATGAAAGCAACTCGACTGTCCAATGTGTAATTTACCCACGTGGTATTATCTTAAGAAGACACCTGGGCATCTGAAGTGAACTTTAACAACAAAGAAGAAAAAAAATCAGCCATGTCAGCTAACAAGTAGTACTAGAACGAGTTCATTTTGGAGAGTTCAGGTATTTGATTGGACGTTCAGGTACTTGATTGAAAAATGATTGAAAGTTCAGTTACTTGATTGGAAAATGATTGAAAACTCAGACACTTGCGATGTGATTTCTCAAAATGTTAGCTGCTGAACAGAATTACGTGGCAGCGAGAACTGTACACTCCAGTACAGTACCGTCGACTGAGTCTTCAGGGATGACTTATTTAGAGAGCTTATCCTAAAAAGGAATGTAAAAGGGAGAAAAGCCTCATGAGACCCATTGCTTCGGCCATTGATTCTCCCGCTCGCCCGCCCCACTGGCTTCTTCCCATGACCAGCAACTGGTCTCGGGTTCGCTCGATTTCTATGCAATCAAATATCTAGATTCGAAGAATTGGGTTATGCTAATATTTTTCTATTAGTGCCATTTCGGTACCTAACAGTATGTCGTGTTTAGCTAAGGTGATCATGCATGTGTCGCCCCTCTTAGTCTTTCACGGCAACGAAGAGTGAAAACCAACAAAATCAGTGCCTTCACGGCAACATTCCCATGACCTCAAGAAAGCTAATGCTACTCCATTTTTACTCAGAATACATTTCTGTCATTGAAAGCAGCCCGATTCACGGGTTCTTATTTCAGAAGAGTTACAAAACAATGTACAAAGAACAAATACCACAGTCTGCATCTGAAAATAGAAATCGGTCCCCGAGAAGAAATCAGCGAAACTAAGTCCAAATAAATTTTACCTCGGACTCCTTCATTACTTCGTCAATTTCCGAGAAGAGCATGATCATAATTTTTTGTTATACCACCACCACCAGGCGCTGCACCGTAACCTGTGATTAGTTGTTTACCAGCACAAGCAGATTTTGATCTCCCCCGCAGACTATAAACTGTATCCAATAAATAATGACAGCGGCATGTTAATCTTGAGATTCTAATCAATGCGTTGGCCCGATCGACACACGAATTGAGCCCAGCATGAAGCTGGACAAGCATGACACGTTTGTCCCGGGAAAGCACCACTACTGGTCTTCCATTCAGTACCAATTGTTTCCGGGCCCCCCATTAGCCGCAGCGACTTTCCTCGGCATATACTGAGGCTTAGGCTGCACTCCATTGGTAATTCCGATACCTTCCTCTTTGGCTCTCTCGCTCTTACAACCTGGATTCCTTCTAGGATATGAACAGCCTGTAGAAGCATGTTGAGCTGCAATTGCAGGATTCCTCACCATCCTCCTTTGTTCGACAGCCTCCGTAGTCGCTGCTGCAGCTGCCCCGCAGTTACGCAACACAGAGCTGATGACTTTCCCTGGCCTTGCAGCTCCACCTGCAGTGAAAGCTATTAGGAAACGATTACAAGGAAATGCCTGTTTTCCAGACTTTTGAGTAAACTAATGTAGCCTAAAGTGGAGACGATGGAACAAAATAAGTTGCATTATAGGTACTTTGAGGGACTTGAAGAGGAAGCCTTGTCATCGGGATTGTAGAGTTCCTCTCGGTATGAGACTTATCAGTTTCTTTGATGGAACATTTGGCCATATCATCTGACACTGACACCTCGTTTGAGCCCTGCACTGAATCTGAGTATAGAACACATGGCCTGCAGTTAAGCATCTTTGTGAGTCCCAAAATGTGCAAGAAGAAGCCTATAAGATATTACTAGCAGAAAAAATGAATCATACCAAAGTGAACCAGAAAATATACCTAGGTAGTGAAGCATGCTGTCTTTCAAGTGGGGGAGCAGTAGAACCCTTCCCGTAATGCTCCTCAAGGAAAGCAAATTGCTTCTTGAAATGATCGACAGCACTGCACAAAAATTGTTTGTCTCAAGGAAATTCATGCAAGAAACACATACCCAAAAAGCTGTAACAAGAGGCTTCGTTTCGTTGCATAAATTGGTGGTGGAAATCATTTATTGCCTAGCTGCTGCTTGAGTAATGAATTAAAAAATATATATATAGTCTTCCTAGCAATTCGTGAAGCATTAAACTCCCAAAAATGAGATCCATATCACTAAACCAAGTGCTGCAAGAACAAGATGCATATGTAATCTATGTCTCCAGTATGAAAGAATTGGAGCACAAGCATACATGAAAATGTTTAGCCTCTTCATTTATCTTCCCATCATGAGAGAAAAAAAAAATGTAATATTCTTTTCCCTACAGATGCGTTGATTTGTCGTACAAAATGACCTTGGAGCAAATGAAGATATGTGCTTCACAAGAGGAAACCTCTTAAATGAAATGGTTAAGTCAATGAGTGCCCCCAGGCCACTAATTAAGAATGCTTAATTAGATAATTTCAATTTTCGAAAGAGCAGTTCCACATAACACCAGAAAAATAATATAATTACTTGCTTAACATGTGCCTAAGAAACACTCATTAACACAATCCATTATATGTTCAAAATTAGTCAAAGTTCTGGCTCTAATGACATCCATTATTCTTCCAGAATAACCCAAACTGTAGCATCATTTACAAAACTTTTAGCTCCACTTCTGCCCATGGCTTTAAGAATATGATCCAGCATGCTTTTTGACATCAAAAGCCAGTTGGAAACTAAAACAAGAGAGGAAAAAGTAGGACCAGAAACTGTTCCCTCATTTTCCCAGCCTCTCCACACAGAAAAACACTGCCACCTGTTTACCTTTTAATGACAATAATCGTGGATAATGGAAATTGTCCTTTTAAGATTAGGTGTAGAGATATATAAAATGTACATCTATACTTTCTCTCTCTTTTTTTCTTTTTTTTTTTCCTTTGATGGGCAAAAACTTTAACTATAGGGCACCATGGGTGTGCAAACCCATACAAAACAGCCCCAAATAACTAACATTAATCCATACCTATGCTCATTTTGAAATAAAAGCCAAAAAGACTAAAAGCTAAAGCTTTCAAAGACTACATTACTGAAAGTTGCAAATAAAACGAAAAAACATAAATAAGCCAAAAAGTAACAGCTAAAGCTCTAAGCCCCTAACCACCCTGGGGCTTATTGGACAAAAGTTGACTAACTCAACATGAAAATAATATCGATCAATCCTATTGGCCAACAAACCAGAGTAATGCCAAAATAGAGCACAGCTATATTTCAAACTGAAGATATGCTTATGGAAAGAAAACTAAACCCAAAGTTTGTGAAGAACAGCCGATATAAACATGACAACAATTCCATGCAAATTAAAGTCCATTCTCATTGAATTGAATGAACTGGAGCATTTATTCATTACCTTGGATACATGAAACCTGTTGGCTCAGATCCTTCCATGAACTCCTTCAGCATCTTCGGATGATACTCTAGTATCTCTCTGTATATCAGCTCCCTCACATCTTCTTTGGTTATTCTCCGCCTTTCAAACTCAAACTCCATCTTTGTAACAGGTTGAGCAGAAGGTTCTCTCTCGACCTTGGCCAAGCCCTTGAAATAGGGATCAGCAAGAGCCTACTTCCAGCCAGCACATGGTATCAGTCAAGGAATTAATACTATAAGCAAGGTCAACAAAAGAGAGATAAACTCACTTCTTCAGCACTCGGACGATCCTTGGGTTCAAATGCCAACATTCTTTCTAACAAGCGAAGTGCAAGCGGATCTGCATTGGAAAACTTCTGTGATAAAGGTATAGGCCTTTTCTTTCTCATGCTACTCAAATATCTACGGGCTTTTTCATTGCGTACCTGTTCATATAAAGTCAACAATTCATCAAAGGACTGAGGGTAAACATGCAACCCATATTGAGACAAATGAAACGAAGGCATCATTAACATGCACATTTCCTGACAAAACTGACCCTGCCAATGGCTTCAGCTGAAGGTGTTCCCAATAGATCGGTTATCAAATCTAACTGGTGGACTACATTTTTCCCAGGGAAAAGGGGCTTTCCTGTCAAAAGTTCTGCGAAGATGCAGCCTATACTCCAAATGTCAATGGCCGGTGTATACTGAAACAGAACAGAGATTTGTTAGCACACATGAATTAAACATTGCAAATGGAACAGACTACTATGGAAAGAAGCTGGGACACAACAGCAAAGGAGCTTGAGTTGTCAGCTTTGACATACTTATCACTGTCATATGCGGGTATTCTCTGAGTGGAATGACCAAAGTAACTGACCCAAAGAAATGGAAAGACATCATAGTAGTGTATGGTAAAAGTAAGATTTTTTAGGCATGTGACTAGGGCTCGAGAACTAACAATAAGAAAACAAAAATTTTGGTTTCGGCGGTGGATCAAGGTTTCCAAAACTTCTGAAAAACAGCAAAAGGTAAAAATATCAAAACCAGATAAGCAGGAATTAATTCTTGCACCTTTGAAAAGAAGGAACCACATAATTCAGGAGCCCTGTACCATCGTGTGGCAACATAGTCCTGTGCAGAGAGAATTCGAGAAGTTAAATCACAGTAAAGCATCGTTATCCCAGCAAAACAGCGAGAATTTCACAATTGAAATGAAATGAAAGTTCACCTTGGCAACATACTTACCGTCCAAAAGATGGCTGTTGGAGTATCATTAAAAGCTACTCTAGCGAGGCCAAAGTCACAGATCTTGAGTTTACAGTCAGCATTTGCTAAGATGTTTTTTGGTTTCAGATCCCGGTGAAACACATTTGCTGGATAAACAGTGGGTAACATATCAGATCCATAATTATCATAGTAAACTCAGCATATTCTAATGCAAGAAGCCTGATAGGGTGTGGAAATCTTAATTGATGTTACAGAAGATAAGATAATGTATCTCAATGGACAAAGTTAAGACCTGTATGAATGTACTTGAGTCCTCGAAGAAGCTGGTACAGAAAGAACTGGTAATGTTCAGGCGTTAAATCATCATTTGCCTTGATAACCTGATGTAGATCAGACTCCATCAGCTCGAACACGACATAGATGTCCTTAAATTCCCTCCTGGATGGAGGTAATAGGATATGCTTAATCTCCACAATGTCTGGATGGCGCAACAGCCTAAGAAGCTTGATTTCACGGAGGATGCGGGTGGCATCAGAGACATGTTCAAATATATCGTTGATCTTTTTGATTGCGACCTTTTCACCCACATGTGTATCGTACGCAGAGCAAACAACGCCATAGCTCCCTTTACCAATGACTTCCTCTATTTTATACCTGTTCCCTTCACCATATTCCGTGAAAAAATCTACTTCTGCAGACTACATTGCCACATCAAAAAATATAAGTTCATGAACACAAAATTATGATTTTGACATAAATTCAACTGAAGTCCAAAAAAATCCCACAAAAAACAGTGACTTGTGCCACAAACGCTCAAATTCAGCTAGTAGATAGAATAAGCAACATTGATTAGACTATCCACAAGGAAGAGGAAGTTCTTTGTTTGTGGTTCAGGTCGAAAAATGGAAATCTCTATTACAAACTTGCAACTAGCATCCATGAGCCACATATTTCGCCATCCTAATCACATATTCAGAATTTTTATCTCCTTGAACTTGATGCAAATTAAGTTTAGATGAGTAGAATAGGGAAGGCATCTATTACTTTGCAGCAAAGATAACAACAAGCAACTTTGGAGAAAGGACAATGCAGTTTCTGTGTGATGGAGTCAGATCAAGAACATGACAAGATCACAAGAATGACGAACGAGAATCAGAAAAAATCAAAGTTTGCACCACACAAAAGGTGCATGATCCTGTATCTAGTTCTCAAGCCTCACATGCTCTGGAAGCTCAGAAGATAACGTCTAGGACTGAATGACAGAAACAAAGACGCCCACAAGAATTCAAATCTACACCGAGTCGTCTAATTCCCATAGATTCAAGAGAGAAGAACCAGTAGTTGACTTTGGATATGCCACACAGTCTGCAAACTACGTGCCAAGGGAATTGGATTTGGGAGAGAAATAATGGTTCTTGATTAAATTTCATAACCCGAAGAAGAAAGGCAAATTGCATCCAGATCATCAATCCAAATGCCCAGTGGGACCCAGGATGCAACATGGACGTTTACAGCATATGGCAGAGAAGCTGAGAGAAATGAACTTGACAAACCGTTCTGTCCCACACAGTCATCTAAGCATTATTCTCACCACAGAACCAAAAAACCCAGTAAAGATAGACCGCAAAAAAAATAAAAAAATTAGGGACCAACTCCAACATTGGATTGAAACAAAAGACCCTTCCGATCCGCGATACGACGTTTACTCAATGAACTCGGATTTCCACGAAAACCAACATCAGAAATATGGAGACATGTGACCATACGCATGCGAAAATCCTACCTTTTTCCGCTGATCAGGCTGCATCTCAGCAACAATGCATCAAACAAATCTCTCTTCAACACAACTCGGGAGCCAAAATCTTCGAACACCAGTGATCGGACTCCACCTCAAAACCCACCACAAGAATCGCCCCAGACGGGTACAGAAAACCCAACTCGCAAGGGGAATAACAACAAGGGAAACGCTTCAATCTCGAACTCAACGGGGCGCTCGGGGACAAAAGGCAGGAGGACAGTAACTTTCCAAACAGGCACGATACGATGGGAAATCTTGACGGGTATTTTTCTCTTCTTTTCTTTATTTTATTCGGGCAATGGAGATGGGGAGAATCAGTTCAAGAGAGAGAAAGGAAAGGCAAAAGAGACATATAGTGCGGCCCAGAAGTTCGGCGGAGGCGACTAAAAATGCAGAGGCTTCGAAAAGTCCGAGGATCAAAGGGCTTCGACCCAACCGACGAGGCCAAGCTCTGATCTTTCCACGAAATCCTTCGACCAGAAGCCAAGAGGAACAGAACCCACTTCGCAGGATCTGAGATTGGCGAAGATCTCTAATCAATCCGCTCGCGAGTTCGAGCAAAGCAAGGACTGCAAGAAAACGACCCACAAAAGAACGGATGAAAATGCTCTGTTTCTTGGCGAGGAAGAAGGAGGAGGGGGGAGTTCAAGATCGGAAATGGGAGAAATCTTGAGGAGGAACTGATGGGTTTTTCTTGATCTGAGCAGGGAAGCGAATCGAAGGAGTCGCGGAGGTGCGTGCCGCTTCGAGTTGAAGCCTCTTTTGCAGTGCCAGGAGAGAGAAAGAGAGATAGAGAGAAAGAGAAAGAGAGAGATATTTTATTTATTTATTTTTCTTTTTTCTTTTTATTTTATTTTTTTGTGAGAGAGAGAGAGAGAGAGATTTTCTTTATTTTTTTCTTTTTCTCTTTTTAATTTTTTTTTTGGTGAGGAAAGTCAGTGGAACATGGGGGACGACAGAGATACATTGATAAAATATGGTGCGCGCTGAAAAGACGCTTTTGCCATTGAATCTTGCGCGTTTCCTCCATAAAGGGATTCTCTCATTTAAGCTCCTTTTCCTTTTCTTTTCTTTTCTTTTTGGGCAATGTCGTGTATTCCCACCGATTTTAATCTTTTCAATAAGAATAAGGATTAATCTGAATTTCCGATTTGACTAATTTCGATTGTCGAATATAGAGTTGCAAGTGCAATTCCCTCTATTCAAGTGTTTCAAGTAAAGCACTATTAAATAAGAGGGTACCGTGCCCTCTAAATTAATTTTGAGTCTGAGATACAATTGAATTATTTTTCAATTTTGCTATTTACATTTTTTTTTGTAATTTTTTTTTTAATTTTAACACAGTTCTCATAATTTGTTTCAATTACAATTATCGTGTTTTATTTACCGTGGATTTTCTTGTCAGTTCCCTAAAAATATTATAAACTTAAAGGTCAATTTCGGCACTAATTTTCTTTTCCTTTTTCTTTTCTAAAACAATATGAGACTTCTCATCGATCTCCAAATCTAACATCCATTAAGTTATTATCCAATCCAACTATAAAAATGTCATATGACAAAAGACGTAAGACTGTGCACCCCACACCATCGTTGACCCGACATTTAATTTGTAGAAACGGCGTCGTTTCTTTGAACCTTCATTAAAATTAACGGCACTCTCTCTCCCCGAAGAATCAGGGGAAATTCATCACCAGCAGCGGACCTAGCGAGGAGTTCTCATTGCTTTTCATGGCGTCAATCCTTCCAAGTGGTCCATGGTGCAAAGCTCGATCGCTTGCGGAATATTTTGCAAAGAGAAAAAAGGGTTCACGAATCCTAATGTTGCCCCCTGCGTGAAGAAAACAGTGTTACTTTCTTCGATTGGTACCGCTGGTCGGCAAAAACTTGAGGCACACGGTCCACGTTCATCGCTGGATCAACTTTCTAAATGGTAACTCGAAAGGCAAATTGACGGGTGCCAAATTCCGATCACGTTTGCACCTTTCTTAGACAAATCTAAATTCGTACTAAACTGATAAGTTTGCTTTTTTTAGGGAATGAAGCGGTCCTTTATAGGGATAAACAGTTCCAAGTTCTATACATATTCTACCTAAAACATATAATCGACTCATTGGAACAAGTTCCTTATTTTAACATATCCTGCATATTCTCGAACATGTTATTACTTATTACAAGTTTTTTAGTCTATTCAAGTTCAACATGTATTATTAATTGAACGATTATAGTGAATAATATCTTTGGGTATGGCTTGGTCTTAAAAAAACTATCTAGTTTCTAAGTTTGAGAAGAGCTCTTGTGTTACCTTTTAATTTTCTCTCCTTTAGGAAGAGATAGTGAAAAGAACCCATCTCGCGGTGAACGCGCTGATTCACGCTTTGCCCCCTCATCTGGGATGGGAGGGGTTCGAAACTCTGCGCCCACATTGCGCGACTTAAGTGGAGTACCGTGAGAGGTGAGCCCCTGCGTTAGTGCTCCCCCTAGTTTGTGCCGCTAGTTGCCGGCTATACAGTAGTTCCAAAGTCATTAAAAAAAAAAGATAGTGAAAATAAAAAATTCAAATGCAATTTATGATCCTATAGAGCTTGGGGGATTTCTATTTAATCCTCATTTTATAATTGAGTCGGCGACGATCGTGATTGAATTGTTAGTTGATGTTGACCTTTTTATTGAATATTGTTTATTCATCGTGACCTCATTCATGCAAATGAAACACCTTATGACTCAATTGACCAAAATTTAGAGATTTATAACTCAATTAGCCAATGACAAGAAAAGAAAACGGCTAAGAAGCAAAATTAGACGAGAGTAGACCGGAGAGAGCTTGCCCTTCTTTCTTCTTTTTTATTTTAAATATTTTCTTTTGGGGAAATATTAAAATCCTCCTGTCGGTTTTGCTGTTGCCACGTTCGGGCTGCTGGACACGTGGCGCGTTTCGGTTGGGCCGGTAGCAGGGCAGAGGTCAACAGCTCCACATGGATGCTGGATGACATGGGTTCCGGGTGTCTCCCAACCGCAGTCCGTTAAAGCAAACAACGTCAAATCAGTCAACGGCCCCGCTAAACTCCAAATCAGCTGTTGATCAAGGATGACATCTGAAACTGCCCTACCTGATCTTAGAACCGGATCGGATCGGACCGGTTAACTAATTCGGTCCGGTTCATCGGTGGGTTAAGGAACCGGCAAATAAGGCCCTGTTTGTTTGTGTTTGTGTTTGTGTTTTTGTTTATAAACAAAATTTACTGTTTTTTGTTCCATGGAACAAAAAAAAGAAATGTAAAACGCGTTTGTTTGCATTTTTGTTCAAAATCTATTTTTTGTTCGGAACACATTTGGAACGAAAACAAATAAGAAAAAAACGTGTTTCTTGTTTAAAACAATTTTTAAGAACAAATTTTCTCTCTCCTCTATTTTTCTTCTCTTTTTTTTTTTTTTTTTTCTTTTCTCTTTGGCCTCGGCCATGGCCATGGCCGACGATCCCGATTGACCGTCGAGGGCCGGCGGCCTCGCTAGGGGCCGACAACCTCTCTGGAGCGTCACCGACCCTCAGTGAGGTTGAGCGTCGTTGGCCCTTGGCAAAGCCGCCGGCCCTCATTGACCGGTCGCCGGCCATGGCCGAGGCCGGTGACCGGCCAAAAGAAGAAAAAAGAAAAAAGAAAGAAAAATAAGGAAAATAAAATAAAAATATTAAAAAATTAAAAAAAACAAAAAAAACACAAATTTACCAAACGTGTTTCTGTTCATTTTTTATTTCTAGAACAAGTTTACTAAACGCGTTTTTCTGGTAAAAAATTGTTCCCTGGAACAGGAATAATTTTTTCTATTTCTATTCCCTGGAATAATTTTTGAACAAAAACACAAACAAACGCACCCTAATTTTCTTTGTTTTTCCCTTGTCGTTCTTGCAATAGCTATCTTGCCTATGCAATTATCATGTTTCATGCTTGTTTGAAAGTAAATCTAAGCAAAACCTTTAGTAAAAGATAGCATATGACCTGAAATAAGCCTTAGAAAAGGAATTAGTCGCACAAACATAGTAAGGTCTCTAGTTCATTTCCTATAAACTCGAATGAACGTTGCTTTTGTCTGGATGCTCCATAAACATGAGTATCCCCAATCATCTTTCAAAAATTATAATAATAAGAATCGTGTATATATGTATGTGTGTGTGTATATATATATCGGTTCAATCCACGCATGAAACCAGATTGATTATCACCAATTCCAAATTTCAAGAATTAGGAACCACTCAATTTTTGAGTTGGAACTTAACCAGTGCTCACCCCTAATGTATGTTCTATTTATTTCGCGAATAATGAATGATTTTGAAAAATGTTTTTTCTAAAAATGATCAGTTATATTATTTAAAAAAATAAGTAAGCAAAAAAAAAAAAAACTTTAATCATACATGAAAATGTTTAAATATAATTTTTTGTTAAAAATAGAAAACATTTTCTTTTTACTAATTATTTCGAGCTATATAAACGATCATTTTTAGAAAAATATTTTTCAAATTAATTAATTTTTGCAAAATAAACAGAGTCATAATATAGAAGCGTATCAAGTTTGTATAAAAAAAAAAAAGAGGGAGTAAAATTTTGTGAGCTCAAAAAAAAAAAAAAATAAAACGAAATTGAATACATGATAGATATATACTTACTCCATGCAAAATTCATGACACTTAGAAAGAAAATTTAATATGCGTGCAAAAAACCCTCTATGGAATTCCTTTATTTTTTTCCATGTTAAAGAGTAAAAGTATTAAGTCTAAAAGAAAAATCATATAATGGCTGCAAATTCGAATATGATTATGTCGTTTTCTTTCTACTCCCCGGCAAATAATCACCCATTTCATAAAAGCTTGTTTTCTCTTTTTCAGTTTCACCTTTTTCTGGCGTGCAACCGCGGGCATGCACGCCGGTGTTTCCTAGTATGTACATATGGGGAGCGGTGTTCCCCACGACGGCCCGGCCGCTCCACTGCCACCCGCCTCTCCAAGCCAAGCCACCGCCTCATCACTAACATCCACCTTCGATCGCCAACATCCACCTCCAGCTAGCTCGTCTCTCTCTGTGCCCACCGTTCCATGTCACAACTGCTGCCGGATATTTCAATAGTTTTGATAATTTGAAAGTCATTTTTTATAGCGACTTTAATAGGAATATGATGGTCAAGAAGGTTATTATTATGTAATGGTTTTTGTAATGGTTCTACGACGTTTTTATAACAATTTTGTAAGGGTCTTGACAACAATCCATTTATAATGATTTTTGATTTAGTGCAAGAATTGATAATGGATGACGACCTTTTCTTTATTTTACTTACAAATTGTTACTCTAAATGTTATTAAAAAGACACAAGAAAATCTTTACTCACATTCCATTTTCTCTTTCTTTTCTTTGCTTGGTTATATATACAATTTAGTTATTCATGTTCCTTCTATTTTGTGTGCCAAGTACAAAACTTGGGAGGATGGTCACTAGAACCTATTGTGTTGAGTTTCATACTACAAGGGACGGAATTATCATTAATAACAATGATTGCACACCTCAAACAGTTAATCTAATTTTCTCATCTTTTCCAACAGATTTCTAACGATTCTCCTTTTCTTCTCTCCAAGATTATGCAACATTCTTAAGGATAAATTTTTCTAACGTGCATTGCGACGTGAGCTCCGACATGATTTGGTGACTTTGTAACTAGGGAAGCAATGCATTAAGCCTAAACACTATTTTATGTGAGGTGGAGATAAGGTTGAACTACGGCATGTGAGTGACATGTGCTGAAAGTTTGCTGAATGAAGTTTGCAGCCACTTCGATTCTCCTATCGAGAACTATATGAATGCACTCATCTCATTTAGAGGATTCCAATTCCAATGAATAAGCTAACTCCAACATATCCTTTTGATTTTAGTAATCTTATGTGTTTATATTTTCTTCTTGACTGCAATCAATTTTTAACAGTTCAATAATGGAAACAGCTATTTCTTTCTTTAAATTACAAATTATTAGTTCGAACATAATTGAAAAGACTTTACTCTAAATCCTCTTGTTATTTTCTTTCTTTGTTAGGTTATATATAAAATTTAGTTGTTCTTTCTATTATTTAGTGTGGAGTAAAGAAGAAAGTCTTTTGAATTTTGGGTGAATAGCCACTAGAGCATATCGCATTGAGTTTCATACTCCGATAGGAGAATTATCTTTAAGGACGGTGCTTGTACACCCCATACAATTGATCTTATTTTCTCATATTTTTCAACAATTCTCATTTTCATCTTCATCTTCATCAAGATCCTACAACGACGACTTCGGTTGAGTTTGAAACCAGATCACATGGAGTTTGAAGCCAACCAGACCTCGAAGAGAGCGTCGGCCTTGGCCAACCCATGAAGAATCAATGACAGAAGAGGTGGAGGGGAAGAAACAAACGCGGGGGCTCACCTATGGAAGATCGTAACGGCATTGATCGGAGAAGCGGTGGCTCCGTTCAGTGATGGAGACAGGAGGAAGGGAGAGAGTGTGTGTGAAAACTGAGATGAGGGTATGTTTAGATGATTTGGGGGTATTTTGGTCTTTTATGTCATAAGTTTTCATATAATATTTGGTACGTGTGCAAAAGTTAAAGAGAGTTGTTGTAATTCCCCCTTTTCTATTGTGTTTACTTGATCCACATCCATGTGCTTCACATGGGTTACGTGGAAGAAAGATTCTCTGCTCTAAGTTCCAAAGAGATAAAAGATTCCATAAGTGAAAGCTAAAACGAGTCTCACCATATTGGCAGACACATTTTTATTTTTCAAATATATATATATATATATATATATATTTATATATATTTTGTGAAAGGAAGAAATGATGTAAAAGGAAGAGAGGTTCCATGAAATCAGAACTGAGTACAACCCAAGAATTGGGGGTATTATTCTAATTCATGCATGTTCTTGAGGTATTCAAGCAATGATGGCTAAAAATTAATTGAGGAGGATTAACCCCTAAATCATAGACTTTGTCCAGCCAATCACTCCTAGGGTTAAGCTCACATGGCGAATGATTGTCCCTGAAAAAGAAACCAAAAGCTGGGAAAGGGTCACCCCCACATAATCATCAAAGTTGCGAGAAAGGCTTATCTAAGTCACTGAGATTATCCATGATCGAAAAGCTGCTATTAAAAAGTCCAATAAAAAGTTTAAGTTGATATGTGAAGAGAGATCACGTAGATATAATGAGAATGTAGGATTTGTTGTTAAGTGATGCGAGACAATATTTCGACATCTCACTCATGCGCAAGCCGAATTAGAAGTGACATGTGGATTTCAGCTGATGGAAGGCAGATCCCACTCACGTGCATGCCGTGTTGTCAAACGATCGAATTAAGAGCGGCATGTGAAATTTGATTGATGGGAGGTGGACAAGATGGAGGTGGACATACATACGCAAAAGGAATATTGTTGTTTTTGATATCATGTTAGAAAATCTAACTTAAAAATTTAAATTAATAGGTGGAGAGAGACTACATATATACAAAAAATATGTATGACCCATTGTTAAGTCATGCCAGATATTATTTCAATAGCAAGTTTGTGGCATGCATGAAATATTTTCTAGTTCCCTAATTTGTAGTAGAAATAAACTTTTAAAGGTTTAAGAAGTTTAGAAAATAAAATAAAATGTGAAATATTCATAGACTGAGTGAACGATTATCTCGACCGCTAAAATTACGACTTTGCCTATTCCTGTAGATTATCGCTGTACTCAAGGGCTTGGAGCTCCTTGTTCAAACTTCAATCCAACTTTTGGAAGAAAAGAGCGCATAAAAGTGACGTGGCAGTTTCGTAATAAATCCGAGAACAGAAGGGCGATGTCGTAAGGAAAGTGGAAGATAGAAAAAGCCGGAATATATTAAAAGGAAATTAAAAGAAATGAGAAGAAATTTTTAGAGGACGGGCCTCATCCACGCGCCACTTGTGAAGCCTGTCGCCAGACGGATATCGTCTTTGTGGGGCCCACGGACTGACGGGGTGGGCGACGTCGTCTTGAAGACAGGGCATGTCAGCCCCGTGAGCAAAGCGCGTAATGGAGCTTTGATCTACGCGGCGAGATTGAGGAGCGCGTCCACATCCACAAATAATAGTTAGATTTTAGGATCCGTCTGTTTCGCAGTAGATAATTCTTTTTAAAAAAAATGATAATATTTTTTATATATAACTAAGACCTGATAATAAATTAAGAAATATTTTTCATCATTTTATAAAGAAAATTTTGTTTGATTTTTCTAAATAGACATTATAGTATTTAGACGTTAATTGTTAGTGCATGGGCAATCAGAGGGTCCCAAGCTCGGATCCCCGACTTCAAGGCACAAACATGACACTAGTCTCGGATCCACCATAATTGAGCCTAAGAACACGCTACTCATGCCTGGCCTCCCGTAATCTATGAAGGTCGAGTACAAGTTTCCAACGCTTAAGTCTCAGTAGGAGCTAAGGCTAGGACCCTAGTGCTCAGGGTTGAGACCGGGGCGCCCAAGCTTGGGTCAATTAAGGCTAGGCTTGGAACTTTGATACTAATGCTCACACCAAGGTACGTTGAGGTTGGGCCCCGAACTTTGCACTTGGAACCCAATCTCCAATGCCTGAACCAACGTCCATTGAGGTCTCGCCTGAACCTTGGCGCTCATGCCCGAGTCTATTGAGACCAAGCCTTGGTCCCTAACGCTTGGGCCTAGGCATGACATCGATGGACGAGGGTGTAGGCCTAGGGGACTTGGGCACAATAGTCCTAGGCCTGGCCTTGATGGACCTAGGCTTAGAAGGTGGACCTAAGCATAGGCATTAGGTTTGGAGGTCTAGCCTTGATATTACTAGGCGTGGTGTCTTAAGCACGGGCACGACCTCGATATAATCGAGTGCAACGACTAGCGTCTTGGGTGCAACCTACATGGTATCGGGCCAAGGCACTAGGGTCTTGGACATGAGCACTAGGGTTGCAACCCCATTGCCAAGGGCCTCGAAACGAGTGTGGGGTTTCTTGTGCTTTAGTGCATTCCTTCATGGTGTAAGCACTGATAATTAGTCTTATCTTGGAAAAAGGATTTCCAATTTTTTAAAGAGGAAATCATTTTCCCAAATTTAGGTTTGGTTTGTTTTACGAAAAATAAATGATTTAAAGAACATTTTCTTAATATTGATTTCTTGTGTTGTTAGAAATAATTAATTAATGAAAAGCATTTTCATCATCAACAACAATACAAGTCCAAACAATTTCGTGGACAGTGTAAAACTTTTTTTTGTTTATTCATTTTTATAAACGATACAAGCAATTATTTTAAGAAAAATATTAAATAATTCATTTTTTGCGAAATAAATAGAGCCTTAAGCTTAAACGGAAAACATATTCCGTTAACTCATTTTCCTAAAATGATCCGAATGCCGGAAATAAGAAAAAATATCTTTTCAAAACATGATTTTTGCAAAACAAATGAAGCCTAAGTTTAAATATTGACAAATTATCGCATTTCCAATAAAAAAAAAAAAGACAGATTATTGCATCTTGGGGTAAAAATTATCCCATTAGGTGTTTGATGATTTATTGCGAACCGGAATCACCCTAGGTAAGTTCGAATGCTGTCTCGCTTAACTTAGCCGGGCTGTGAAGGCTTATAAATTTTCTTCCCCCGTGTAGGGCTAATTGAAAGAATGAAATCGATTGCATGGCTAGAGTCATAGCGAGAAAGCCACTTAATTAATTTGACAATCCCTTCGATATAATTTGTTTTTAATCAAATTAGTGCACTTGCGCGTGCGGTATTTTTAATTTCAAGGGTACTTGCATTTCATTTGTTTTGGATAAATGCTTTTTGATTGAAAGTCTATTATTAATTTTTAAGTGAACCTTAATATTTAAAAATGTATAGGTGCTGGCCACTTTAGTTTTAAATTTAAAAGCACAACCCAATCTGCCTATTCATTGAGTGCCAACCAAAGAAGACGTTCAGGAAATCACAACTCAAAAATTATCTCATCAAAAGTCATTCAAAGTCATGAAGCTCTTACACTCTACATGATGCAATGCAATGACACGATAGATGTGTTACTCGAGTCGAGTAATGGACTTGTTTAAACCAGCAACGATAGATTCATCGATAAACACTTGCTTGACATGTGAGCATGGACAATCACATTAGAAACACATGAACATTGCCATGTATGGTTTGTGTTTATACAATTTAGTTGTGATTAAACATATGATTTATTTTGCCTGTGATATTTTCTGTTTGGCGGTTTGCATAGAACTTTGGTTTTTTTTTAAATAAAAGCCGAAGAATATTTTTTTATTAAAGATATTTTGGTGGAAGAGAAATTCCTATGAAATAAGTACAAAATATTTTTTCGAGATTAAAGAAATCCTAGACCTAAGCCATCGTGTAATGTGTAAACATTATCCTAAAACTTTTGCCTATAGCCGCATGGTACATTTATGGTGGTACACGAGAGCATGAATGCCGTCAAGAGGCGCACGCAAGTAGGCCATGGCAGATGACCGACCACAAACCACAAGTGTCGAGCCCTCTCCAGATCAATCGAGGGCGTGGTCACCTTTGTCGGCCCTTGCTTGTGGCTGGTCAAGCTGGTCAGCCATGGCCTGATACCGGCCACAGGCCAAAGGGAAAGTAAAGGTAAAAAAAATAGAAAGAATGTCGACCAAGCCACCTAAGATGGTCAATGGCTCGCCCATGTAAACGATTTTTGACAAAAATTGATGAGTCATCAGATGGTTTAAGACCAAATATAGAAGCTATCAAAATGTTTGGGATTGATATTAGGAAGTTATCAAAATGTTTATAATTAAATTGATACAAATAAAAAGTTTAGGACCCACCCTGCGGTGGACATGCTGGTTCGTGCCTTGCCCCCTCATCCAGGAGGGAAGGGTTTCGAAACTCCGCGCCCCCATTGCACGACTTAAGTGGAGTGCCGTGGGCTAGGTTGCATGGACACTTTCCAGCACCCTTTGTGTCGTGTCTGACACTCCGATACGTGTTGTGTCCAACACTCCGATATGTGTTTGACACGTTCCGACACGCGATCAACCGCCTTCGACACACTCCGACACGCGAGTTGGAAATTCCGACACGTGACTCCGATGCACATGGTTATTTTTACAAATTTCCAAAACTTTTGGGGTCTAAATATAAATATATGAAAAAAAATAATAAAAGCTAAACAAATTTCCAATACTTGTTTAAAATGTTGAGGTGTTTGAAGTTGCAAATTTTTCATTTGATGAGCTGGAGATGGAGTTTTTTTTTTTTTTCAAAATAAGTGGATAATATGGATAAATGACTTTTTATTATATTTGATGATGAAATATTGATTTTTTTTCTTATTGTTAAATTTTAAATTTAATAATGGAACGCGGATTACTTGTTTTTCCTTTAAGTTTTATGGATTATTACAATGAAATGTAGTTGAATTTGTCAAATTAAAACAATGAATGATATTAACAAATGTAGGATTAATGTTTTTAGTATAGATCAATTATATGCTCTTTTTATTATTATTATTTAGTTATTTATGCATTTTTGTATTAAAATATTTATTAATATATAATATGTTGAAATTTTTTATTTTTGAGAAATGACGTATTGGTGTGTCGTGTCGTATCGCGTGTCGTGTGTTCGTGTCGGTACAACCTAAGTAGTGGGAAGTGGGCCCCTGTCTTCAACTCCCCTAGTTTGCGTCAGCTATTAATTGTACGATGGTTCGGGATCGTAAAAAAATAAAAAATAAAAAATAAAAAGATAAAAAGTTTAGGACTGGCTTGATCTAGAGTTAGCATTTTTTTTTTTTTGGATGGTTATCCCAGCTTCAAGTGGATGAACTCTGAAATCAATATCCAACACGACATAACTTGACTTTTGTATTTTATTCTTTTTCTCTCCACCGATGATATCCTTACATCCGAGCCGTACCACCAGAAGCAGGGGGCGATGATACCTGGACAGGTTCACGACCACCGGCACAAATTCGGCCCTCTCCTTTTACGCCACGACCAGAGATTTCCCCCACTTCCCCCATCGATTAAATAAAGAATGAGAGGGAAGGGCCCCATCGCCATGATGGTCACGATGGAAATGAATAATGGGAGATCGTGACCTGATTGAAAGGGCAGAGAGAGAGAGAGAGAGAGAGGGGCAAATGGAGTCCACATGGTCGAAAAAGATGTATTCTAAAACCCCACATTTAACAACCTTTTGCTAAGGTTTGATTTGGACTTGAATGGACACTAAGTACTTATCAAGGTACCCTTTTTTATTTATTTATTTACTTATTATCATATTAGGGAATTCACAGCGTGATTTTTTTTTTTTTTTTTCGGTCCTATTCTACACCTATTTTAACGTTTACTCTCAGACTTTTGCCCTACTTTCTTGCCCACTCTTAAAATTAATTCGTCCCTACCCCAACCCCCTTAAGAAGGTGAGGATTCGAACCCCCCACATTTCCTTCCATATTAGAAGGGTGGCTACTAAGGTAAACTCCAGTAGTTATTCACTGCGTGATTGGAAAGCAAAGAAAATGATAATATCACCAAATATTTTAAATTAATATACTTATAATAAATTTATTTTTGATTGATTTTCATTAAATTTCACTGTTAAATATTGGGTTGGATGATGCGTAGTTCATTTGCTATATATGTACTAATTTGTGATTTTTCATAGTATTATTTTAAATTAACAAGAATTAACATAAGTTAAATTTGAACTAATTTAGAGTTTTTGGTGTTCAAAAATAGTTTAAAGTAAATTTGTTCAAGATATATCAGTGATTTTTTGTGGTAAAAAAATATATTTGGGATAAATTTGTCCCAAGTAATTTTAATTTGGAGTTTGTCACAATATTAATCATTTATTTATTTGTTTAAGTCGTATTGAAGAATTAATTATCGAAAGGTATTTCATCAAAGATTTTTGCTTAATTTCAAAAGATCATTTATGCTTTTAAAAAAATCATAAATAAATTTTTCGAAAATTCACTTATACATCCATTGTAGCCATCCGTCAATCCATCAGTGTCAACGGAATGGAACCTCGGGTGTGCAAAGGTAGACCATGGTCACAGTTGGCCTCCCTAGCCTAACCCAATCACCGATGATTAAACTCAAATCACAATCAACTCGTTACCTACCAATCACATGAAAGTGTATTTATCGAGATCTACGCGACACATAACTTCGTAATTGATTCTTCATGAAAGAGTAGAGATCATGCATGAAAGCCGAATTACGATCTCATCTGACACTGAACGATAAAAGCTAACTCATCTGAGGAGATGCAGTCGAAAGAAAAATCTGTCTGAATGGTCAATGTCGTGCACATGATGAACAGTTTCTCGGAACTCGATTGCCAGCCATCTTCTTTGCTTGCGGACAAGAAGAGATAAATTTGTCAACCCAGCTGGGAGCAAAAGAAGGAAACAAGGAAAACGAGGCGGGAGACCAGGAGCAAACACTCCCTCCGCTATCGTCGGATTTGCGGACAAAAAGATGATTTGGCCTCGTTCGAAAGGTGAATCGGGGCTCATTTTCAACGCGCTTAAATGCGGGTCGCCATCGTTCTTCTGATTTGCTGTCGAAATTGCTGTTCTTCCGGCCTTGAATGGTGCCGAGAAAGTACCAAATTCCACACGTTATAAAGAGATGGGGAGCTTTCTTTCTACGGTCAATGGTCTCTCGTGAAATGTCCAGCGGGATGATGAAATCCAATCATGTACGCGACGTGTAATCTAGATGCGGTCAAGTCATGCCCCGTTCGAAAGCGGGCAAAAACGGAAAATTACGTTACAAATATCATATCATAATTTCTCGTTTTCAATTACTTGTGTAGCATGATTTTTATAGATTCCTTAATTAAGTGTTGTGACTTTCTTTTCTATTACTTAAACGTTAAGCCATTTCAAAAATATTAACCATAAGTGACATATCATGACAGATTTCTAATACCTAGGTGAACATTTTTTAAAGATCATGACCTTAATTGATAGATTCAAAGTTATGATATTTATCGAAAATTATGACATAAATAATGAAATTCAAGTGAATGCTTTACCTTGACTAAAAAAAATGAACGTTTTACGAAAGTTATAATACTTGGACGCATTTGTTCCAACAAAAAAGCCCATTAACGATCCGAGGGCCCATGATCGATCGTTTGTTTTCCGCTTTTGCGGGCCGACAGAAGGTCTGACTTTTGCAGTTTGAAAGGCGCCCTTTGGTGATTCCATCTCTTTTCTTGCACTACGTTCATTTTTCGATTCTTTCCTCTTGGCATCTGCTCGATTAGGGCGCACATATGTTGGCTTTAGCTACGGTGGAGAGGGTGGCAACGTGGTGGTGGTCATTGTCGTAGTGGTAGTGGTGTTGGAGGGAGAGCCACTAAAGGAGGAGGTGGCGGCAGCAACCAACGGGGCGGCCTGGTAACCGGGCCGCGGCGTAAAAATCTCATTCCTTTTGATCCAATTCCTAGTTAGCTTCTCTAAAAGCATGATAATACTTGTTGTAGAGAGGTAAAGAGGGTTCTGTTCGGCCCATCACATGCGAGTAAAAGATGATTTTTTTTTTTTAATATGTTTGATGGGCTTATTAAAGCTTGTCCACCCATGTTGGGCCAAAACCCGGCCCGTAAGTGAAGGGCGCATGGAGGAGGTTATGATATTTGAGTGGTTAAGATATTTGAGTAGTTTGAGTTATTTTGTAGAAAAGAGAAAACACGTTTTCTCTGTTCTACGTGCTCCAAGTTTTTCTCACCAAGAAATAGTACACTCTTCTTCACGAGCTCCTCTTCACGAACAGAATCAGGCTTCCAAGAATTCCTCGTAAAGCTGCGACGACGGTGTTTAATCTGTGAAAATTAAAGACTACGTGATATACTTTTTAACCGATGTAACATATGTTTTCTAGGCAAGTTTTCTGCATTTGTTTTTCAGTGTTCGAATATGTTTTCTAGGCAAGTTTTCTGCATTTGTTTTTCAGTGTTCGAATGAGTATTGGATCGTTTTTGGGAATCTGTTTCCCCACAATACTAATTCAAGGAAGTACTCCCACCTCTTTGCCATTCAAATTCCAGAGTGAACCAAACAAACTACCATCACGATTCTTCATAAACCAGAAGCAAACTCTCAGCGATCGTCTCATCAATGCACCTGAAATGGACGCAAAAATCGACCTACCTCTCCAAGCACCCGATCTCCGGGTTTAACAGAACATAGTTTAAATCTTCAAACGGGTCTAGATCAAGTATCATTATACCTTAAAACAGGAAGAAAGAAACGATTTTAAGCATGAAGAGAAGATGCTGAAGATGACGACGAATCGAGCATTCTCATGGTAGTTCTCTGACGAATATAGATGCCACAAGACCTGAGCAAGAAGGCCATTGGAGGATCCACAGCTTTCTACTTGAAGCTGCCCCACCAAGCCAGATTTGCTTCATGTCTAGCTTTCACATCTTGGCCACCTTTATAACTCGACTTAAAAAAAAAAAAAGCCATACAAGCACCATCATAAATCATGCCATTCATAACCATCTGAAACTTCACTCAGAACCGTACTCGATAGTTATCCCGGCAGGGCCTAACAATATCTTTCTTATCTTTTACTATTGTTATGGGGGCCTAACGCTGTCGATTTGAACTGGGACTCTAGCGGCCGGATGCTTATACTGGAGCTCTTACACTAAAAGCAAACAAGGTAGGAACTCTGGATTTATTTATTGTTTACAGCTCTTACACACCATATGAGTCCAGATAAACTGAGACACGATAGAAATAGCACCCCACAAATCGTACATCAGACTAGATAATCACATCCCACTTCGAATTTATTGAAGGTCCGATTCGGTTTCTTACTTGACAAACTTCACAAACCATTGTATCATGTCTAAATGAGCCTCCTCCGCACACTTCACGGCAGCTTCATCTTCAACCTTATATCTCACCGTCCATCCATGAGAAACTTTGGGAAAGATCTTCACGAATCCATCAACCTGCACAGCAAGAATAATGGAGTATCATTTCCAAATTTCTCATACAGAGACTAAGACACAGAAGAGTGTGAGATTCAATTTGAGAAAATGAAAATCCTGGTACGGAAGAGCCATTGAGACCCCACAAATCACCCTGATTAATGATACTAAACATCATTTAGAGACGGAAATGGACTATCTAGTGAACGAGGACAAAAACGTTCTTAACAGACCAGATAATTCATTCATGATGTTGCTGGAAACTGACAGGTTGAGTAACAACTAAATTAAGGAATAGAGGATATTTCCATCTGATCAAAAAGCTTTGCCCAGTCTTGTCTTGTCATCTTTAAATGGCAATCAAAGTATATCACGAGTTCAGCTTTCATGTTGGACGATAGAGAGATGGGATAAGCTACTCATTCCTCGTCAAGTATGAGCTTACAAAAAGGAACTTCATCTTTCCAAGACCAATTTGCTGTTTGTTTAAAATGTATAGGACATGGACTTTTCAAATAGTTTAGCATCCGGAACAATAGCAGATTTATCAGAAAGCATACTCATACATCAAGCCAAAGCAATGAGCCTTCTTACCTCTGACTTGGCCGCCAGCACCTCTTCAAACTGTTTGACGAGTGCCGGTGGAGACATTTGATCAATCTCAGCTCCTAGGACAGCAATAGGAACCTTAACACCTGTGGAAAGAACAATCAGAGAATAAAGTAGTTATGAAAGTGCACCAACAACATGCTAACTAGACCTTTTTTGGGCCATACTAAACAGACTTCAATTAGCCCACTATCATCTATACACATCATTTCCTGGCAACTGGAATAAAATGGTTTACAACGCTTGGAGCACTGTGCACATGCACTCATGGATTCAAATGATGGTAAAAGTGAGTGCTAAATAGCCAAAGGAAGTAGGACTGCACTAGATTAAAAAAGTCAAAAAAGAGGTTTTACTCAAAGAGGCAGATAATATCTGTTGCCTTCAGTTTCCAAAACTCATGTTTGAAAATATGCAACTTGATGCACATACTGATTTCTCGTAATTCTTCCACTTGTTATGTATTTTAAGAAGCTGCATAGTTTGTGAATGGCTGCAAAATGGCATACACATACCTTTGATATCATCAACAGTGACAAATGAAGGGTGTAACAGTACAGCGGCTTGGATAAGCTCACACTTGGCTAACTCAACCACAACCTTAGCTGAAGAAAGAAGACATTTTAAAATAAGCCAGCATAAAGAACAACACTATGAGATAAATAAAAAAAATAAGAAGAGTGCTTCACATACCACCCCAGCAAAAGCCTGCTGCCCCTATCTTAGATATGCCTTTACTTTTCAGAGCTTGAATAATCGGTTTTGTCTCTTCAAATCCCTTGTCCTGTAAAATTGGTGTTCAGCTTTAGGCAAAAGAGATATCTATATGGAGCATGCACCTTCCACACCTAGATGAGTTTAAATGAAATTCAACCAAACCAAACCAAACACTAGCAACGAGAAAAATCAATACAGACAGAGACTAACACACCAAGAATACATGTAAAACCCTTTAAATGGGACGAGGAAGCATGAAGAATTAACTGAATTCACTTGCTGGTGTATAATCAAGAATACAGGTGGTCTACAACACCAAAAACATTTACTGACAGAAGCTCCTTTCTACAAGCTATAAGACCACATGCTCTATATTACAAAACTACTGCCCACAATCTAAAAGATTCAAGCTCCAAACCACAAAAAATGTGTTAAACCACTCTCCAGGAGCTAACACAACTCACAAAAGTTAGTTACTACGTAACAAGCCGACCTAATCCACCTGAGCTAATCCACGTGAGCCGAGTGACTAAAAGGAGTATTCCAATGATCATACAAAGTGGAGCACCTTTGGAAGTGGGTTTATCTTATGAATCAATCAAAAAGGTCTTCCCAATCTCATGCATAAATTGGGGTGCAAGGAACTCCTCCACTTGAATCATCGACATCCTCATCAATATCAGCTTATGACCCATGGTCATAATACTAATCGAGATGTGATTCGATCCATTCTCGCTGCTTCACCATCTAATAAGCCGGTAAGGAACTGCACCTTATTCAAGTCCTCTTGTCCAGCAATCACTCCCTGCCCTAGTTGGTTTAGGACATACTCTATCTGCAAATCGCATATCTACTTGAGAGAATTTCTCGAGTGATTCATAAGAAAGATCAATCCCACAAATGATTAGCACTTTCTTTGTTTACTTTGACTATTCTTTCTTTGAGTGGTTTAGATAGATGGTATCAAAGCAAAACCCTCTCGTAGACATGTGGTTCCAAGAGGGACTACACCTTCAGACCATCAGATGAAGGTGGAAAGGGTTTTACAGGGCAAGAGGGCTTGAAATAAGGTGTGGCTCTCAGCAGGCTTCAATGATGGCAAGCGGGATGTACTAAATCCCAAATTGGATAGGAGGAATTTGCTCAGGGGTATAATTTGATGCTGATGAGGGAGTCAATGCTCTAAGTAAAGGAATTTGTGATAGCTCAAGCCTCACATCAGATTGGTGGGGAGCCCTCTTAAGTGATTCATAAGTAAGCATTCACGTTAAAGAGTTACCAGCTTATTTGGTTATTAAACATTCCTTTTAGGAGCTTCACCTACGTGAAACAGATCTGGTCGTGACATACCACCTTTTAAAGAAGAAAGTAATCCAAAAACTATTGAAATAATACTACCTCCGCTGTATCGAAAATCCTAACCCATGGTTTTACTCTTTTCTCTCTTGGGTGTATTATGTGCATCCTCTTAGAAGTTTAAAACTTCCAATGGCAAGAAGCTTTCCTATTAATTGACATAATACAAGGCCATAGGCCACAGCGCACTAATCGGTCTAACTAGCAAATTAGCAATATCAACAACCTCGCAATTTCAATAATCTCAATGTCTTCACCTACTATTGAGAAGGCTAAGGACTCACCGAACAGTACTTCTAACAAGTAGGAATAGATGAGTAACAGACACTAAGTTTAAAAAGAACTGAGTTGAAGATGCAACGGCTGCATATAAATGAGTTGTCAGCAGAAACAAAAGATCACATTGGTATGGCCAAAGTCGATCATATCCAATCTGCTAATCTCAATGAGATTTCCAATTACCAACTACCAACTGACGAGGACCACAAGCACACTAAGATATGTATGAGAAACAGAACATACAGCTCCATGATCTTTTATCCAAACTCCTATAGGCCGCTCCGCATTCTCAGGTGCATAGGGATCCCCTTTGAAATAGTCAGGAACAACCACATAATAACCAGCAGCTGCAACTTTGTCCGCGAGTTTCCTGCAAATTTGGAAGCATCGTGACAGTTAAGTTTTTGGAAGAAGTCAAGAATAAATATTAGAGACTGCTTTTCGACGTTGTACTCCCATTTGATGCAAACATGACAGAATAGCATCAGTCACACTTCTCCAAGGAATCACATATTCAGGAATTCAGCTAATCTACAACAGCTAATGGTCCATACCTCAAATTCGGCGCTTCATACCCTGCACAATCAAGACACAATTCAAATTAGAATACCATATAGACATGAGACGGAGCAATACAAAATATATGGCCAAAGTTAAAGTGAATTCAACCCATCCTGTTTCGACATTATGACTTCAAGAACTTACCATCAAGACTCAAGATCGCAGCAAAAGGAGGAAAATCAAGAAAAGGTTGGAGAAGTGTTAACACACACGCACTTCCCCAAAGAAGGACAAGAGAAAACTAAACTGAAGCCAACCATTGATGGGAATCAGTCATTTTCCACCACAACGTCGACCTTCCCAAATCAAAACCAAGCTCAACCCTCAACACCCACAACCTCAAAATCCAATCTTGGACATCACCCATCACAGAACCCCACCAATAAAATCCCATCAGACGGCAAGAAAGGAAACCCACTTCACAAAGTGAAGCCAAGAACTCGAAGGAAGCTCCGCACGGGCGCGAGATCACGCACCGTAGACGTCGGAGATGAGGAGGATCGCGAGCTTGGAGTCTTGCGAGCCGACGACGTAGGCTTTGAGGCCGGCCACTTGCTCCACGTGTCCGGACCCGCTTCCGGGGCTGAGGGTAGGAGGGTTTGCGCAGCACTGCGGACCAGACATTGCTGTGGACAAGAAACTTTCTTTGCTCTGATGAAACGAATGGAGAAGGGAAAGGAGACGTGGACTTATAAGGAAGAGGGAAGGAGCGAGGAAAGCAGAGTAAAGCAGCGAGAAGAATGATCCAGCGAATGTCTTTCGATGCTCTATTTTTGCATCATCGGTGACGTCAGGTCTCGCTACGTGGAAATATAGGTTTTTTTTTTTTTTTTTTTTTTTTTGGTGGTTTTCTCTTTTGACTGGAATTTGGCCGACAAATAATTTTGATGGGAAAAAGTGAGGTTATGAGTAAGGGTGATCGGTTCTTTGAATATGTGTCGGAACAGGTTTTTTGACTTCCTATTTCAGAGGAATTTCAAAGTCTAGGATTCGAAACAAAAGTGTACTGGAGAATTGGACCACCTTTTACTTTGTGTAAAAGAATATAATTTTTATAACAAAATATAAATGTTAATCAATTTCACTACAAAAATATACATTAGTTAAGAGTTTGTGCTATTTGTTCATATTTGGTATCGCCCTTCTACATCGGAACCGGTTTTATGACTTTCGATTTCAAAGGAATTTCAAAATTTAGGATTCAAAACAAAAGTATACTAGAGAATTGGACCACCTTTTACTTTGTGTAAAAAATTTAATATTTATAACAAAATATAAATGCTAATCAATTTCACTATAAAAATATATATTTGTTAAGAGGTTGTGCTATTTGTTCATATTCGTTTTTTTTTTTTAAAGATGCTTCAAAACCCTTTTCGATGTAGAATTGATGGTTTCTAGTTTTGCACTTGGAGTTGAACCTATGTCTTAGTCTGGGTTTAGGTTAGCGGAACTAGGAATCAAATTGGTTCTCTCTAAAATTGGTCTTAAACTAGTTCGGTCCAAACCAATTCAATCTAATTCCTGAGTTGAATCAAACTTGGAGCCGTTAGTTTTTAGAAACGTAATGTGTGAAAAAAATACCAAAAAAATCTTAAACTTATAGTATTTGTATTAATTTATTAATAAATCTTTTAATTGTGCCAATTGAGTCATAATCTTTTTGAAAATTTATCAATTTAGTTATTTTGATCAATTTTGGTTGCAAATTGCTAACGTAGGCAATTTTTACAATTTTTTTAAAAGATCGAATTTTTAATAATTATTTTATTTATTTTTTCTTTCCTTCCTTTTCCTTTTTCCTTCTTCTTCCACCAATATTGGGCCTCGGCGATCGACCATAGGAGAGGGCCGACCTTGCTAGCCTCATGTGAGACTCCACCTCGCCAAATTCGATGAGGTCGAGCCTTGCCCGTGGCTGACGAGGCTCCACCTTGCTTGATCCTAGCAAGATCAAACCTCACCACCCTTGATCAAGGCTCTACCTCACTCAAGGCTAGGGAGGCTCAAGCTCACTAGATTCTATCGAGGTGAAGCTTGCCAATTTCAATGAGCTCGAGCCTTGTCTAAGGCTGATTAGGTCAATCCTTCCTTGTCGAGGCTTGGTGATTAGTGAAGGAAGAAGGAAAAAGGAAAAGAAAGAAAAGAGAAAATAAGTAAAAATAAAATATTAAAAATTAACATTTTTTAAATTGTAAAAATTATTCACGTTAGTGTCAATTGTGCCACAAAAAATGACTAACATATATGTTAGAAATTTTCGATCAAAATTGATTGTAAAGACTAGATTGATAAAATTTTAAAAAGTTTATAACTCAATTGGTATAATTAAAAATTTAGAACTAAATTGACACGGGTACAATTAATATAAGATTTTTTTGATAATTTTTCCATAAGGTGCCGGTGCGTAAGAACGTGGGACAAGACTCACCAAGGGATAACAAATGCACAAAGGAAGGGAAGCTTTTATTAAATAGTTGTCCTACAAAAAGGAAGCAGCGGTTGAGTTTTGTTTGTCGGTGCGTACAGATGGAGATGGAGGATGGGTGGAGTTGATTTGTAGGCCGGCTTCTTCTACCTTCATAGCCTTCATCCATCGACTCTCCCAGCAAATTATCTCCGACAGAAGTAGGGATGGTTGCTTTTATAATACGTGCCGGACAATCTACAGCCACTAGTTCAGACTATCACGAGCTAAAGCTGCACCCCTTTAAGGTCTAAGTACCTCTTCATGTATTTTTCAGCCACTCATTCTTCTTCATCCAGGACATGAATCTGTCCGATTGATCCAGAAAGTCTAGGGAATAGACCAATACAGTGCATCTCAGTTGACCCCTTGACTCACCGACGGCTCAAACTTTCGAAAAGTTTACATGCTTTAGAAACGAAGCTGCGGTATAATACAACTTATCATCCTCAGACGGATGATTAATTTGAAAGGACCATTCAAATCCTCGAAGACATGTTATGAACTTGTGTACTGAATTTTAAAGGAAGTTGGGAAGAACAGTACATGGAAGGCCTCTCTCTCCCTCTAATTTCCAGATCTTGTGGTATTTTTTTCCATAAAATTTTAACCCATATCACTCTCAAGTGGCCCACACATCATACGCATCATTCTCTTGCCCAAATGAGATGCAAATGTTAGTGAAATCTCTCTTGATGTCAGACTATGACTACATGCATCACTGTTCACTCTATGGTAGAGATATTTTTTATCTAAATGCAACCCCAGTAAATTTGTGAAATATTTTACTCAGCAAAGTAATAATTAGTGAAAGCAAGTTCTATTGTAAGCACAATTGTAGAATTTACTATTGGAAGCATACCATCCGTTGCTGCTGAGGGGAATCGAATTCAAGGTCCAACAAGTTGCTGGACACGACCTGCAAAGAAAACTGGCCGCCGTTGGAGGTCTACCCGTATAGAAATGGTGACGTGACGCAGCTCCTTTGCCTCCGGTCCACCTCCGCGGCCAAGCACGTGCTGCCTCTGGTCCGGAACATGACCATCTGCGGCTCCTCAAAAGAGCTGATGGACGCACCGACCTTAGAAATGTTGCTCGAGTCCTTAAGGCAACGATTGACGCCAAAGGAAGTACTACGCAAGGGTTATTGGTTTTGAAGTGGATAGGTTCTAGGTCTGAAACCTACCCCATTAGAATCAATTATAGTTTTTAGAACGTGAAACTTACCCCATTTGCCCAAAATCTATACTAGAACTTGTCCCACTTTTCAAGGTCTATCCGACAACCCGTTTTTCTTTTATCCATTTTTTTGGGTTTTAAGGCTTGTGCTATTTCCATCCTTTTATTGACTCATGACATTTTCTTTCACATTGAAATGATTATATTATCCCTTGCGAGTCATACTCTTGACTTAAGATTACTTCTTTCTTTTCTTTTTTTTTTTTTCCTTTTTATTCTTTTGTTTCAAATGAAATTGCTCATAATTTTTTCGAAACAATATTTACTAAGGTTAAATATGGGGCCTACTCTTGATTTAATATTATTACTTTCTTTCTTTTATTCTTTTATTGTTTTTTTCCTTTTTCTTTCTCCATTTGGAATAAAACTCGTGTACCTCTTTTAAAATAAATTATTTAACAGATAGCTAACTAATTATTTGACCAAAAAAAAAGAAGAAGCTATTTGTTGTGTTAATGAGTTGCATATTTCTTTCTTTTTAATGAGGACTTAGTATGCATTTCGTTTAATTATAATTTTAGTATGTGTCATTATGTTGTAATTTGCATGTTTTAACTACTCAATTTTCATTTTATCAAGTGAATCTAATAGTCAAATTTTTAATTAATTATTGTGTGATGCATTAAATATTTTGAGTGATCTTGATACATTCTTTTGTTTATAGCAATATATTTCAAAGGGATAGTCAATTAAACGAGATCTAGTTTTTCTTCTCTAACATTCAATAGAAATATTATGTCGATCACAATAATTACTTATCTTATCACAATATTCACTCGTACCCCGCCGTAACCATTGGTCAATCCATTAGTAAAAACCAAATCTTAGCTACTTTTTTTTTTTTTTTTTTTTGGATGACTCACCGCACTACAAAAGTCCGATCGGTTAGGCACCAATCGGAGGAGAACTGGCTTGGTCCCATGTACTAGCCTCTATATAAGTCAAGGATATTATAAGTGGAGGATAGAGGGACTTGAACTTGGGATCAATCACCCACAAGCCCAAGCCCTTATCATTCCACCAACCCCTTTCAGATGTAGATGACTTATCTCTTATCCATCACTTGAAAGTATATTGAAATTTACGCAATATATATCACTTTTGTACGGTACTTATTTAAATACCATAACCTTTCAATTCTTCACTTGAGTGCTCAAGTGATTGAGTGAAACATTATATCACTCAAATAAGAATCGTACAAAAGTTATGTCACTTGTAATATGCTTTTCCCCCTATATAGCTTTCTAATAGATTTCTCAGGAAAAAGTGAAGATTATGCATGAAAACTGAATAATGACATTCTCTAACATGGAATAGTTCATTCATCAATATAACAAAAAATTTGTCCATCCCTAAATTTCAAGTGAATTGAGATTCCAGTTGTAAGGTATAAATAGTCCGCCCAATATTTTTCTTTTACCATTGTTACGGAGGCCTAGCATTAGAAAAAAGATTGTGGAATTGAATAGCGATTGTATGAGCTAGATGCTCATGCAAGAGCTCTTACACCGAAAGCAATGAATATTAGAACTCCGCATTTGACATTATTTGGGATTAATACACTAGAAATGTCAGAAATTGTGTACAATACTCACTTTAATGTCAAATTTTTTTTTTTGGGATCATTTAAATGTAACTTTTTTGAAAAAAACGATCATTTAAGTGCCAATTCAGATATAAGTTGTTAGAAATCTAATGTGATTATATTTTATTGATTTCGTAGTCTTATGTGACTCACCGGCATGTTTAGTCAGCATATAAATCCTAGAAAACGTCCTCTATAAGTTGTAAATAGTGATCATTTAAGAGCCAAATTTTATCTTACTTCAGTGTCAATTGTTGTTAAAAAGCAATCAATTCAGTGCCAAGAATGCCATGTGGAAATGCTATGTGGACTGAAATTCTTAAAAAATTTGCCAAGTCATGTTATAATTTAATTATAAATGTCACGTAATCAATTTAGCTGAAATTTCTTGTCATTGGAACTTAAGTAATCATTTTTTTTTTCCGATTTGACACTTAAGTGAATCGATAAAAATTTTTAACACTAAAATGAGCACAATACACAGCTTTTGCCACTTCTAGTGCACTTCTTCCACATTATTCTTTATTGCTCTTAAACATTACATCACATAAAATCTAGACAAACTGAGACCGGAGAAATAAAGTACTCGACAACTCGTGTATCATGCTAGATAATCACGTCCTACTTCCAGTTTATTACAGGCGACTGCGCGACGTGGTTTCTTCCTTGACGAACTTCACAAACCATTGTATCATGTCCGAATGAGCCTCCACCGCAGACTTCACAGCAGCTTCGTTTTCGACCTTGTATCTCACCGTCCATCCATGAGAAACTTTGGGAAAGATCTTCACGAATGCATCAATCTGCACGACAAGAATAAAAGAGTATTACATCCAAACTTCTCACATGAGAGACTACGACACAGACGGGAGTCGGATTCAGTTCAAGAATCTGAAATTCCTAGTGTGGAAGGAGCCATTGAGAACTCACAAATCACAGCGATTTATGATTTTGAGCATCACTTAGCGAGGGAAAAAATTTCTAGTGGACGAGGGCAAAACCTCATTAGCAGACAAGATAATTCATTCACGATGTCGCTGGAAATTGAAAGTTCTGGTAACAAAATATGTTCTGGCCAAAAATCATTAAGAAATTAAGGGTATCTGCATCTGATGAAAAAGCTTTGCCCTGTCTTGTCTTGTCTTTATATGGCAATCAAAGTCCAACACGTTGGGCTTTCGTAGTGGACAATGGAGAGATGGGACTATGCTACTTATCCCTGCCGAGCGTCAGCTTACAAGAAAGAACTTTTTATCTTTGAAGACCAATTTTCCATTTGTTGACATTGTAAAGCGCCATCGACTGTTCAAATAGTTTTTGTATCTAGAACAAGAACAGATTTATCAGCAAGGCATACTCACACATTGATCAAAAGCAACCGGCTTTCTTACCTCGGACTTAGCAGCGAGCACCTCTTCAAACTGTCTGAGGAGTTCAGGTGGAGACATCTGATCAATCTCAGCTCCTAGCACAGCAATAGGAACCTTGACACCTGCCGACAGGTCAATCAGCAAATTTGACGTGCATACATATTTTTTTGTAGTACTTCAACTTGGTATGTATATCATAACGCTATGACGTCTCTGTACGGTGGCAAAACGGCAAAGACATACCTTTGATATCATCAAGAGTGACAAATGTAGGGTGTAACAGCCCAGCAGCTTGGATGAGCTCACACTTTGCTAACTCAACCGCAACCTTAGCTGAAGAGAGAAGAAATTTTAAGATAAGTAAGCATATAGAACAATATTATGAGATAAAACAAAATGAAATGCTATCCAGAGAAATTCTTTTGTCTGATATCTTGGTCCATGGCCTGAAGATATGCTTCACTTACCACCCCAGCAGAAGCCTGCCGCTCCTATTGTAGATATGCCTTTACTTTTCAGAGCTTGAATAACTGGTTTTGTATCTTCGAATCCCTTATCCTGTAATATTGGTGTTTAGGTTTTGGCAGAAGAGATATCTTTAGGGAGCATGCACCTTCCACACCTAGATGAGTTCAAATTTAATTCAAACACTAGCAATGAGAATAACACACCAAGAATACATGAAAAAATCCTTTAAATGGGACAAAGATACTCCACGGAATAATGAAATTCACTAGTCGGTGAATAGTCACGAGTATAGGAGGTCTACCACGCCAAAAACATGTAACCACAAAAGCTCCTTTCTACCAGCTATAAGACCCCAAGCTCCACCGACATTATTGTCCACAATCTACAAGACTACAAGCCCCAAACTATCAAGCCTGTAAGACCCTCCTATAGGAGCTATCACAACTCTCCCAAGTTAGTCACTATGTGACAAGCCGTCCTAATCCACATATGCCGAGCCATTAAAAGGAGTTTCCAAATAACCATACCAAATGGAGCTCGTTTGGGAGTGTTCTAATTTATGAATCAATCAAAAAGGTCTCTTCCATCTTACACATAAATTGGGGAGTCACAAACTTCTCCACTTCAAGCATCGACATTCTCATCAATATCGGCCAATGACTTGCAACAACAATACTATTCGAGATGCAATTCGATCCATTCCTGTTCCTTCGCTATCCTATATGCCTATAAGGAGCTGTCCATTTTTAGAGTCCTTTTGTCTCGGCAATTGCTTCCCACCCTAATCAGATCGACTGCATGGTCCATTCTCGAGTCACATGTCTGCTTGAGAGATTTTCTTGAGTGATTCATAAGTAAGACCTTCCCCACAAATAGTCAACACTTTCTTTGGTTACTTGAGCACTCTTTTAAGGGCTTGACACAGTGGATTCAGGTGGTTTTCCACACATGGTACCAGAGCAAAACGCCTCTGGTAGACGTGTGGCTTTAGCGCAAACTAGGGCCCTAGTCGATCAGATGAAAGTGGGAAATGATCGTCAGCATGAGGGCTCAATGAGGCACGCCTCTTAACAGGCTTCTATGATGGCAAGGGGCAAGATGGACCGAGTCCCACATCGGATAGGAGAAATTTGCTCACGGATATGATCCGACACTGATGAGGAAGTCAGTGCTTTAACTGGAGGACTTTGACACCTCATATGTATGATATGAGAAAAGAGAACCACAAGCACTCCGACTACCAACGATGAGGACCACAAGCACTTTAATATATGTATGATATGAGAAAAGAGAACATACAGTTCCATGATCCTTTATCCAAACCACCAAAGGCCTCTCAGGATTTTCAGGAACATAGGGATCTCCAGAGAAATAGTCAGGAACAACCACGTGGAAACCAGCAGCTGCAACTTTGTCCGCAAGTTTCCTGCAAATTCAGTAGCATCGTTACGGTTAAGTTATAGGAAGAGGTCACGAATTAACACCAGATACTGTTATTAGACATTGTACTTCCATTTTATGCAAACATGGCAGAAAATCATCCATCACACTTCTCCGATGAACGTATTCATGAATCCAGCTAGATAGCAAATGGTTACCTCAAATTCGGAGCTTCATACCCTGCACCATCAAGACACATATATCAAATACGAATACCATGTATACGATACAAGGAGCAATACACATTCTTTGGCCAACGACAAAGTGAATTAAATCCACTCTGTCTCCACACTGCAACCTCCAGACTCGAGATTGCAGGAAAAAAAGAGGAACGTTTCAAGAAAAATATTGGAAAAGTGTGAATACACACGCACTTTACAAAAGAAGGAAACGAGAACTAAACTGAAGTCAACCATTGACTGCAACTAGTCATTTTCCATCACAAGTCGACCTACCCCAATCGACATTAAGCTCAAGTCTCATCGCCCACAACCACGAAAAGGAAACTGGAAACCATCCTTCACTAAACCCCCCCTATAAAAATCCTATCGGACGGCAATAAACGAAGCCCGCTTCTTATTGCTAAGCCAAGAACTGCAACAAAACAGGAAGAAAAAAGAAGAGGAGACAACTTCCACAAGTGCAAAATTACGCACCGAAGATGTCGGACACGAGGAGGATCGCGAGCTTGGAGTCCTGCGAGCCGACCACGTAGGCGTCGAGGCCGCCCAGTTGCTCCACGCGTCCCGCTCCGCTACTCGGATCAAGGATCGGCGGGTTCGCGCAGCACTGTGGACCAGACATTGCTATGAATGAGAATATTCTTCCCTCCGATGATCGACGATGAACGTGGGGAGAAGGTGAACGAGGCGTGGATTTATAATTCTCTTACTTTGCATCACCCGTGACGCCAGGACGCGCGCTCTCTGGAAAAATAAGGTTTTGCTTATTATTTTCTTTTGACCGGACGTTGTCCCACGAATAATTTTAAAAGTAAAAAAGAGCCATGTTGGTGTCAATGAATTTCAAAATTTAGAAAGAGAGTTTCAACTGAAATTTGCTTCCGTCAATCAGCAACCGGACACGGCCGGTTGCTACGACAGTCGTATAAAATTTTTATACATAACGTTAAAATAAGATATAGTATTTAAAATTTCATACAATTTCGATTGTTAGTTTGCAAATAAAATTGGGAGATCGTATATTAATTTGTCTGCATAAACGTCTAGGTTAATAGATAGTAACCGCACAGAAATATACATGGCATGAAAACGAAAAATAGTGGGTTCAAATAGTTGCAGAACACTGTACTTATGGCTAGATGGACAATCCAATTTGCATTTCTCATTGTGTTGTTGATTATTGCACCTTCATAAGTTGCTTTAATTTCTCCGGGCATGGATGCCAACCTGCTCAAAAGCGAACACGGAATCTAAATCAGTCCAAGTACTCATAAGTAGATTTGTTAAAATAGGTTACGGACCCATTCCTTAACTCATACTTGATGGGTTGAGTTATTATATGCATTAACTCATTAAATGGGCTATAAATGAATTTAAAATGGTAAAACCCAAGATGATATGAGTGTTAAAGTTTCCAATTTACTTATATCTAACCCACTCCTATTACTCTTTCTTTACTCTCTATTGCCTTTACTCGATCTTGTGCTTGCTCACCCCATGCTCTCACCTTAATTTGGATATGTTTTTTGTTTTTTGTTTTTTTGTTTTTGTTTTTTTTTGTGTTTTTGTGTTTTTTGTTTTTAAATTGGATTAAGTATAGAAGTGTTTAGCAATATTGGTTGGGTCAATATGAGTTGGGTTGGGTCACTAGATTTGTATTGCCTTTACTCGATCTCTCGCTCACTCACTCCGTGCTCTCACCTTAATTTGGGTATTGGTTTTCTTAAATTGAATTAAATATAGAAGTGTTCTAAGACTTAAATTTTGGTGACCTGATCATTCATTTATTGCAAAGAAAATTAAGGATGGTTTTAGTCCCTAAACAAAAATATTAGAATTAAATTCCATAACATATAGTTTTTGGATCATTTACTATTTACTTTATATTTACATTATTTGCATTAGCATTGGATTGGCAGTAGATGGTCATGAACTTAAAAGTGAACAGATTGAGCCCATGTAGTAGCACAAAATTTGGCCAGCATTGGGGGACCAATTGGGCGAAACTTGCATGCGAAGACAGGCCAAATTGAGGTTAATTTAATCTAATTTCAGCCTATGGGAATTAATTAAAATAGATCTTGAGCTTAATTTAGCCCATTACATAGAAAAGGCCTAAATTAAGCCTATGAGGTCAAGTTTAAACCTAGGTTTGCATTATATATAGGACGTTATGTGTCACATATTGGAGATCGGCAAATCAGAATTTGAGAGCACATATAGAGAGAGAGGGGGGGGAGAGAGAGGAGCACTTTCCGCCGTTGGTGTCGCCATGAGATTGTGGCCCATTGCCGTGCCTCTTAGTCGATGACGAAGTCAAGAAACCATGCCCTTGTGATCGTGATCCTCTGGTGTCATCAAGGAAGCAGCTCAGTCAAAACGTCCAGTATAATCTTGCGAGCCTCAAAGCAGCCGCTCGATGTTCACTAGCTCCTTCAGGTAATACATCGGCAACACCAGGAACTCGGGCAGCCACAATCCAACGCCCAGCGAATCTTGCCGCACGCTGACAGCCCCGTGGATACCTGTCCATCAATTCCAGAACCGACAAGCCTTCTCGACGCCCCCGTGGACTTCTCGTTGCCGGCTATCCTCTTTGACCTGACCCATTCGAATACGTCAAAGTTGCTGATTTGCTCGTGCGCTCGATCGAGAATTAATCATTACACCGAGACCACTGATGGAAGGTCAACCCTTCACTACGTGCTTGTCTTACATTCATTGACGATCAAACCAGGGTTGACTCGTTTCATGTCAATCACTTGAAAGTACATTGAGATTTAAGCAAGATAGCTTTGTGATAGATTTTTCACGAAAAAGTGGAGATATGCTTGAAAACCTAGATTTTTTTTTTTTTTGGTGGAAATGTAATGTGCGAAAGAAGTACAAAAAAAGTCTTAAACCTATTGTATTTGTATCAATTTACTTATAAACGTTTTAATTGTGCCAAACTAAGCCTTTTGAAAATTTGTCAATTTATTTATTTTGAATTACTAACATAAACAATTTTTACATTTTTTTAAAAGATTGAATTTTTAATAATTATTTTATCTTATTTTATTTATTTTTTCTTATCTTCCTTTTCCTTTTTCCTTCTTCTTCCACTAGTGTTGGGCCTCGGCGATCGACTATAGGAGAGGGCCAACCTTGCCTGTGACATCCCAAAAATTCGACCCGTTTCGACAAAGTGAAATGGGCTTTTCGTCGACGTGTCTACGGTCCTATTTCTCTGAGCTGATCACTCACGAGTTAACCAACCCATTGAGTGAAGCCGTTAAGGGATGTATCTGCAAAGTGAAAATCCCTAAAAGCTACTTAATTGATTGGATTGGACTAAAATCGCGTCGATTGATTTTAACCACGAAATTAAACTCGATTTCGGGAATCGAATTTTATGCGGGTCATAATTCTTATTTTTAGGACATTGTCTCATCGTCCGTCAATTTATTGACGAGTCCGAAATTTCGAATAAGAAATTATCGGAAGAAAATTCGAGATCGGAAGAAAATAAAAAGAAAAAAAGGAAATAATTGGAATAATTAGAATAGTAAAATTATTTTACTATTTGATTATTATTATTTTATTTTTCTTCCCCTTTGTCTTTTCCTTTTTCTTTTCTTTTTTCTCTCTCTTTCCTTTCTCTTTTCTCTCTTTCTCTCTCTCTCTCTCTCTCCTCTCCCCTCCCCATCCGTGCGAATGCCCCCCCAAGCCAAATTCTTTTTCTTCTTCCTTCTTATCTCTTTCTTCTCTCTCCTCTCTCTTTTCCCCTCACCCCACGTGACAAAAGCCCCCTCCCTTTTGTTCTTCTTCTTCTTCTTCTTCTTCTTCGTGGAAGTGAAGCAAAACCAGAAATTGAAGAAGAGAGAAGCAGGAGCTCGCCGGACAGCCAGCCCGCACCGCGCCGTCCGCCCCCTCCCGCTCGGCCTCTGCCCCCGCGCACCCAGCCTGCACGCCCTAGCCGCCACCGCACGCCGCCGCCCCGCCGCCGTCCGAACCCCGGCGCCCCTCTCGCCCTCCACTGACCCTCCCCTCGCCCTCTTGGCCACCGGAGCTCCTCCAGCCAGCCACCATAGCAAACCCACGAGTGGGTTTCCAGCCACTTCCGAGGTCGCTTTGGGCAGCTTTCGGGCCCCGGACCCGAGACCCGCTTTGGGGTTTGTTGTTCCTCGCGTCGAGCCCGTCGATTTGGTACCAATTTCGCGCGATTCCGGTGGGTAACCACACTAATGCTTGCTTAGTGGGTTAATTATGCTTAATTGGTTGTTATTTTATTTAATCAAGCCTAGGTATTTTGATTAGGGTTTATTAGTTGTTTTTGATGTGAATTAGTTAAATTGAATGCATATTTAGCAAGTAGACATGGTCTACTATTTATTGAGGGTAGCCAGGAATTTTCCGACCCTTAATCGGGCTTCAATTTGATATTTCGGGCCTAAGTGGAATTTTTGGCATTTAAATATTATTTTTCGGAATTAAATTAAATAATTATTTATTTTCCGAAAATTCAACTTGGATGGCCAGCGACCGGAATATTATGCTGATGGTCGTGGTGTAGCCGTTTATTTAATTGAGCTTTATATTGCACTTGGATTGAATTTATGGTAATTATATATTTAATTCTCGAAATTAATTATTTAATTATTTATTTTCCGAAAATTCAAGTGTGATGGCCAGCGACCGGAATATTACGCTGATGACAGTGGTGAAGTCCGTTTATTTAATCGGGCTGTATTTTGAGCTAAATTGAATTTCTAATATTTATTATTTAATTTTCGAAATTAATTATTTAATTTATTATTTTTCGGAAATTAAGGCTGAGATGGCCGACGACCGAAATCTCGTGCTAATTGTCGTGGCGCAGTCCGTTTATTTATTTGAGGTTTACGCTGCTTGAAATTAATTAAATTGTGATATTTTAGGGGTTTGCCCTAAATTGATTGGGATTGATTGAGATTGAATTGTTGTTTGGATATTGGCCAAGTTTGTTTATTTAGCATTCTTATGCGTTATTGAGTTGTAAAGTATGTGGAATGGTGAGAATGAATCAAAGTACCTTGGGGTTGGGTGATCGGGCACGGTGTATGGACCTACGTGGTTCGGTGACTAAGGATGTCACTGGCGAAAATGGCACCTTAAAAGAATGCACGTATCGGTCTAGTACTCACATTTTTATAGACATGCATGGTTCGGTGATGGGGAAGATTACTGACGAAAACGGCGCCTTAAAGAACGCATGCACTTGTCTATTAAACATATCGTTATAGGCATGTATGGTTTGGTGATTAAGGGTATCACTAGCGAAAACGGCGCCTTAAAGAACGCATACACTTGTCTATTAAACACATTATTATAGGCATGTGTGGTTCGGTGATGGGGAAGATCACTGGCGAAAACGGCGCCTTAAAGAACGCACACAGTTGTCTTGTGAGTACTTGATTATAGGCATGTGTGGTTCGGTGATGGGGAAGATCATTGGCGAAAACAGCGCCTTAAAGAACGCACGCAGTTGTCTAGTGGATTGATCACCTTGGCGAACTTGACGCCCGAGAACACTGATATGGCTCTGTGACTGAGTGCACTATGGGAGATTTTGGTGGTGTGGAGTCAATGACTTAGAATGGTCCGTCTGACATGTAATCGACTAGTTCGATTGACAGTGATTTGATTGATTGTTCGCTGTGAATTATGAAATGTTGTATATAACCTTAAATTGCAGGTTGAGGCGAGGCCAAGGTAAGTCCTCGACTCGTCTTTGTGCTTAGGCAACCGAGTAGTGTATTGGCTCCCTAATTGAGTCTTAGTGGGGTAGAACTCGGCGAGACGTAGTCTCATCCCGGTTGTGGGATAACATTTCGGACCCCGATGAGGAGCCGAGGAGGAGGAAGCTGAGATGGAGAAGGATTTTGGAAGAAGAAGATAGCATAGAGAGGGATCTTGAGTACGATCCGGATGGACTGAAATCCCATCTTCTTTTGTGAACTCTTTTGATGTGAATAGAACTAGAGTAAAGGGTTGTGAATAGTTGTGAAGTACTATGGTTTGTATTTTGCATAAAAGTTTGGTTATGAGTTTCAATATGAAAGTATGACCCTACTTTTCTATCCCATTGGTTTATTGTCTAGGGATTTTCTTTATACTTCCGCTTTCGCATATAAAATGAATAGGGTCGGCGATGCGTCCTGGGACGTCGCTATTAATCGACCAGGTGAGGGATGGGCACGTGTTCGAGGATCGGGGCGTGACATTGCCAGTCTCATGTGAGACTCCACCTCGCCAAATTCCATGAGGTCGAGCCTTGCCTGTGGCCAACGAGGCTCCACCTTGCTTGATTCTAGCAATATCAAACCTCACCACCCTCAATCAAGGCTCCACCTCACTCAAGGCTTGAGAGGCTTGAGCTTGCTAGGTCCCATTGAGGTCAAGCTTGCCAATTTTGAAGAGCTTGAGCCTCACCTGAAGTTGATTATGTCAGCCCTTCCTGGACGAGGCTTGGTGATCAGCTAAGGAAGAAGGAAAAAGGAAAATAAAGATTAGAGAAATTAAGTAAAAATAAAATATTAAGAAAATTTATATTTTTTAAATTGTAAAGATTGTCCACGTTAGCATTGATCATGCCACATAAAATAACCAATGTTTATGTTAGAAATTTCCAATTAGAATTGGCAGTAGGACCTAATTGACAAAATTTTAAAAGGCTTATAACTCAATGGGTATAATTGAAAATATCTAAAATTGAATTGACATAAGCACAATAGATTAATTTTTTTTTTTTTTTTGATAATTTTTTCACACATGCCGGTGTGTAAGAACGTGGGACAAGACTCACCAAGGGATAACAAATGCACAAAGGAAGGGAAGCTTTTATTAAATAGTTGTCCTACAAAAGGAAGCAGCAGTTGAGTTTTGTTTGTCGGAGTGTACAGATGGAGATGGAGGATGTGTGGAGTTGATTTGTAGGCCGGCTTCTTCTAACTTCATAGCCTTCATCCACCGACTCCCCCAGCAAATTATTTCCAACAGAAGTAGGGATAGTTGCTTCTATCATACGTGCCGGACAATCTACAGCCACTAGTTCAAACCATCACGAGTTAAAGCTGCACCCCCTTTAAGGTCTAACTACCTCTTCATGTATTTTTCAGCCACTCATCTTCTTCATCCAGGACTTGAATCTTTCTGATTGATCCAGAAAGTCTAGGAAATAGATCAATACAGTGCATCTCAGTTGACCCCTCGACTCACTGACGGCTCAAACTTTCGTCAGGCTATGACTACATGTGTGTCACGCGTCACTGTTCACTCTGTGGTAGAGACTTTTTTTATCTGAACGCAATCCCCGTAAATTTGTGAAATATTTTACTCAGCAAAGTAATAATTAGTGAAAGCAAGTTCTATTGTAAGCACAATTGTAGAACTTACTATTGGAAGCATACCATCTGTTGCTGCTGAGGGGAACCGAATTTGAGGTCCGACAAGTTACTGGACACGACCTGCAAAGAAAACTGGCCGTCGTTGGAGGTCCACCTCTATAGAAATGGTGACGCGACGCAGCTCCTTTGCCTCCGGTCCACCTCCGCGGCCAAGCACATGCTGCCTCTGGTCCGGCACATGACCATCCGCAGCTCCAAAAGAGTTGATGGACGAACCGACCTTAGAAATGTTGCTTGAGTCCGTAAGGCAACGATTGAAGCCAGAGGAAGGACAACGAAAGGATTATCGATTTTAAAGTGAATATGTTCTAGGTTTGAAACTTTCCTTGTTAGAATCAGTTATAGTTTTTGGAATCTGAAACTTATCCCGACAAATGTTTGCCTTGAAATCTAACCTACAACCTGTCCTACTTTTTTGGTCCAATTTCAAGATCTATCTGAGAACCCGTTTTTCTTTTGTTCATTTTTTTTGGGTTTTAAGCCTTGCGCTATTTCCATCCTTTTATTGGCTCCTGACATTTCCTTTCATGTTGGATTGATTATATTATCTCTTGCAGGATATACTCTTGATTTGAGATTACTTCTTTTTTTTTTTTTCCTTTTTATTCTTTTGTTTCAAATGAAATTGCCCATAATTTTTTGAAACAATATTTACTAAGGTTAAATATGGAGCATACTCTTGATTTAATATTATTACTTTCTTTCTTTTATTCTTTTAATTTTTTTTTTTTTTTTTTCCTTTTCTTTCTCCATTTGAAATAAAATCTGTGTACCTCTTTTAAAATAACTTATTTAACAGATAGCTAACTAATTATTTGACCAAAAAAAAAAAACACAAAAGCTATTGGTTGTGTTAATGAGTTGTATATTCCCTCTTTTTTTTTTTTTTTTTTTTGTGAGGATTTATTATGCATTTCGTTTAATTATAATTTAAATATGTGTCATTATGTTGTAATTTGCGTGTTTTAACTACTCAAATTTCATTTTATCAAGTAAATCTAATAATCAAAATTTTAATTAGTTATTGTGTGATACATTAAATATTTTGAGTGATCTTGATATGTTCTTTTGTTTATAGCAATATATATCAAAGGGATAGTCAATTAAACAAGATCTGGTTTTTCTTCTCTAACATTCAATAGAAATATTATGTTGATCACAATAATTACCTCCCTTATGGCGGCAAAAATGAAGGAAATGTTGAATGTAATTGGTATGGAAGAAGTGACAAGGTAAAAAAAAAGGTTGTTTGAAAGGGACGTAAGTAGTTTTGTCCTCCAGTAAAATTGAAACAAAAGAAAAAGAAGAAAAAAAAGGCAAGAAATAATCTTAAGTCAAGAGTGGGACTTACAAAGGATAGTATAGTCAATTCAACATAAAAAAAAGGATGTCAGAAGCCAAAAAGGGGTGGAAAAAGTGCAAGCCTTTAATTTTTACTATAAAGTAACATGAGCTACAAAACAGTTCAAAGTAACATATGATTCGAAGCATGGTAATTTTAGTATATCTGGTTTCTTATTGAATTTGAAGGAATTATTTTCCCCAAAAGAATTAATTATCGAAAAATAATTCCATTCTAGATGAAATTTCCAAAAACAATCTATGCTTTTTGAAAAATCCATTTTTGAAAATTCACTCGTACCCCCGCCATAACCATCGATCAATCCATTAGTAAAAACCAAACCTTAGCTACTCTTTTTTTTTGGATGATTGGATTCCTGCATTGACCGCACTACAAAACTCCAATTGGTCAGGCACCAATCGGAGGAGAAGTGGCCTAGCCCCACGGACTAGCCTCCATATAAGTCAAGGATATTGTAAGATGGATGGTAGAGGGACTTGAACTTGGGATTAATCACCCACGAGCCCGAGCCCTTTGACTTCAATAGCCTGGTTCGATCACCAATGATCGAATTTAGGTGTAGATGACTCGTTTTTTAGGGCGCGTTTGGTAACAATTCTGTTCCGGGGATCACATCAGAAATGATTATTTTTTATTATGTTCCCAGGAACTAATTCTAAGTAAAAGAATGCGTTTGGTAACTGTCCAAAATTTTTGATTCTAGAATAGAATTGCGTTTGGTACCGTGCTCATTGATTCTGTTCCAAATCAATTTCTTTTAATTTTTAAATAATTTTTTTAATTTTTTCCTTTTTTTTTTTTCTTTTTACCTTTTTCCTTTTTTTTTTTTTTTTTTTTTCCTTTTTCTCCTATTCTCCTTCTTCTTCTTCGGCCGGTCGGGCGGACCGGCGACTGGCCAGACGAGGGCTGGCGACCTCACTGGAGCGTCGCCGGCCCTTGGCGAGGCTCGCCTGGCCACTAGTGAGGCTCAGCCTCACCGGTGGTTGGGCTTGCCTTCGTCGAGCTCACCGGACCAACGGGCGGTGACCGGTGAGCTCGTTGGACCGGCGGCGGCGGACGGTGGTGGCGGGTGGCGGAGGCGGGCGGTGGTGGACGGCGGTCGGGGGATGGCAGAAGGGAAGAAGAAGAATAGTTGGTTTTTTGATTCTCATATTTGTTCTCGGAACAAGAATCAACTTTTTTTTGATTCTTGATTCCACTCCAAATCTGTTCCTAGAAACAAAAATTTTACCAAACGCGATTCTGTTCCCAAACTACTCCCGGGAACAAAGAATTATAATTTGGCACTGTTTGGATGGTTACCAAACAAGGCCTTATCTATCACTTGAAAGTATATCGATTTACACAATATATATATCACTTTTGTATGGTGCTTATTTAAATATCATAACTTTTCAATTCTTCACTTGAGTGCTCAAGTGATCCAGTGAAACGTTATATCACTCAAGTAAGAATTGTACAAAAGTTATGTCACTTGTAATATGCTTTTCCCCCTCTATAGCTTTCTAATAGATTTCTCATGAAAAAGTGAAAATTATGCACGAAAACTGAATAATGACATTCTCTAACGTGGAACAGCTCATTCATCAATATAATGAAAAATTTGTCCATCCCCAAATTTGAAGTGAATTAAGCGATTCCGGTTGTAAGGAATAAATAGTTCGCGCAATATTTTTCTCATCTTTTACCATTGTTACGGAGGCCTAGCATTAGAAAAAAGAAGGTGGAATTGAACAACGATCGTATTAGCTGGATGCTTATGCAAGAGCTCTTACGCCGAAAGCAACGAATGTTCGAACTCCGTATTTGACATTATTTGGGATAAATACATTAGAAATGTCAAAAATTATATACAATGCTCATTTTAGTGCCAAAAGTTTTTTCGGGTCATTTAAATGCCACTTTTTTTAAAGAATGATAATTTAAGTGTCAATTCAAATATAGGTTGTCGGAAATCCGATATGGTTATATTTTATTAATTTGTTAGTCCTACGTGACTCGCAAGCATGCCTAGTTAGCATATAAACCCTAAAAGACGTCCTCTAAAAGTTGTAAATAGGGATTTTTAAGTGCCAAATTTTATTTAAAGTAATCACTTCAATACTAATCGTTGTTAAAAAGCAATCAATTCAGTGCCAAGAATGCCATGTGGAAATGCCTTGTGGACTGAAGTTCTTAAAAAAATTGCCAAGTCATATTATAATTTAATTATAAATGTCATGTAATCAATTTGGCAGGAATTTATCATTGTTGGTACTTAAGTGATCACTTTTTTCTCCGATTTGATACTTAAGTAAGCCGGTAAAAACTTTTAGCACTAAAATGGGCGTTGTACATAACTTTTGCTACTTCTAGTGTACTTATTCCACATTATTCTTTATTGCTCTTACCCATTACACCACATAAAATATAGACAAACCGAGACCGGAGAAATAAAGTACTTGACAACTCGCGTATCATGCTAGATAATCACGTCCTACTTCCAGTTAATTACAGGTGCGACGTGGTTTCTTACTTGACAAACATCACAAACCATTGTATCATGTCCGAATGAGCCTCCTCCGCAGACTTCACAGCAGCTTCGTCTTCGACCTTGTATCTCACCGTCCATCCATGAGAAACTTTGGGAAAGATCTTCACGAATGCATCAATCTGCACGACAGGAATAAAAGAGTATTACGTCCAAACTTCTCACACGAGAGACTACGACACAGACGGGAGTCGGATTCAGTTCAAGAAGAAATTCCTAGTGTGGAAGGAGCCATTGAGAACCCACAATTCACAGCAATTTATGATTTCGAGCATCACTTAGCGAGGGAAAAAATTTCTAGTGAACGAGGGCAAAACCTCATTAGCAGACAATATAATTTATTCACGATGTTGCTGGAAATTGAAAGTTTTGGTAACAAAATATGTTCTGGCCAAAAAACATTAAGAAATTAAGGTTATCTGCATCTGATGAAAAAGCTTTGCCCTGTCTTGTCTTGTCTTTAAATGGCAATCAAAGTCCAACACGTTGGGCTTTCGTAGTGGACAATGGAGAGATGGGACTATGCTACTTATCCCTCGTCGAGTGTCAGCTTACGAGAAAGAACTTTTTATCTTTGAAGACCAATTTTCCATTTGTTGAAAATGTAAAGCGCCATCCACTGTTCAAATAGTTTTAGTATATAGAACAATAACAGATTTATCAGCAAGGCATACTCATACATTGATCAAAAGCAACTGGCTTTCTTACCTCGGACTTAGCAGAGAGCACCTCTTCGAACTGTTTGAGGAGTTCAGGTGGAGACATCTGATCAATCTCAGCTCCTAGCACAGCAATAGGAACCTTGACACCTGCCGACAGGTCAATCAGCAAATTTGACGTGCATACATATTTTTTGTAGTACTTCAACTTGGTATGTATATCATAACGCTATGACGTCTCTGTACGGTGGCAAAACGGCAAAGACATACCTTTGATATCATCAAGAGTGACAAATGTAGGGTGTAACAGCACAGCAGCTTGGATGAGCTCACACTTTGCTAACTCAACCGCAACCTTAGCTGAAGAGAGAAGAAATTTTAAGATAAGTAAGCATATAGAACAATATTATGAGATAAAACAAAATGAAATGCTATCCAGAGAAATTCTTTTGTCTGATATCTTGGTCCATGGCCTGAAGATATGCTTCACTTACCACCCCAGCAGAAGCCTGCCGCTCCTATTGTAGATATGCCTTTACTTTTCAGAGCTTGAATAACTGGTTTTGTATCTTCGAATCCCTTATCCTGTAATATTGGTGTTTAGGTTTTGGCAGAAGAGATATCTTTAGGGAGCATGCACCTTCCACACCTAGATGAGTTCAAATTTAATTCAAACACTAGCAATGAGAATAACACACCAAGAATACATGAAAAAATCCTTTAAATGGGACAAAGATACTCCACGGAATAATGAAATTCACTAGTCGGTGAATAGTCACGAGTATAGGAGGTCTACCACGCCAAAAACATGTAACCACAAAAGCTCCTTTCTACCAGCTATAAGACCCCAAGCTCCACCGACATTATTGTCCACAATCTACAAGACTACAAGCCCCAAACTATCAAGCCTGTAAGACCCTCCTATAGGAGCTATCACAACTCTCCCAAGTTAGTCACTATGTGACAAGCCGTCCTAATCCACATATGCCGAGCCATTAAAAGGAGTTTCCAAATAACCATACCAAATGGAGCTCGTTTGGGAGTGGTCTAATTTATGAATCAATCAAAAAGGTCTCTTCCATCTTACGCATAAATTGGGGAGTCACAAACTTCTCCACTTCAAGCATCGACATTCTCATCAATATCGGCCAATGACCTGCAACAACAATACTATTCGAGATGCAATTCGATCCATTCCCTGTCCCTTCGCTATCCTATATGCCTATAAGGAGCTGTCCATTTTTAGAGTCCTTTTGTCTCGGCAATTGCTTCCCACCCTAATCAGATCGACTGCATGGTCCATTCTCGAGTCACATGTCTGCTTGAGAGATTTTCTTGAGTGATTCATAAGTAAGACCTACCCACAAATAGTCAACACTTTCTTTGGTTACTTGAGCACTCTTTTAAGGGCTTGACACAGTGGATTCAGGTGGTTTTCCACACATGGTATCAGAACAAAACGCCTCTGGTAGACGTGTGGCTTTAGGACAAAGTAGGGCCCTAGTCGATCAGATGAAAGTGGGAAATGATCGTCAGCATGAGGGCTCAATGAGGCATGCCTCTTAGCAGGCTTCTATGATGGCAAGGGGCAAGATGGACCGAGTCCCACATCGGATAGGAGAAATTTGCTCACGGATATGATCCGACACTGATGAGGAAGTCAGTGCTTTAACTGGAGGACTTTGACACCTCATATGTATGATATGAGAAAAGAGAACCACAAGCATTCCGACTACCAACGATGAGGACCACAAGCACTTTAATATATGTATGATATGAGAAAAGAGAACATACAGTTCCATGATCCTTTATCCAAACCACCAAAGGCCTCTCAGGATTCTCAGGAACATAGGGATCTCCATAGAAATAGTCAGGAACAACCACGTGGAAACCAGCAGCTGCAACTTTGTCCGCAAGTTTCCTGCAAATTCAGTAGCATCGTTACGGTTAAGTTATAGGAAGAGGTCACGAATTAACACCAGATACTGTTATTAGACATTGTACTTCCATTTTATGCAAACATGGCAGAAAATCATCCATCACACTTCTCCGATGAACGTATTCATGAATCCAGTTAGATAGCAAATGGTTACCTCAAATTCGAACTTCAAACCCTGCACCATCAAGACACATATATCAAATACGAATACCATGTATACGATACAAGGAGCAATACACATTCTTTGGCCAACGACAAAGTGAATTAAATCCACTGTCTCCACACTGCATCCTCCAAACTCGAGATTGCAGGAAAAAAAGAGGAACGTTTCAAGAAAAGGATTGGAAAAGTGTGAATACACACGCACTTCACAAAAGAAGGAAACGAGAACTAAACTGAAGTCAACCATTGACTGCAACTAGTGATTTTCCATCACGAGTCGACCTTCCCCAATCGACATTAAGCTCAAGTCTCATCGCCAACAACCACGAAAAGGAAACTGGAAACCATCCTTCACTAAACCCCCCATATAAAAATCCTATCAGACGGCAATAAACGAAGTCCGCTTCTTATTGCGAAGCCAAGAACTGCAACAAAACAGGAAGAACAAAGAAGAGGAGACAACTTCCACAAGTGCAAAATTACGCACCGAAGATGTCGGACACGAGGAGGATCGCGAGCTTGGAGTCCTGCGAGCCGACCACGTAGGCGTCGAGGCCGCCCAGTTGCTCCACGCGTCCCGCTCCGCTACTCGGATCAAGGATCGGCGGGTTTGCGCAGCACTGTGGACCAGACATTGCTATGAATGAGAATATTCTTCCCTCCGATGATCGACGATGAACGTGGGGAGAAGGTGAACGAGGCGTGGATTTATAATTCTCTTACTTTGCATCACCCGTGACGCCAGGACGCGCGCTCTCTGGAAAAATAAGGTTTTGCTTATTATTTTCTTTTGACCGGACGTTGTCCCACGAATAATTTTAAAAGTAGAAAAGAGCCATGTTGGTGTCAATGAATTTCAAAATTTAGAAAGAGAGTTTCAACTGAAATTTGCTTCCGTCAATCAGCAACCGGACACGGCCGGTTGCTACGACAGTCTTATAAAATTTTTATACATAACGTTAAAATAAGATATAGTATTTAAAATTTCATACAATTTTGATTGTTAGTTTGCAAATAAAATTGGGAGATCGTATATTAATCTGTCTGCATAAACGTCTAGGTTAATAGATAGTAACCGCAGAGAAATATACATGGCGTGGAAACGAAAAATAGTGGGTTCAAATAGTTGTAGAACACTGTACTTATGGCTAGATGGACAATCCAATTTGAATTTCTCATGTGTTATTGAATCTTGCACCTTCATAAGTTGCTTTAATTTCTCGGGGCATAGATGCTAACCTGCTCAAAAGTGAACACGGAATCTAAATCAGTCCAAGTACTCATAAGTAGATTTGTTAAAATAGGTTACAGACCCATTCCTTAACTCATATTTGATGGGTTGAGTTATTATATGCATTAACTCAGTAAATGGGCTATAAATGAATTTAAAATGGTAAAACCCAAGATGATATCAGCGTTAAATAAGTTTCCAATTTACTTATATCCAACCCACTCCTATTACTCTTTCTTTACTCTCTATTGCCTTTACTCGATCTTGTGCTTGCTCACCCCATGCTCTCACCTTAATATGGATTTGTTTTTTGTTTTTTTTTTAAATTGGATTAAGTATAAAAGTGTTTTAGCAATATTGGTTGGGTCAATATGAGTTGGGTTGGGTCACTAGATTTGTATTGCTTTTACTCGATCTTGCGCTCACTCACTCCGTGCTCTCACCTTATTTGGGTATTGGTTTTCTTAAATTGAATTAAATATAGAAGTGTGCTAAGACTTAAATTTTGGTGACCTGATCATTCATTTATTGCAAAGAAAATTAAGGATGGTTTTAGCCCCTAAACAAAAATATTAGAATTAAATTGCACAACATATAGTTTTTGGAGCATTTACTATTTACTTTGTATTTACATTATTTGCATTGGCGTTGAATTGGTAGTAGATGGTCATGAACTTAAAAGTGAACAGATTGAGCCCACATAGTAGCACAAAATTTGGCCAGCATTGGGGGACCAACTGGGCGAAACTTGCATGCGAAGACAGGCCAAATTGAGGTTAATTTAATTTAATTTTAGCCTATGGGAATTAATTAAAATAGATCTTGAGCTTAATTTAGCTCATTACATAGAAAAGGCCTAAATTCAGTTTAAACCTAGGTTTGCATTATATATAGGACGTTATGTGTGAAAGCCTAAATTTTCAGATTTCTTTTTTGATTAAATAAATCAGGCATTTCATCGACGCGCCGATAGTGCCATTCTCTGAGCTGATTATTCATGAGATAACTAGACTATCTGGGAAGCCGTTAAGGGATTTTAACACAATAAACTTGAGAATTCGACCAAGAATCAATTGCTTGACTATGTTGATCTGTAAGGGTCATTATGATACTGTAAAAAATCAATCAGAAACTGGAGATAGGTCGATTCGATGGAGATATGTGATTAGTGTGTGGGTGATTCCACCTAATTCCAAAATTCTTGTTGAACGACACTAGATCGATTTTTCTGTCATTTTTGTACTCGGTGTCCGTATTTGAAACATGAGATTTTCACGACAACCGAGGGTTGCTAATGTGTCGAAGATGCACTATGTAACTCGAGATAAATCGATCACGGGTCAATTGCACTAAAAATTCCTAAAAGCTACTTGGTAGACTAGGTTACGCTAAAATCGTGTCGGATTGAAATTCACCGCGAATTTGAATCCGATTTCAAAAATTGAAAGTTCTGTCATGTCATGATCTATTTTAGAAACGTCGACTCATCCTTTGAAAAATTTTCGGAGATTCCGAGATTTTTACGGAAAATCGATTCGGACGTTGCAAAAATTAGCGGAAATTTGGATTGGCCAAATTCATTGGATTTTTGGCCTTTTTACCGAGCCTTTGGGTGTTGGGAAATTATAGAAATTTTATGGGCATTTTCTTTGGAAAATTTGGACGTCGATTTGGGAAGTTGAAGTTCAATTTGAGCTAAATTCGGAACCATGGAAGGGGCTTCAATTTTGGCTTCCATTTGGATTGAATTATGAACTTATATTGTTGGAAAGAATTAGGAGGGGACATACAATCAATGCAAGATATAATTTGGTTTGACTTTACCCCTTCCTTTGCTCAATCTTCCTTCGCACGCTGGCTGACTCTCCCATCCTTTGGCTGCTTTTGCTTCGATTCCTTTTTCCTCCTTCGGTCTCTCAATTTGACACATCTATCTCTCTCTCTCACACACTCTTCTCTCTCTCTCTCTCTCTCTCTCTCTCTCCGTGCGCGAGCACCTCCATCGACGCCATCAACTGCTCCCCTCTCTATTGCCAGCTGCCTCACGCCCCCTGCTAGCCTCCCACACACGTCCACCTCCTTCTTCCACCGAGCCAACGTTCAGCCTAGCTCTCCCAGGCAAAGACCACCGAATCAACCGTCCTAGTTCCCTTGCCAGTGAAGCCCACTTTCATTTGTCTTTGTCCCCACCGAGTTGCTTTCTTTGCTGCCGCGCACGAGTCAACAACTCGGCCGAAGCCTCCCTGAATGTTGACTCCGAAGTAGCTCCTCTCTGCCACATCTGTCTCCACGCTCGAGCGACGCCAGTAGCTCCTTCCTTGTATTGACGCCAACGAAGCCAGCTATTTGATCAGCCCAGTAGCGGCCGTTACTGCTTCTTGTTCGGCCAGCAGTCCAATTGAGGCCCATAATTTCCAGCCCACCTCCAACTTCGGTCTAGCAACTTCAGCCCACAATCAGCCCAGTAAAGTCACAGCCCATCTCGAAGCCCTGTAGTAGTTTGGCCCAGCTTCTTTGTGGATCAGCCCAAGAAGCAGGCCCAAGCCTAGCTTTTTGCTGTGGCCTTGCAAGGCCTTTGGGCTCGGTCTAAGTGTCCGTCGATGCCGCCGAAAATTTGGATTTCGGCCGCCGTCGTGCCGTCATCACGGTGAACCGGTTTCCGCAATAAATTGGTGAGTTTATGCACTAAACTCTTTTTAGTAGGCTAATGACGTCTAAGGGGTGTTTAGTTTAATAAATTAGGGATTATGTGGTTGTTAGATTATATTAGTGATTTAATTAGTTAATTGTGCATGTTAGGTGGTTAGATTAAATTAATCAAGGCCTAGATAGGATGTGCTATTTATTTAGAAGGGTTCGGGAATTCTCTGGGCCCGTATCGGTATTTAATTTAGCAATTTTGGCCTAGGTTGATATTTTTAGTGTCACGCCCCGAACTTCAAGCACGTGTACATCCCACTGCGGTCGATAGAAAAGCGACTTCCCAGGACATGTCGCCGACCCATTCATTTTAATGCACATGCGGAAGCAAGTAAATAATCCCCAGACAAAACTCAATTGGGATAAAAAAGCAGGATAACATTTTCACAACCAAACCACACATCTATAAACACATCAAACCAGTTCATTTACAGGACTAGGCTATTAACAAAAGATCTATAGAAGATTAGTCCTCAAAAAAGAACTAAGCTATCCTAAGACTAGCTAGTCGGATCCAGGCGCTGGCTCATCAGTCTTCACAGGCACCGGGGGCGTCGGGTCTTCTAGCAACCCATCTGGAGGATCTATAGTGCTCTCACCTAGAGCGGCGACTATAATACCAAGGGGAATATCAAAACACCTGAGAGAGCCATCCAGGAATCCATTCGGTCTATAGTGATACCATGCTCTAAATCGATGAGGGACCCTACCAGGAAGGTTCTCATCAACCCAGATAGTGGTCACTACAAGCTCATAAACCCAATGACTTCCGGGATCGGCATAGTCAAAAATCCTCTCAGTGACCCTCACTGGTCTACCAAAAAGCTCAGGAGGATCCGCCATTTAGAGACCTGAAAATATTATCCCACAATGGGGTGAGACAATGTCTTAGCGAGTCCTACCCTCTAAGACTCGATTAGAAAGACAATATGCCCCAGGGCGCTCTAGCCACACAAAGAGAATATAGGACTTACCTCGCCTCAGTCAAATCCTGCACGTTAGTACAATTCAAATATCACTCAATCCATTCACTATAAAACACGGTCCAAAGGACACAACCTATCTTTAGGTGATAATCACGGCCCAAAGGGTGCAACCTTAAATAGGTGGCTGATCATGGCCATAACAGGCATGACCTTTAATAGGTGGTAAATCACGGCCCTAGTGGGCACGACCAATTCCAAGATTCGGTGGTAAATCACGGTCCAACAGGGCACAATCGAACTTTGACGATTTTCTAGATTTACTCACAACCTTTCACGATCAAAATCCAATCGAAAATTGATACTAAACATCCTTGGGATAAATCCCCACATAAACATCCATTCAAACAATCGATACAAATTGGCCCTACCAACCAATTATGGTGCCAAAAGCCGACACCCGGTATTTTCAAGTTAAATACCAAAACTTCTCCATTTACATACAATTCCACACTTTTGGAATAATTAACCATAATCATCAATTTACACAATTCCTCAATTAAACATACAATTGGCACAAATTGACCGCACTACTGCGATCAGCGTGATATTCTAACGATCAGCCATCCCGGCAAAATTTTCGAAATTATTAAATAATTAAATTTAATTCCGAAAATTAAATAATTAAATATAATAATAATATATTTTAATAAAATAATATTTAAAAATTCGAAATAATTAATTAATTAAAAATAATTAGTTAGGGCTTAAACTAGATTATACTCATTTAAACATACAATTAGCCCTAATTAAACATCTAATAAACTAAACACCCTTTAGGCATAATCAACTCGGTAAGCAAGGATTAGAGGATAAACTCACCGGTTTTGCGCACAGGTGAGTTCACAGCGACCATGACGCCAAGCCGGTTGATAAACCCCAAAGCGGCGACACCAACAGAGGCCGAGAAGAGCTCGGAAACACTCCTTGAAGCCTCACGGGCTTGCTAGTTGGAGGCTGCTGCTCGAGCTCGGATGGAGGCGCGTCGGCGGCTGGTTGGGCGGAGGAATGACCGAGATGGGCGGCGATAGCTTGGCGGTAGCTTCGGTGGTCTTCCGGTGACGGCTGGCGACGAGGAATAGCGGCGGACGAAGGGCTAGAAGCTCGGGGACACTCGGGCTGCGGTGGAACGGCAAGCTGGCCAGCGAGGCGCGCGCGGCCCTTCGCGGGCGAACGGGCGACGACCGTGATGGCGACGGTGACGACGAGCGGCGGCGAGTTGGCGACCGAGCGGGCGAAGGGAGGCGTCGGGGCTGCTAGTCCGGTTGCTCCTCTCCCTCTCTCCTCCAAGTTCAAATGAAGAAGATGATGGTGATTGGTGAGGTGATGTCCCAACCTTTGAAGAACAAATCTCCACCCTCCACTTTTCATGATCTTAGGCACTCTAGCCTCACCATGACATCACTTGATGATGTCATATTCCACTATCTTCAACCTCTCACAACCTTATTCCAATGGTTGCAATTTCATTTTCCACCATGGCATGAAATCTTGTATCAATTTCATTCAATTCTCTTCTAATCGAACCAAATTGAAATCCATAAAATTAATCCAATGTCACCACACTTTAATTCACATCTTCACTTGTCCATAGAACCTTCTTGAGTCTCAAAAGCACGACCAAAAGTGGGCCTACTAATTTCTCGAGCAAAATTAACTATTCTTTGATTAATCTGCTGAAAAGCTCTGATTGCATGAAAAATTTTCCGAAGATGAGTCGACGTTCCTAAAATGAACTGTGATATGACAGAGCTTTCAATTTCTGAATTCAGGTTTAAAATCACAGTTAATTTTAATCTGGCGCGATTTGAGCACGTCTTAATCTACTGGGTAGCTTTTAGGAATTTTCAGTGCAATTGACCCGTGGTTGATTATTTTCAAGCCACGACATAATCTTCGACACATTGGCGACTCTCGGTTGTTGTGAAAATCTCGAAATTTCAATTACAGACACAAGGTACCCAAAACGACAGAAGAATCGATTTAGTGCCAGTCGACGAAGATATTGAAATAAGGTGGAATCACCCACACTCTAATCACATATCTTAGTCGAATCGACATATTACTGATCTTTGTTCGATTCTAACAGTATTGCAATGATCCTTGTAGATTAACACGGTCAAGTAGCCGATTCATGGTTAGATTCTCAATCCTATTGCATTTAATTTTCTTAACGGCTTCACTTGATAGACTAGTTATCTCATGAGTGATCAGCTCAGAGAATTGAACTATAAGCGCATCGATGAAAAGTCCGTCTCATTTAATTGAAAACAGAATCAGAAATTTAGGATGTCACATTTAGTATTTAAATTGATTTATTTAATTAATTTTAGAAATTAATTAATTATTAATTATTTTTCTTGAAATTAGACCGGGGATGACCGATGATCGGAATTTTGTACTGATTCTAATGGTGTAGTTAATTTCTGCAATTGAGTGTTAAATTGCACAAATTGAGTGCTGATTGGAAATTGGAGTATTTAATTCCAAAAAAATTATGAATTTCAATATTTATTCAAAAAATCTCAGGTGTTGGATTTTAACACCGAAAATGGTTTTATATACTATATAAAATAGTAGGATTTTAAATTGGAAGATATCACTTTTTCTAGGTACAGTTGACTGTGTACCCATACACGATTATTTTATCGTGTATTTCTAATACGAAGAAAATATGTTAGGTTCACCATTTTAATGGAGATATTTTAGTGCAAGGCGCGGTGCCCTAGGCCAAAATTGTATGGTCATGTGTTGGTTAAAAGAAAACCTGTCCCGGGCTGTTAAGTTAGACGTTGCCCCTATATGGGATGCCTCTAGACAACGGGATGCGGGTTGCAGTAGATTCTGGACCTATGCTTTTTTGAGAGAACCGTCTAGGAAAGACGTTGCCGTGCTCAATGGGGTGAGACGATGCCTGACAATGCCAGAGGACCGCCGAACAGAAAGTAGGCCGTACTATATGCCGAGAGCAAAACTAGGAACGCATGATTAATTGAGTGTGGTGTTCCAGTTGTTGGAGCTTGATTGTTGCTCATATCTGTACTGACCTATAGGGTGGATCTGAGGCGAGGTAAGTCCTTATGATTGCGTGATTGAGTGGTTAGGATGCCTCTGGGTGTATTTCCCTCATAATCGGGATTTGGAGTGTGAACTCGCTGAGATTATATCTCATCTTGTCGTGGGTTAAATTTTCAGGGTCGTCGAATGGAGGACCTGGAGTCGAGAGGAGGTGATATGAAGTGTAGGTCAGTTAGGACCGCTTCTTTTTGTAAAACCAATCTTGTAGTCTTTTGGTTATAGACCTTATACATGACTCAATGTGTATATAAAAGTGTGTTTTGTTTGTGAAATTGTTGTTCTGCTTTTCTATCCCGAGATGGTTATTGTTAGGGGATTTATTTTTGCTTCCATATGTGCAATAAAACGAAATGGGTCGGCGACTTATCCTGGGAAGTCGCAAATTATTATTGACCCGAAAGGGATGGGCACGCACTCGGGGTTCGGGGCGTGACATTATGTGTCACAAATTGGAGATCGGCAAATCAGAATTTGAGAGTACATAGAATGTCACAAATTGGAGATTGGCAAATCAGAATTTGAGAGCACATAGAGAGAGAGAGAGAGAGAGAGAGAGAGAGAGAGAGAGAGGAGCACTTTCCGCTGTTTGTGTCGCCACGAGATTGTGGCCCATTGTGATCGTGATCCTCTGGTGTCATCAAGGAAGCAGCTCAGTCAAAACGTCCAGTATAATCTTGCGAGCATCAAAGCAGCCGCTCGATGTTCACTAGCTCCTTCAGGTAATACACCGGCAACACCAGGAACTCAGGCAGCCACAATCCAACGCCCAGCGAATCTTGCCGCACGCTGACAGCCCCGTGGATACCTGTCCATCAATTCCAGAACCGACAAGCTTTCTCGACGCCCCTGTGGACTTCTCGCTGCCGGCTATCCTCTTTGACCCATTCGAATACGTCAAAGTTGCTGATTTGCTCGTGCGCTCGTTCAAGAATTAATTATTACACCGAGACCACTGATGGAAGGTCAACCCTTCACTGCGTGCTCGTCTTCAGCAAACCGAGCTCTGGGACAACTCTAATTACGTCGTGTCCGCTGGAGAGTTGTTGCTAAAACAGAAAAAGAAAGGATCTAAATTAGTCACTTTATGCGCTTGTTTAGGATAAGGTTGGCTCTAAATCCTTTTAGAGAAACAAGCCCACTTTGGGTCATTATATGAAATTTATTTTCCCTAAATTGAGTACATATTCTCATTGCCCGCGGTTTTGTGCCATATTGGAGAATTAATTATGGAAAGATGTTTCCAAAGTTAATGCTTAATTCCAAAAATAAAATATATGATTTTAAAAAAAAATCATAAATCATTGTTTTTTTTTTTTTAATTCACTGACATCTTTACCATAGCCATCAACCAATCCATTTGTAACAACCAAACCTACAGTACTCGACGGCTACCATGGTCATAGTTGGTCATACCCTAGAACTTCGATGCTCTGATCCAATTATCGACAATTAAACTCGAGTTGACTCGCATTGTATCTAATACTCCAAATTACATTGATATTCAAGCAATATAGCTTTGTCTTCATTCATTGACGATCAAACTAGGGTTGACTCGTTTCATGTCAATCACTTGAAAGTACATTGAGATTCAAGCAATATAGCTTTGTGATAGATTTTTCGCGAAAAAGTGGAGATATGCATGAAAAGCTGATTTTTTTTTTGGGTGGAAATGTAATGTGCAAAAGAAGTACAAACAAAGTCTTAAACCTATTATATTTGTATCGATTCACTTATAAACGTTTTAATTGTGCCAATTGAGTCCTAAGCCTTTTGAAAATTTGTCAATTTATTTATTTTGAATTACTAACATAAACAATTTTTACAATTTTTTTAAGAGATTGAATTTTTAATAATTATTTTATCTTATTTTATTTTATTTTTTTCTTATCTTCCTTTTCCTTTTTCCTTCTTCTTCCACTAGTGTTGGGCCTCAGCGATCGACCATAGGAGAGGGCTAACCTTGCCGGCCTCATGTGAGACTCCACCTCGCCAAATTTCCATGAGGTCGAGCCTTGCCTGTGGCCAACGAGGCTCCACCTTGCTTGATCCTGGCAATATCAAACCTCACCACCCTCAATCAAGGCTCCACCTCACTCAAGGCTTGAGAGGCTTGAGCTCACTAGGTCCCATTGAGGTCAAGCTTGCCAATTTTGACGAGCTTGAGCCTCGCCTGAAGCTGATTATGTCAGCCCTTCCTGGATGAGGCTTGGTGATTAGCTAAGGAAGAAGGAAAAAGGAAAAGAAAGAAAAGAGAAAATAAGTAAAAATAAAATATTAAGAAAATTTACATTTTTTAAATTGTAAAGATTGTCCACGTTAGTATTGGTCGTGCCACATAAAATGACCAATGTTTATGTTAGAAATTTCCTATCAAAATTGGCAGTAGGACCTAATTGACAAAATTTTAAAAGGCTTATAACTCAATGGGTATAATTGAAAATATCTAAAATTGAATTGGCATGAGCACAATAGATTAAATTTTTTTTGATAATTTTTCCACACATGCCGGTGTGTAAGAACGTGGGACAAGACTCACCAAGGGATAACAAATGCACAAAGGAAGGGAAGCTTTTATTAAATAGTTGTCCTACAAAAGGAAGCAGCAGTTGAGTTTTGTTTGTCGGTGCGTACAGATGGAGATGGAGGACGGGTGGAGTTGATTTGTAGGCCGGCTTCTTCTACCTTCATAGCCTTCATCCACCGACTCCCCCAGCAAATTATTTCCAACAGAAGTAGGGATAGTTGCTTCTATCATACGTGCCGGACAATCTACATCCACTAGTTCAAACCATCACGAGTTAAAGCTGCACCCCTTTAAGGTCTAACTACCTCTTCATGTATTTTTCAGCCACTCATCTTCTTCATCCAGGACTTGAATCTTTCTGATTGATCCAGAAAGTCTAGGAAATAGATCAATACAGTGCATCTCAGTTGACCCCTCAACTCACCGACGGCTCAAACTTTCGTCAGGCTATGACTACATGTGTGTCACGCGTCACTGTTCACTCTGTGGTAGAGACTTTTTTTATCTGAACGCAATCCCCGTAAATTTGTGAAATATTTTACTCAGCAAAGTAATAATTAGTGAAAGCAAGTTCTATTGTAAGCACAATTGTAGGACTTACTATTGGAAGCATACCATCTACTGCTGCTGAGGGGAACCGAATTCAAGGTTCGACAAGTTGCTGGACACGACCTACAAAGAAAACTGGCCGTCGTTGGAGGTCTACCCCTATAGAAATGGTGACGCGACGCAGCTCCTTTGCCTCTGGTCCACCTCCGTGGCCAAGCACATGCTGCCTTTGGTCCGGCACATGACCATCCACAGCTCCAAAAGAGTTGATGGACGAATTGACCTTAGAAATGTTGCTTGAGTCCTTAAGGCAACTATTGAAGCCAGAGGAAGTACTACGAAAGGATTATTGATTTTGAAGTGAATATGTTCTAGGTTTGAAACTTACCTTGTTCTAATCAGTTACACTTTTTGAAATCTGGAACTTATCCCATTTGCCTTGAAATCTACCCTACAACCTGTCCTACTTTTTTTGTTCAATTTCAAGGTCTATCTGACAACCCGTTTTTCTTTTGTTCATTTTTTTTGGGTTTTAAGGCTTGCACTATTTCCATCCTTTTATTGGCTCCTAACATTTCCTTTCATGTTGAATTGGTTATATTATCCCTTGCGGGTTATACTCTTGACTTGAGATTACTTCTTTCTTGCTTTTTTTTCTTTTTTCTTTTTTTTTTCTTTTGTTTCAAATGAAATTGCCATAATTTTTTGAAACAATATTTACTAAGGTTAAATATGGGGCCTACTCTTGATTTAATATTATTACTTTCTTTCTTTTATTCTTTTTTTTTTTTTTTTTCCTTTTCTTTCTCCATTTGAAATAAAATATGTGTACCTCTTTTAAAATAAATTATTTAATAGATAGCTAACTAATTATTTGACTAAAAAAAAAAAAAGCTATCTATTGTGTTAATGAGTTGTATATTTCTTTTTTTTTAATGAGGATTTATTATGCATTTCATTTAATTATAATTTAAATATGTGTCATTTTGTTGTAATTTGCGTGTTTTAACTACTCAATTTTCATTTTATCAAGTACATCTAATAATCAAATTTTTAATTAGTTATTGTGTGATACATTAAATATTTTGAGTGATCTTGATCTCTTCTTTTGTTTATAGCAATATATTTCAAAGGGATAGTCAATTGAACGAGATCTGGTTTTTCTTCTCTAACATTCAATAGAAATATTATGTTGATCACAATAATTACCTCCCTTATCGCGACCAAAAAGAACATATTTGTCTCTCATTGACACTTTTATAGGGAAAACATAATCTTGGGCAAGAGGATGCGTTCGCACACTACTGAAACAATTGTCTCGTGTTAGAAAATTACTTGGGAAAGTTTCAAATGAACTTGTTGACATTATTAATTGTTTTTCTTCATTCATAGTTTCATCGTCAACAAATACATTTAAGCTAAAAATAATGTTGTCTTCCATAGTAATTGCACTACAAAAAATAATATAATGAAAAAAAAATTGTGTATAATGCATGCATTAACCTTAGTATTGAAGTCGAAAAATTCACGATTGTGAGGATAATTTAGGGAAATAAGGTAAACAATTTGCAAATGGAACTAACATTTCTTTAATTTGATATATGATTAGTGATTGCTCATATTACAACAATGGAGAATAAGTTCAGAAGAAGACAAAAATGAAGGAAATGTTGAATGTAATTGGTGTGGAAGAAGTGACAAGGGAAAAAAAAAGTTGTTTGAAAGGGACGTAAGTAGTTTTGTCCTCCAATAAAATTGAAACAAAAGAAAAAGAAGAAAAAAAGGCAAAAAATAATCTTAAGTCAAGAGTGGGATTTACAAGGGATAGTATAGTCAATTCAACATAAAAAGGGATGTCAAAAGCCAAAAAGGGGTGGAAAAAGTGGAAGTCTTTAATATGAACTACAAAATGGTTCAAAGTAACATATGATTTGAAGCATGCTAATTTTAGTATATCTGGTTTCTTATTGAATTTGAAGAAATTATTTTCCCCAAAAGAATTAATTATCGAAAAATGATTCCATTCTAGATGAAATTTCCAAAAAATAATTTATGCTTTTTGAAAAATCCATTTTTTGAAAATTCACTTGTACACCTGCCATAACCATCAATCATTCCATTAGTAAAAACCAAACCTTGGCTACTCTTTTTTTTTTTTTTTTTTTTTTTTTTTTTTTTTTTTTTTTTTGGGATGACTCAGATTCCTGCATCGACCGCACTACAAAAGTCCGATTGGTCAGGCACCAATCGGAGGAGAACTGGCCTAGCCCCACGGACTAGCCTCCATATAAGTCAAGGATATTGTAAGATGGAGGGTAGAGGGACTTGAACTTGGGATCAATCACCCACAAGCCCGAGCCCTTCGACTTCAATAGCTTGGTTTGATCACCAACGATCAAACTCAGATGTAGATGACTCGTCTCTTATCCATCACTTGAAAGTATATATATCACTTTTGTACGGTGTTTATTTAAATATCATAACTTTTCAATTCTTCACTTGAGTGCTCATGCGATCCAGTGAAACGTTATATCACTCAAGTAAGAATCGTACAAAAATTATGTCACTTGTAATATGCTTTCTCCCTATATTGCTTTCTAATAGATTTCTCATGAAAAAGTGAAGTTTATGCATGAAAACTGAATAATGACATTCTCCACATGGAACAGCTCATTCATCAAAATAACGAAAAATTTGTCCATCCCCAAATTTCAAGTGAATTAAGCGATTCCAGTTGTAAGGTATAAATAGTTCGCGCAATATTTTTTTCATCTTTTACCGTTGTTACGGAGGCCTAGCATTAGAAAAAAGACAGTGGAATTGAACAGCGATCGTATCAGCTAGATGCTTATGCAAGAGCCCTTATGCCGAAAGCAACGAATGTTTGAACTCTGCATTTGACATTATTTGGGATAAATACACTAGAAAAGTAAAAAATTATGTACAACGCTCAGAGTTTTTTCGGATCATTTAAATACCACTTTTTTGAAAGAACGATCACTTAAGTGCTAATTCAGATATAGGTTGTTGGAAATCTAATGTGGTTATATTTTATGAATTTTCTTAGTCCTACATGACTCGCAGGCATGCCTAGTCAGCATATAAACCCTAAAAGACGTCCTCTAAAAGTTGTAAATAGGAATTTTGAAATGCCAAATTTTGGAGACGCGGATTCCTGGAGTGTCATAACTTAACAAAAAGGGACACTTAAGTGCCATAACTTACAAAATGTATACTTAAGTACCAAAATCGGAGCAAAATGGATCACTTGAGTGCAAATCCGTCAAAACGCTGACATGTCAATTTTCTAGCAAAATATGTGCAAAACGGTGTTGTTTTGGTGTTGATGTGGTAAAAAATTAATAAAATTAAATTTTAAAAATTAATAAAATAAAAAAAAATTAATAAAAAAATTAACATTATTTAAAACAAATATTAAAAATATTTAAAAATTTTATTTTTTTTTAAATTAAAAAATTAAAAAGAATTAAAAAAAAAAAGGGTGGCGGGCCGAGGGCTGAGGGCTAAGGGCTAAGCTCGCCACCGTCGGCAAGAGTTGGCGACGGAGGGGGAGGGTCGGCTAGGGTCGCTCGGCCACGGCCGGGGCCTCGGCGACCTCGGCTAACCGGCGGCGAGGGCACCGCGAGCCCTCGCCTCGATCCGGGGCGAGGGTTGCGGCCCTCGCCTAGATTCGGCCGGGGGAGGAGGAGGAGGGGAAGCGGCCGGTGGGCGAGGAGGAGGAAGAAAAAAAAGGGGTGGGGGAAAGAGGAGGAGGGAGGCAACCGATGGCGAGGGCGGGGCCGCCGAGCCTTGGTCGAGGGCTCGGGGCCCCGGTCGACCCTCTCCCACCTTCCGATGACGGCGGGGAGGCGGCGGCGACGAGGGCTCAGCCCTCGGTCGTTGGCTGCCTTCCTCCTCCTTTGTTTTTTTTTTTTTTTTAATAAATATAAATTATATTATTATTTTATTTTAAATTTAATTTAATTAATTTTTATATTATATTAAAATTCAAATTATGCCAAAACGATGTCGTTTTGGCCAATTTAAGGGCTCTATTTTGGCCAACACTCGAAACAACGTTGTTTTGGGTGAATTAGAGCTGACTTAGCTCTCCGGCGAGCCACCTCGGCAAGAAATATTAATATTTAATTGCCACGTATATTTCCTGTCGGCTTCGCCGGAAGTGGCACTCGAGTGTCCCACTTCTCTTAAAATGTGGCACTTAAATATACCTTTCGTAAGTTATGGCACTTAAGTGTCCCTTTGTGCCAAGTTATGGCACTTGAAAAGATCTTTTGCCCCAAATTTTATTTAAAGTGATCACTTCAATACTAATCGTTGTTAAAAAGCAATCAATTCAGTGCCAAGAACACCATGTGGAAATGCCACATGGACTGAAGGTCTTAAAAAATTTGCCAAGTCATATTATAATTTAATTATAAATGTCAAGTAATCAATTTGGCCGAAATTTATTGTTGTTGGTACTTAAGTGATTATTTTTTCTCCGATTTGATACTTAAGTGAGTTGGTAAAAACTTTTAACATTAAAGTGAGTGCCGTACACAATTTTTGCTACTTCTAATGTATCCACATTATTCTTTATTGCTCTTAGCCATTACACCACATAAAATATAGACAAACCGAGACCGGAGAAATAAAGTACTTGACAACTCGCGTATCATGCTAGATAATCACGTCCTACTTCCAGTTTACTACAGGTGCAACGTGGTTTCTTCCTTGACAAACTTCACAAACCATTGGATCATGTCTGAATGAGCCTCCTCCGCAGACTTCACAGCAGCTTCGTCTTCGACCTTGTATCTCACCGTCCATCCATGAGAAACTTTGGGAAAGATCTTCACGAATGCATCAATCTGCACGACAAGAATAAAAGAGTATTACATCCAAACTTCTCACACGAGAGACTACGACACAGACGGGAGTAGGATTCAGTTCAAGAAGAAATTCCTAGTGTGGAAGGAGCCATTGAGAACCCACAATTCACAGCAATTTATGATTTCGAGCATCACTAAGCGAGGGAAAAAATTTCTAGTGAACGAGGGCAAAACCTCATTAGCAGACAATATAATTTATTCACGATGTTTCTGGAAATTGAAAGTTTTGGTAACAAAATATGTTCTGGCCAAAAAACATTAAGAAATTAAGGTTATCTGCATCTGATGAAAAAGCTTTGCCCTGTCTTGTCTTGTCTTTAAATGGCAATCAAAGTCCAACACGTTGGGCTTTCGTAGTGGACAATGGAGAGATGGGACTATGCTACTTATCCCTCGTCGAGTGTCAGCTTACGAGAAAGAACTTTTTATCTTTGAAGACCAATTTTCCATTTGTTGAAAATGTAAAGCGCCATCAACTGTTCAAATAGTTTTAGTATCTAGAACAATAACAGATTTATCAGCAAGCCATACTCATACATTGATCAAAAGCAACTGGCTTTCTTACCTCGGACTTAGCAGCGAGCACCTCTTCAAACTGTTTAAGGAGTTCAGGTGGAGACATCTGATCAATCTCAGCGCCTAGCACAGCAATAGGAACCTTGACACCTGCCGACAGACCAATCAGCAAATTTGACGTGCATACATATTTTTTTGTAGTACTTCAACTTGGTATGTATATCATAACGCTGTGAATCTGTGTACGGTGGCAAAACGGCAAAGACATACCTTTGATATCATCAAGAGTGACAAATGAAGGGTGTAACAGCACAGCAGCTTGGACGAGCTCAAGCTTGGCTAACTCAACCGCAATTTTACCTGAAGAGAGAAGAAATTTTAAGATAAACAAGCATAAAGAGCAATATTATGAGATAAAACAAAATGAAATGTTATATAGAGAAATTCTTTTGTCTGATATCTTGGCCCATGGCCTGAAGATATGCTTTACATACCACCCCAGCAGAAGCCTGCGGCTCCTATTGTAGATATGCCTTTACTTTTCAGAGCTTGAATAACTGGTTTTGTATCTTCGAATCCCTTATCCTGTAAAATTGGTGTTTAGGTTTTGGCAAAAGAGATATCTTAAGGAAGCATGCACTTTCCTCACCTAGATGAGTTCAAATGAAATTCAAACAAACCAAACACTAGCGACGAGAATAACACACCGAGAATACATGAAAAACTATTTAAATGGGACAAAGATACTCCATGGAGTAATTAAAAATTCACCAGTCGGTGAATACTCAAGAGTATAGGAGGTCTACCACACCAAAAACATTTGACAACAAAAGCTCCTTTGTACAAGCTATAAGACCCCAAGTTCCACCGACATTATTGTCCTCAATCTACAAGACTACAAGCTCCAAACTATCAAGCATGTAAGACCACTCTGTAGGAGCTATAAAACTCTCTAAAGTCAGTCACTATGTAACAAGCCTAATCCAAGTAAGCGGAGCCACTAAAAGGAGTATTCAAATAACCATACAAAATGGAACTCGTTTGGGAGTGGCTAATTTATGAATCAATCAAAAAGGTCTCTTCTATCTCATGCGTAAACTGGGGAGTCACAAACTTCTCCACTTAAAACATCGACATTCTCATTGATATTGGCCAATGACCCGCGACAATGGTACTATTCTAGATGTCATTCGATCCTTTCTCGTTCCTTTGCTATCCTATATGCCTACAAGGAGCTGTCCATTTTTAGAGTTCCTTTGTCTCGACAATCACTCTCCGCCCTAATTAGATCAACAGCATAATCCATCCTTGAATCGCATGTCTACTTGAGAGGTTTTCTTTGAGTGATTCATAAGGAAGACCTACTCCACAGATAGTCAACAATTTCTTTGGTTACTTGAGTACTCTTTTGAGGGCTTGACACGGTGGATTCAGGTGGTTTTACGCACATGGTATCAGAGGAAAACCCCGACTGGTAGACGTGGCTTCAAGATAGACTAGGCACCTAGCCAATCGGATGAAAGCAGGGAGTGATCGTCAGCAAGGGGGCTCGGTAAGGTACAACTCCTAAAAGGCTTTTATGATAGCAAGGGGCAAGATGTATCGAGTCCCACATCTGATAGTGGAAATTTGCTCAGGGATATGATCTGACACTGACGAGGAAGTAAGTGCTTTAACTAGAAGAGTTTGTGATACATCAAGTCCCATATTGGACAGGAGGGGGCCCTTAACTATTCACCAGCTTATTTGGTCACTTAGGGTTTTGGCCTATGTAAGACAAATCTAGTCATGACATACCACATTGTCAAAGAAGAAAGTAAACAAACAACTGTAGAGATAATATTACTTCCGTTGTATAAAAAATCCTAGCCCATCCTTATATTCTTTTCTCTCTTAGGTGGATCATGTGAATTCTATTAGAAGTTTAAGATTTGTAGGAGAAAAGAGAACATACAGTTCCATGGTCTTTTATCCAAACCATTAAAGGCCTCTCATGATTCTCAGGTGCAAAGGGATCTCCACAGAAATAGTCAGGAACAACCACATAGAAACCAGCAGCGGCAACTTTGTCCGCAAGTTTCCTGCAAATTCGGAAGCATTGCAACGGTTAAGTTTTAGGAAGAAGTCACGAATTAACACCAGATACTGTTATTATGCAAACATGACAGAAAATCATCCATCACACTTCTCTGATGAACATATTCAGGAATCCAGCTAATGGCAAATGGTCTGTTACCTCAAATTCGGAGCTTCATACCCTGCACCATCAAGACCCAGATATCAAATTAGAATACCATGTATACGAGACAAGGAGTAATACACATTCTCTGGCCAACGAAAATGTGAATTAAATCCACCCTGTCTCCACATTACAACTTCCAGACTCGAGAATGCAGGAAAAAAAAAAAAAGAGAGGAAAGTTTCAAGAAAAAGATTGGAAAAGTGTGAATACACGCACTTCGCAAAAGAAGGAAAGGAGAACTAAAGTGAAGTCAACAATTGACTGCAACTAGTCTTTTTCCATCACAAGTCGACCTTCCTCAATCGACATTAAGCTCAAGTCTCATCGCCTACAACCTCAAAAAGGAAACGGGAAACCATCCGTCACTAAACCCCTCCTATAAAAGTCCTATCAGACGGCAATAAACGAAGCCCGCTTCATATTGCGAAGCCAACAACTAAAACAAAATAGGAAGGAAAAAGAAGACAACTTCCACAAGCGCAAGATTACGCACCAAAGATGTCGGACACGAGGAGGATCGCGAGCTTGGAGTCTTGCGAGCCAACCACATAGGCGTCGAGGCCGCCCAGTTGCTCCACGCGTCCCCCTCCGCTACTCGGATCAAGGGTCGGCGGGTTCGTGCAGCACTGTGGACCAGACATTGCTATGAATAAGAATATTCTTCCCTCTGATAATCGACGATGAACGTGGGGAGAAGGTGAACGAGACGTGGATTTATAAGAAGAAGAAGAGGAGTAATGAGCGAGGGAAGCAGCGGCGAGGCGAACGTTCAAGGGGGCGATGATACAATTCTCTTATTTTGCATCACCAGTGACGCCAGGACGCACGCTATCCGGAAAAATAAGGTTTTGCTTATTATTCTTATTTTGACCGGGCATTGTCCGACGTATAATTAATTTCAAAATTAAAAAAGAGAGTTTCAACTGAAATTTGCTTCCGTCAACCACCAATCTAGACACGGCCGGTTGCTACTAGGGGTGAGCGGTTCCAAATTTTGTAGAGGTTCCGTCTGAAATTTTGAAGCCATTGGTTGGAATAAGTTCGTCATTTTTTGGAACTTGAAACCTAGACTGTATACCTAGAATCTAGAATCTACACTGTCATAGGTTTTAGAGTCTATTTGTGACATCCCGAATTTTCGACCCGTCCCGAATATATGAAATGGGCAACTCGTCGACGCGCCGATGGTCATTTTTCTCTGAGCTGATCACTCATGAGTTAACCGATCTGTTGGGTGAAGCCGTTAAGGGATATAACCGCGGTAAAATCCCTAAAAGCTACTCGATAGGTCGGATCGGACTAAAATCGTGTTCGGTCGATTTTAACCACGAAATTGAACTCGATTTCGGGAATTGAATTTTATGCGTGTCACAATTCTTATTTTTAGGACTTTGTCTCATCGTTCGTCAATTTATTGACGAGTTCGAAATTTCAAGAAAGAAATTATCGGAAGGAAAATCGAAGACCGGAAGAACATAAAAAGAAAAAGGAAAATAATTTGAGTAATTGGAATAGTAGGGTTGTTTTACTATTCACTTACTTTCTTATTTTTCTCTTTCTTTTTCTCTCCCTTTTCTTCCCTTTCTTTTTCTTTCTCTCTCTCTTCTCTCTCTCCTCTCCCTTTCCCCATGTGCGGATTGGCCCCCCCCTTTTCTTCGTACGAGCCCCTCCCCCAAACCAAACTCAATTTGGTTTCTCTTCTCACTCTCCCACCTTTTTACTTTTGCCTTTTTTGACCCACGTGAACCGAAAGCCCCCCTCCCTCTCTTCTTCTTCTTCTTCTTCTTCTTCTTTCTTCTTGGTAAAAAGAAAACAAAAACCACTTCTTTCTTCTTGGTAAAAAGAAAACAAAAACCAGCAAAGTAGAAGAAGAAGAGCTCACCCGCACTGCCACCCACGCACCGCGCCGCCACCCGCACCTGCGCCGCCCGTGCGTCCACTTGCACGCCCCGCTCGTCCCGCCGTCCGCCCGTGCCGTGCGATTCCAGCCCCGCCCAGCTCGGCCGCCACCTCTAGCCGCCGCCGCACGCCGCCCAACCGCCGCCCTACCTCCCCTGGCACCCCCCTCACCTCCACCGACCCTCCCCTCGCCCCCTTGGCCACCGGAAGCCCTCCGGCCAGCCAACACAGCCACCCACGAGTGGGTATTTCAGGGGCTTTAGGCCCGCTTTTGGGCCGTTTCTAGGCCTCGGACCCGAGACGCGCTTTGGGGTTTGTTGTTCCCCGCGCCGAGCCCGTCGATTTGGTACCGGTTGCGCGCGATTCCGGTGGGTAACCACACTAATGCTTGCTTAGTGGGTTAATTATGCTTAATTGGTTGTTTAGTTTATTTAATTAAGCTTAGGTGTTTTGATTAGGGTTTATTAGTTAATTTTGATGTGATTTAGTTAAATTGAAGGTGTGATTAGTAAGTAGACATGATCTACTATTTATTGAGGGTAGCCCAGGATTTTTCCGACCCTTAATCGGGCTTCAATTTGATATTTTGGGCCTAAGTGGAATTTTTGGCATTTAAATATTATTTTTCGAAATTAAATTAAATAATTATTTATTTTTCGAAAATTCAACTTAGATGGCCAGCAATCGGAATATTATGCTGATGATCATGGTGCAGCTTGTTTATTTAATTGAGCTTTATATTGCACTAAATTGAATTTATTGTAATTATATATTTAATTCTCGAAATTAATTATTTAATTATTTATTTTCCGAAAATTCAACTGTGATGGCCAGCGACCGGAATATTATGCTGATGACAGTGGTGAAGTTCGTTTATTTAATCGGGCTTTATTTTGAGCCAAATTGAATTTCTAATGTTTATTATTTAATTTTCGAAATTAATTATTTAATTAATTATTTTTCGGAAATTAAGGCTGAGATAGCCGACGACCAAAATTTCGTGCTGATTGTCGTGGCGCAGTCCGTTTATTTATTTGAGCTCTACGTTGCTTGAAATTAATTAAATTGTGATTTTTAGGGATTTACCCTAAATTGTTTGGAATTGATTGAGATTGAATTATTGATTGGAAATTGGCCAAGTTTGTTTATTTAGCACTCTTATGCGTTGTTGAGTGTTAAGGCATGTGGAATGGTGAGAATGAATTAGAAGTACCTTGGGGTTGGACTGATCAGGCACGGTATATGGACCTACGTGGTTCGGTGACTAAGGATGTCACTGGCGAAAACGGCGCCTTAAAGAAAGCACATATCGGTCTAGTACTCATATTGTTATAGGCATGCATGGTTCGGTGATTAAGGACATCACTGACGAAAACGGCGTCTTAAAGAACACATGCACTTGTCTATTGAACATATTATTATAGGCATGTGTGGTTCGGTGAAGTGGGATATCACTGGTGAAAACGACACCTTAAAGAACGCACACAGTTGTCTAGTGAGTACATGGTTATAGGCATGCATGGTTCGGTGATTAAGACATCACTGACGAAAACGGCGTCTTAAAGAACACATGCACTTGTCTATTGAACACATTATGATAGGCATGTGTGGTTCGGTGAGGTGGGATATCACTGGTGAAAACGACGCCTTAAAGAATGCACACAGTTGTCTAGTGAGTACATGGTTATAGGCATGCGTGGTTCGGTGATGTGGGATATCACTAGCGAAAACGGCGCCTTAAAGAATGCACACAATTGTCTAGTGGATTAATCACCTTGGCGAACTTGACGCCCGAGAGCACTGATATGGCTCTGTGACCGAGTGCACTATGGGAAGTTTTGTGGTGTGGAGTCAATGACCTAGAATGGTTCGTCTGACATGTAATCGACTAGTTCGATTGACAGTGATTTAATTGATTGTTCGCTGTGAATTATGAAACATTATATATAACCCTGAATTGCAGGTGGAATATGAAGCCAAGGTAAGTCCTCTGACTCGTGATGTGCTTAGGCAATCGAGTAGTGTATTGGCTCCCTAATTAAGTCTTAGTGGGGTAAAACTCGCTGAGACGTAGTCTCATCCCGGTTGTGGGATAATATTTCAAGCCCCTAGAATGGCAGCACCTCCACCTCCTCGTCCTCGTATGCATTACGGCGTCCCTGAACATATCTCTAAGTTTGAAACCCACTTTCATGTCCACCCTCATCCGGAAGGGTTAGTGTACGCTTTAGTTTAGTCGACCATTTGGATCAATGTGGGAGAGGATGACCAAAGGCCCCACAGATATCGGTCTTGTTACCGTGACTATTTTGATGGTCGTAGGGAAGGCCCTATCCCGGAAGAGGATGTCCCTTTCGATAGGGGTGAGCGCGGTTCCCGGGTAGAACCGGGAACCGGAGAACCGAACCGGAGGTTCCGGTTCGGTTCTCGGTTCTTAAAGGACCGGTTCCGGTTCCCGGTTCCATTTTTCCGGGAACCGCGATCCCGGTTCTGGAACCGGAACCGAACCGAACCGGCACCGGAACCGGAACCGGAACCGGTCGCGGAACCGAACCGGAACCGGTCGCGGAACCGGTCGCGGAACCGGAACCGAACCGGAACCGGTCGCGGAACCGGTTTGAACCGGTTTTGGAACCCCCTCCCCTGCTCACCTCACATCTATTGCTCTGCTCTTGACTCTTGAGTCCCCACTCCCGAGTCCCGACCCTCTGAAACTCTCGCCGAACCCCACTCCCGAGTCCCGACCCTCTGAAACTCTCGCCGGACGCCGCTCGCCCTGAAGGCCGCCGCCGCCGGACGCCAGTCGCGGAACCGGTTAGGGTTCCAAAAGGAACCCCCTCCCCTGCTTATCTCACATCTATTGCTCTGCTCGACTCTTGAGTCCCGACTCCCGAGTCCCGACCCGGGACGCCCTCCCCGTATGTTATAGTTTTTTTTGGTAACGTGCACGTATGTTATAGTTTTTTTTGGTAATGTGCGTGTACATTATATTTTTTTTTTTGGTAACGTGCGCGTACGTTATAGTTTTTTTTGGTAACGTGCGCGTACATTATATTTTTTTTTTGGTAACGTGCGCGTACGTTATAGTTTTTTTTGGTAACGTGCGCGTACATTATATTTTTTTTTTGGTAACGTGCGCGTATGTTATAGTTTTTTTGGGTAACGTGCGTGTACGTTATATATATATATTTTTTTTTGGTAACGTGCGCGTACGTGCACGTACGTTATAGTTTTTTTTGGTAACGTGCACGTACGTTATAGTTTTTTTTGGTAACGTGCGTGTACGTTATTTTTTTTTTTTTGGTAATGTGCGCGTACGTTATAGTTCAAATCGAAAAAAAAAAAAAAAAAAAAAAAAAAAAAAAAAAAAAAAAAAAACCTGTTGGAACCCGGAACCGACCCGGAACCCGTGACAGGGGAGGTTCTAGGTTCTCGGTTCTAACGTAGGTTTCAGGTTCCTCATTTTGAGGAACTCCGTACTGAGGTAGGTTCCAGGTTCCAGACGGAACCGAACCGGAACCTGGAACCGCTCACCCCTACCTTTCGACGTGATGGAAAAGGCGTTTGGAGAGGGAACGGCCGATCGAGTGGATGGATCGGTAGTGGATGCGAGGGACCCACAGCAGCAGGCCGAAGCTTTTACTCCCGTACCTTCAATAGAGGAAGATAATGGGCATGAAGGTAATGATGAAATGGAGCAGCAGGAGGTGGATGGACCGGAGGAGGATGAAGATTGGGAAGTAGCTGAGGAGATGCCTGATGATGAGCTAGCACCCGAAGCCGAAAACGAAGTGGAAGAGGAGGAAGAAGAACCAGAAGAGGAGGAACCTAGCGAGGAAGGAACCGAGGAAGAGGATCTGGATGATCCTGAGTATGACCCGGATGAGGATTGAATCTCATCCTCTTTTGTAAATCCGGTTTTGGTGTGAATAGAGGGAATCAGGAGTGATGAAGGGTTGTGAACTTTACTAGTTTATGTTTGTATATAAAAGTTTGGTTATAAGCTTTAATGTGAAAATTATGGTCCTACTTTTCTATCCCATTGTTTTATTGTCTGGGGATTTTCTTTATATTTCCGCTTGCGCATATTAAATGAACAGGGTCGGCCATGCGTCCTGGGACGTCGCTATTAATCAACTAGGTGAGGGATGGGCACGCGTTCGAGGATCGGGGCGTGACACTACTTAGGTTTTATTTATATTATTATTTGAACCATTACAATTGTCGTGACCTAACCTCGGGTGAACTATCTAGAGTTTGGTTAATGGATTACTAAGCCTAAACTTAGCTCGAGCTCTCCTAAGCTCATATCAATTCGTGACTTAGGTTCAAGTTTTTAACATACAAATGATTTTTCAATCAAGAGTCACTACTAATCCATTTTGGTGGGTCGATTACTCCTGCGAACTAAAGATTGTGAGTTCGGGGACTTGATTACGCTTGATTTCTCTAATGCCATTTTAGTACCTTTTTTTTTTATTCCGAAAAAATATTTTGTAGGCAGTTTGAATTGATTTTAATTTACTTTTCTAATATGTGAAGTGATCATGTAGGTGCGCAAACCACCCATTTAACACCAAAAAATGCAATAGATAAATTATGAGACTTACCTCATAGTAACGAAATCATATATAATGTTAGATTAGAATTCACATCAACAGTCCTAGATATGATTTCTAATTAACACGCAATCACTCAATCTTTTTCAAGATTTTCTCTTATTTAAATGAAACTTAGTCTACGTGGAATGCAATGCAATGATACACCAAAATGCCTAACTAAAATGACATGTAACCTATCATGCAAACTATATGTCATACATCATTAATTATTTAACATGATCTAATGACAAAAAAATATTAAATGCAACTATCCTAATATGTCACGCACTCAAATGATCCTAAACATGCAATGACAATATGATGGAATGACCTAATTCTAGGTGACACGCGCATTATATTTTTTGTCTTCTTTTCCTTTTTTATTTATTTATAAAATTCGAAATTAGAATTGCCTAATAATTGAACATGCAATTTAAATTAATGAAAAGAAAATCTAACATTCTCAATTAATGTTTTTGGTGTTTTTATTTCAAAAATTTGGAATAAATAAAATGCCTAATCTAAATATGCAAATTATCCTAAAACAGGCAATATTCTAGCATGAGCCTAATCCAACTCAAATATATTTATTTTTTCATGGGTTTTCTTTTACGGAAACAAAATGAATTCAAAAAAATAACAAGGCAGCAAATCAAGCATGATATCATTTGTGTTTGCTTAATTTTTAAATTGACGAATCGTATCTTACCCATGAGATCGGATTGGCTAATTTTTAGCGAAATCGTGAATTATATCTTGGCATGAGATCGGATTGGCAATTTTTCCGTGCGATTATGAGTCATATTTCGGGCATGAAATCTGACTGTCAATCGTATTCACGTTGTGAAATCAGGGAATAATCATTAATTTCAAAAGTTTTTTTTTTTTTTCCGGGAAACTTTGGATAAGATATATCATTCAAAGATTTGAATTTGATCACGATATCAACGAATTAAGTAAGGAAATAACCAAATTAAATTTGGATAATATCTTTACCTATTTGGCAATATCGTTCCTGAATTTGGACTCGTTGGATTGTGGGACCAGCGATGGCTTGTAGTGATGTTCGATAATGGCTCACGGTCTACACTTTGGCACGGATTGCAGTGGTGATGGCTCTTAGCTTGGTGGTGGCGGTGGCAAGCCAATGGACCTACAAAACATAAACTTTGTGGGGATCGCTCGGTTCAAGGACGAGCTCAATTGCAGCTTAGGCTCGGCGTCAACGTCGATTGGGTGGCTCACGTCAGGACAGCAGGTTGTCGAGGTTGTATGGCAAGACAGCAGCTCGATCATCGTCGTGGACAACAGCAGGGATGTCGTCGCCGGTCACGGGCAGTTGAAAGTATCACGGCTCGAGCGAGAAACTCTCGGCTCGGGCTTGTTCACGTTGGTGCGTGACTAGTCAACGCTGGGTTTGTAGGATTCACAAGACAAGACTGGCGTTTGCCAGTTTCGAAGAGAGCCCATGAAATTTAGAGCATGACGGCAATGGTTGATGGTGTCTTGCGTGCGACGCCATGGATGGTTCGGACACGATCGTGCTGCTGTGGCGTGCCCGTATGCGATGTGGATTAGCTTTTTCTTTTTGTCCGTTTATGCTTGTGCAGCCTCTAAATTTGACCCAGAGACAAAGACCCTCTCCCTTTGAATGTGTGAGAAGCCCCTCTCAATGTAGCCGTGTGTATCTCGGACGTGGCTGCTTCCTTGACAGCACCATACGATCTAAAGGGAACAGTTCGTGCATGACCTCATGGCTTCACCGTCGATGAGGAGGCGCTGCAGTGGATCATGGCCTCGTGGCGGCATGAACGGCAACAGGTGATGTAAAGCTCAGCTGTGGGGTCGGCAAGGTCGCTGCCGTGAGAGGCTTAGCCACGTGATGCTTGGCCAAACACTCCTCTCTCTCTCTTTCACATGTGTTTTTCTCTCTATATTGTGGCCATATATTCAATGTGTGGCCTCCACTTTTTTACTTGAGAGCTCTTCCTTTATAAGTCAAGAATGGGGTTTTTTTAGAATATTTCATTTCCTTTTTTAATTTTTCTATCTACCCATACCAGATTCAAACTTCCTTTCTCAATATGCATGAAAATCAATTTTGCTCGCCCATAGCCTCCTGAATATATCGTCAAGATATATGCTCCTACGTGCAATATTCTCTTTTATCTTTTTTCAATATTTCATCCGAAACCTTCCCTTCTGCAAAGAAATATATCACTTGGTCTATATATTGCCTAAATATATGAAAAATCTCCTGTCATATCATCGACTATTAAAACAAATCCTTTCTAAAATATACCTATCTCCCAACTTGTAAAATTAAAGCTCATCTGTTGTCGGTCCAATGCAAATGCGATAAAAAAATTCCTAAAACTATATGCTATGCAATTTAAAATTAATCCATAATTTTCTATGTAATAAATAAATGATTAGGTTGCCAACATTTAGGTGTCAACAGCAATTTACTAATGATAACTTATATTTAGATACGAAAAATATGAACATTAATAAAGTAAAAATCTTAGTCATAAAATGAAAAATCGGATTAGTTCTTCCAGATTATATACTCATCATCGAATAGTATAAAATATCAGAGGACCGCACAGAGACATGGACCAAGAAAAACATTAAAACTTATTCCAGATTCTAAGTTACATGTTCTCGATTCTTCAAACTAAGAACTTAGAACCTAACCATTCAAACACATTCCTCATTTTTTGGAACCTATAACCTACCCTACATACATTGGAATCTAAAATCTACGGGTTCCATTTAAGTAGCACAAACACTAACATGCGACACGCGACACGCAACACGCAACACGCAATATGACAAGATGTTTTTCAAAAAATAAAGAATTCCGACAAATTGTATATTATATAATTTATATATAATAATAAAATTATTATTTTTATAATTATTTCAATCAAATTAATCTGATTCAAATTCACAAATAAATAAATAATAATAAAATCCGATAATAAATTTACACTAAAAACATTAATCCACCATTTATTAATATTATTCATTGTTTCAATTTGACAAATTGAATTCCATTTCAATAAATCCATAAATCATGGAAAGAAAAAAAAAATTCACATTTTAGACTTGCATGTAAGATGTGTCCAAGAAAAAAAGAAAAAAAACTTGAAGGTAAATTGTGTATCATGGAAAATGAGAGTCAAAAGAGAAGAGAAAAAAATATTATATTTTTCTTCTTTCCTAGTTTGTTATTTTTTTCACATATATATTTTGACCATTCATTTATTGAAAATTTTTAATATTGAACTTGTATGTTAAAACTCGCATGTCAGAATTCCAACTAAAGTGTGGAAAAATGTTGAAAAAATTGACTAGGTGTCAGATTTTCCGACATGTGTTGATCGAGTGTTCGAGAGCGTCGGACACGTGTCGAAATGTCCGACGTAACACGAAGGCTCCCGAAGAGTGCAGGTGTACATATGTTCTCACTAGTCTAGTTCTCAGATTTCAGGTTCTACTTTGAAAATATGCTCGCCCTCAGTTGCTACAACAATCTCATAAAATTTTACATAATGCTTAAATAAAATATAGTATTTGAGATTTCTTAGAAATTGATTGTTAATTAGTAAAAAGAAATTGGGATTCGATACGCTTCATCTATCCGCATAAACGTGTATGATATTTGATAGTAACCGCACAGAAATATACATGTTAAAATAGTGTGTCCAAATAGTTGTTGTAGAACCCTGTACTTACGGCTAGATGAACAGTCCAATTTGCATTTCTCATGTGTCATTGAATCTTGCACCTTCATAAGTTGCTTTAATTTCTCCGGGCATAGATGTAACCTGCTCAAAAGCGACCATGGAATCTAAACCAGTCCAGGTACTCAAAAGTGGATTTGTCAAAATGGGTTATCGACCCATTTTTTAACTCATATTTGATGGGTTAGATTGTTATATGCATTAACTCAGTAAATGGGTTATAAATGGATTTAGAATGATTAAATCTAAAATAATATGGATGTTAAATAAGTTCCAAACTTACTTATATCCAACCTACTTCAATTATTCTTTCTTTACTCTCTCTCGCCTTTACTTGATCTCGTACTCACTTTCTCCGTGCTCTCACCTTAATTTGAGAACATTTTTTTTTTTAAATGAGATTATATATAAAAGTGTTTTAGTAGTATTGGTTGGGTCACCAGATTTGTGTTGCCTTTACTCAATCTTGCGCTCACTCACTCCATGCTCTCACCTTAATATGGATATTGGTTTTCATAAATTAGATTATATATAGAAGTGTATTGTCACCTAAATTTTGGCGACTCGATCATTCATTTATTGCATAGAAAATTAGGAATTGATTTTTAACCCCTAAACAAAAATATCGGAATTAAATTGCATAACATATAGTTTTAAGAGAATTTACTATTTAGTCGCATTAACATTGGATTGGCGGTAGATGGTCATGAACTTCAAAGTGAACAGATTGAGCCCATGTAGTAAAACAAAATTTGGCCAGCATTAGGGGACCAAATAGGTGAAATTTGCATGGGAAGACGGCCCAAATTGAGGTTAATTTAATTTAATTTCAGCCCGTGGGAATTGATTAAAATAGATCTTGAGCTTAATTTAGCCCATTACATGTAAAAGGCCTAAATTAAGTCCATGAGAACAAGTTTAAACCTGAGAGAGAGAGAGAGAGAGAGAGAGAGAGAGAGAGAGAGCACTTTCCGCCGTTGGTGTCGCCACGAGATTGTGGCCCATTGCCGTGCCTCGTAGTCGATGACGAAGTCATGAAGCCATGCCCTTGTGATCGTGATCCTCTGGTGTCATCAAAGAAGCAGCTCAGTCAAAACGTCCAGTATAATCTTGCGAGCATCAAAGCAGCCGCTCGATGTTCACTAGCTCCTTCAGGTAATACACCGGCAACACCAGGAACTCGGGCAGCCACAATCCAACGCCCAGCGAATCTTGCCGCACGCTGACAGCCCCGTCGATACCTGTCCATCAATTCCAGAACCGACAAGCTTTCTCGACGCCCCTGTGGACTTCTCGCTGCCGGCTATCCTCTTTGACCCATTCGAATACGTCAAAGTTGCTGATTTGCTCGTGCGCTCGTTCAAGAATTAATTATTACACCGAGACCACTGATGGAAGGTCAACCCTTCACTGCGTGCTCGTCTTCAGCAAACCGAGCTCTGGGACAACTCTAATTACGTCGTGTCCGCTGGAGAGTTGTTGCTAAAACAGAAAAAGAAAGGATCTAAATTAGTCACTTTATGCGCTTGTTTAGGATAAGGTTGGCTCTAAATCCTTTTAGAGAAACAAGCCCACTTTGGGTCATTATATGAAATTTATTTTCCCTAAATTGAGTACATATTCTCATTGCCCGCGGTTTTGTGCCATATTGGAGAATTAATTATGGAAAGATGTTTCCAAAGTCAATGCTTAATTCCAAAAATAAAATATATGATTTTAAAAAAAAATCATAAATCATTTTTTTTTTAATTCACTGAATCTTTACCATAGCCATCAACCAATCCATTTGTAACAACCGAACCCAAACAGTACTCGACGGCTACCATGGTCATAGTTGGTCATACCCTAGAACTTCGATGCTCTGATCCAATCATCAACAATCAAACTTGAGTTGACTCACCTGGTATCTAATACTCCAAATTACATTGAGATTCAAGCAATATAGCTTTGTCTTCATTCACTCACGATCAAACTAGGGTTGACCCGTTTCATGTGAACCACTTGAAAGTACATTGAGATTCAAGCGATATAGCTTTGTAATAGATCTTTTGCGAAAAAGTGGACATTTGCATGAAAACCTAATTTTTTTTTTTTGGGTGAAAAGGTGAGAACATAAGCATGAACACTGAATTTTGACCTCATCTGACATTAAACAGCTTACTCATAGGAAGTGCAACCAACGGAAAAATTTGTCCGTCACTGAATTTGAAGTGAATCGAGGTATTCGGTCGGAAGAAGTAAATAGTCGATATCTTTCTTATCTTATACTAGAGCTGTTGACATTATTCTTTACAGCTTTTACATATTTCACCACATAAAGTAGAGATAATTTGAGATACGAGAAATATAGGTCCTGACAACTCGTATATCATCATACTATATAATCACATCCTACTTCCAATTTACTGTAGGTGGGATGTGGTTTCTTACTTGACAAACTTCACAAACCATTGTATCGTGTCTGAATGTGCCTCCATCGCAGCAGCTTCGTCTTCGACCTTGTATCTTATCGTCCATCCGTGAGAAGTTTTAGGATAGATCTTCACGAATCCGTCCACCTGAATGACAAGAACAAAAGAGAATCATTTCCAAACGTGTCTTGCGAGAGACTACAATACAGAAGAAAGTCGGGTTTGATTTGAGAATCCGAAAATCCTGGTATGGAAGAGCCATTGAAACCCCACAAATCACAATGATTGATGGTATTGCATCAGTTGAAGAGGGCAAAAGATTATATGGTGAACAACGGCATAAAGCTCATTAACAGACAAGATACTTCATGATGTTCTCGGAAACTGACAGGTTTAATAACAACATTCGCACTAGCCCCAAAAAAACGAAGTGATTGAGGATAATTGCATCTGATCAGAAAACTTTTCCCAGTCTTATCTTGTCTTTAAATGGCAATCAGAGTCAAGCACGTTGGGCTTTCATGTTGGATAATGGAGAGATGGGACAATGCTACTGATGGTTTTATTAAATTATGGTGATGGGCCTAAGTTGGTCCGTCCGCCCATGTTGGGCCTAAAAGCCCGGCCCACAAGATTGAGGCCCATGGATGAAGGAATATAATGAAGGGACACGTTTCTTTTGGAGGAACGTATATAAGGGGAAATAAAGAGGGAGGAACGTACCTTTTGGCATAACGTACGTTCCTCCTCTCTCTCTCCCTCAAACACTTTCCAAAGGAAAGAACAGTGCGCAAGAGGCAACACCCATCTTCCCTTCAAGGCAAACTGATGTCATCGGATCGAACGGGATCAGTTTCTCTTCCTCAAATCGGCGTTGATGTTTAATCTGTGGCTAACAAGGTACGTTCAATTTTGTGATGTGCCTTAGGATCGGTGATGCATGTGTTTTTCTCGGGCTCGTCTTCCGCACAAGTTTAGGGGTTCGATTTAGTGTCGAATTCGGGTTTCTGAGAATCGGTCTTACCCAACATTGGTATCAGAGCCGTAATTCTTGTTTCCCGATCCTTTTCCATGTTTTTCTCGACCCCTTTCATGTTCATGGATGATTTCTTATTGCTTTTTTGTGAAATTAATCGGCCGACACCGATCGGGGCGGAAAAATCCCAACAACAAACAAAGCCGCTTTATATAGGAGTATTGTGATGGCTTTTATAGATGATTATTACTTGATTGTTACAAAAGAAAAAAATCAAGAAATTGAAGAAAAAAGGATCTTTCCCTATTCACTTTTTGAAGTGGTGTTAGTTGTTTTTTGGCTGGTCTTTATTAAGTGTGCTTTGTGGACATCTTATGAAATGTTTCCTACCTGGTTATTGTTGATGTAGCAATTGATATATAAGTTGTATTATGTGAAAGCTTTATTATTATATCATTGTTGGATGTCAAATATTATTTGCTTTCTGTTGTTGTTAACTGCTGTGGGTAGTATCTAGAAGTTTTTTGTAGCTTCATAGAATTTATTTTGCATGGACAATTATATTAATGATAATTTTAAGTTAGGATTTTTTGGAGGATGATTGGAAACAAAGTGACATGTTGATTCTGAAACCTTACTTGAAATTGTTCATTAATAAGATGGGTTTATGCAAAATGGATGCATAAATGATAGGCATTAATTATTCGTGCATATATGTATGATGTGTTTAGATAAATGGATTCAACAACTAAGAACATAATTGCGGATTTGAACAAAGAAGCACTAAAAGCTCTTGACCATGTTATGGAAGATCTTGAGAATGCTGTGCGCCACCTTGAGCTAGCAGATGATCGCCACAAGGCATTTGAGCGGGATACAGATATTTGCTGTGTTGCTTTCAGCTCAGTAGGATTATCAAGCTCTAAGCGCAAGTGCATTGATTCGTTCAATATGAGGGAAAGTAAGGGATCAAGTCCTTCTTGCAAGAAACCAAGAATTAACCAACAAAAGAGAGGAAAACGTCCTCGTGTGAAGAGAGGAAAACGTCATCATGTGAAGAATATCTTAAGGGTAAAATGTTACAACTGTGACCAGAGGGGTCACTATGCCTGCAATTGTCGCGAGCCAAGGAAGGTACACACCCTTTGTACTATTGGGAACTTTACATATGTGTCAAGTTCTGTATTTTTGACTGAGTCAAATCCTTTGTGGACTGTAGATTCAGGAGCGACGGACCATGTAGCGAAGGATAGAGAATCCTTCGTAGAATTTCGACGAGTTCCGATTGGAACTAAGTGGATCTATGTAGGAAATAACTCCAGAGCTGAAGTTAAAGGAATTGGCACCTGCCAACTAAATATGCATGGTGGACGCACTTTATTTCTACATGATGTGTTGGATGCTCCGGAGATTCGTCGAAATTTAGTGTCTGTTTTGGTGTTGGTTAAGTTTGGTTTTAATATGAACTTCCATAATAGAGATGTGGATTTGTTTTTGGATACAAATTTCTGTGGTTGTGGTTATTTTCTGGATGGTTTCATTGTATTAGATATTGACTATGTAAATGCAAATGTTTGTTATTCCCTTCTCACGTCTCCTAATTCATATGATAATGATGTGAATGAGTAGCATGCTAGACTTGATCATATTGGCTAACAACGTATGAATAGACTAGCCAAAGAGGGCTTGTTGGGCAACATTGAAAAAATCGATTTGCCTATATGTGAGCATTGCCTGGTAGGGAAAACGACAAGGAAACCATTTGGAAAAAGTAAAAGAGCTAAATTTTCTTTGCATTTAATCCATTCTGACGTTTGTGGTCCAATGAATGTGAAAGGAAGGCATGGGGCTGTTTATTTCATCACTTTTATAGATGATTATACTCGATTCGGATATGTCTATTTGATTTTTCATAAATCTGAAGCATTAAGTTATTTCAAAAGGTTTATGAACTTGGTAGAAAATCAATTAGACAAGAAAATAAAAGTATTAAGATCCGATCGAGGTCATGAATATTTATCTGATGAGTTCAGAAAATTATGTGATGAAAAAGGAATAGAAAGACAGTTGTCTATTCCATATACTCCTCAACAAAATGGTGTTGCGGAGAGAAGAAACAGAACCCTACTGGAAATGGTTAGGTCAATGATGGCGCATGCTAACTTACCTATCACTTTTTTTGGAGTAATGCGTTGTTAGCTGCTGCATATATACTTAATCGGGTGCCTTTCAGATCAGTTACTTCTACTCCGTATGAGTTATGGACAGGTAGGAAACCAGACTTAAGTTTTCTTAAGCCATGGGGTTGTGCTGTCTATACTCACAAGCCCTCTCACAAGTTTGGGAAATTGGGTCCCAGAGGAAAGAAGAGTATTTTCATAAGATACTCCGAACACTCGAAAGGGTATGTGTTCATAGGTAAGCAGGAAAGTGGGAGTATAACTGAATTTGAATCATGAGATGTCACATTCTTAGAGGATGAATTTCCTAAGAAAGGTGAAATAAGGGAAGATTACTCCCTATATGAAACCTTGGATCAAGATAACGATATTAGTGGAGTTCGTCCAAGTGGGAGTAATATGAGAAATGATGAATTGAATTCAACTCATTCGCAATTACAACCACATGATGAGATGACATCATCATTATATAATCCTAGTGGGAGTATAATGGGGAATGATGTGCAAATTGTACAATCTCCCATACGGCGAACAAGTCGCTAAAATATTCCCCGTCGACGTTTTGACATTGAAGGGGAAACTTTTATGATTGCTCCGCAAGATGAGGATGAGCCAAGAAATATTAATGAGGCTCTGAATTTGCCCTAGTAAGGAAAAATGGATTCATGCAATGGAAGATGAGATTGAGTCAATGAAGTCAAACCAAGTTTGGGAACTGGTTGATCTTCCAAAGGGACGCAAAGTTATTGGGAACAAGTGGGTTCTCAAAATAAAGCGAAAAGTTGATGGCTCGATAGAAAGGCATAAGGCTCGCTTTGTGGCGAAGGGGTATAATTAACATGAAGGAATTGATTATGAAGAAACATTTTCTCCTGTAGTGAGATTTACCTCGATTCACATTATTTTGACAATGGTGGCTAGTATGGATCTTGAGTTACATCAAATGGATGTAAAGACTGCTTTCCTCAATGGAGAATTAGAGGAAGAAATATATATGGACCAACCTGCTGGTTTCATAATGAAAGGCCAAGAAGAAAAGGTATGTCGACTTTTGAGATCGATATACGGCCTTAAGCAGTCGTCAAGGTAATGGTATATACGTTTTCATAATACCATAATGGCATATGATTTTACAATGATAGATGAGGATCATTGTGTATATATCAAAAGATCCAAAGATCAATTTGTGATCATATCATTATATGTTGATGATATACTAATTGCCGGAAGCAATATGGAGTTTGTTAATACTGTCAAGAGTTGGTTGTCTTCCAACTTTAAGATGAAGGATATGGGTGAGGCTGCATACATTCTTGGAGTTAAGATTTCAAGAGATCGTTATCTCTTTCGCAAGAAATATATATAAATAAGGTTCTTGAACGATTTCGTATGCCAGATTGTAAACCCATAGACACTCCTATTGCAAAAGGTGAAGGATTGAGCCATAAACTGTGTCCAAGGACTCCACAAGAGAAGGAACAAATGAAACATGTTCCTTATGCTAGTGCTGTTGGGAGCTTGATGTACGCTATGATGTGCACAAGACCTGACATATGTTTTGCAGTTGGAATGGTAAGTAGATACCAATCCAATCTAGGTCAAGCACATTGGAAAGCCGTTAAAAGAATACTGAGGTATCTAAAGGGAACTGCTGATTATACGTTGAGTTATCAAGGAAAGGATCTGCGACTCGAAGGTTATTCTGATGCTGATTGGGGATGAGATTTAGATGAAAGGAAATCTACCTCTAGGTTTGTTTTTCTTATTGAATAATGGCACCATATGTTGGAGCAGTAAGAAACAAACGTGTATAGCCTTGTCCACGATGGAATCTGAATTCGTGGTATTATCAGCAGTAATACAAGAAGGAGTTTGGCTTAAGAGATTTTTGGATCATTTAGGTATTATTGAGAAAGCTACAAGTCCATTATTAGTTAATTGTGATAGCCAAGTAGCTATAGCATACACCAAAGATCCAAAATATCATGGCAAGACCAAACATATAGATACCGAGTATATTTTTGTCAAAGATATGGTTGCACGAAAGGATGTGAACTTACAGTACATATCTACGCATAGAATGGTAGCAAATCCTATGATAAAGCCAATACCTAGATATATGTTTTGTGGTCAAGTAAAATCTCTAGGATTGCGTAGAGTCTGATGTACTGCATATTGTAATTTCCCTGAGTTGTTCACATTTAATGAACATGTGTTTTCATCATTAATGCCTATGAATTTTTGTTTGATCTTTATGCATCTTAATGCTCAGTGCATTACTTTAAGTTTAGAAAGTATGTCAGACAGATATAAGATTAGCCCACTCACACGGGTAATCGCCTCTATTTACTGTGTGATAAATAGAGATGAGACTGTTTTTAAGCTTATTATCTATGTGATAATTGAGAGCTCAAGCTTAAAATCTATATGTTGCCTTAACTAAATGTTAAGATGATGACATGATATTTACTATGTCCGAAAGTAAAATAACCCACATATTTTACTTTATCTGTCTATGATGCCAGATGTGAGTTCTGATGAATTTTGTGAATGAGTAGATATGTGAACTCAAGTTAGACATTAGGTATGTCTAAACTATCATCTGTACGGTATTGAAGGTGTAGACTTACGCTTCATGGGAAAGGAGTTAATACCGTAATACGTATTTCATACTACGTATGCATGAGACGACCAATAAGAATGGCAAAAGTTTGATCTCAACTTTTATGCCGTGTGAGACTCTTGAGAAAAAGAGTTCTTCAATTTTTTAGTGCCCTCATGATTTTTACTTATTCTCAAGATTTCTATTTAGTGTTTGCTATCTTAGAATGTTGCCAATGGTCATGAATTAATTCGATCTAATGGGACATTTCTAGAAAAGCAAGTTGAACTGAAATTGAGAGTTTGAAGGAAAGAGGAAGATCGGATTTGGAGAATCACATTGTAGTTTTGTATTCACTGGTCGATCAATTATGACTGTCTTTAGGATAATCATAATTGTGAATACAATAAATATATCATTGTTTAAAAGAGATCAAGAGAGATATAAATGTGATCGATCGATCTAGGGTACTACATACTAAATTTACTCGGAATGTGATGCCTATTATGAGCTGCTATATATTCCTAACAGATGTATAGCAACGAGCTCTCAAAGTATGCTGGTCGCACGGACTATTCACCAGTATGAATGTTGTAGAGAGGTAAAGAGGATCCTGTTCGGCCCACCATGTGCGAGTGGGAGATGATGGTTTTATTAAATTATGGTGATGGGCCTAAGTTGGCCCGTCCGCCCATGTTGGGCCTAAAAGCCCGGCCCACAAGATTGGGGCCCATGGATGAAGGAATATAATGAAGGGACACGTTTCTTTTTGGAGGGAACGTATATAAGGGGAAATAAAGAGGGAGGAACGTACCTTTTGGCATAACGTACGTTCCTCCTCTCTCTCTCCCTCAAACACTTTCCAAAGGAAAGAACAGTGCGCAAGAGGCGATACCCATCTTCCCTTCAAGGCAAACTGACGTCATCGGATCGAACGGGATCAGTTTCTCTTTCTCAAATCGGCGTTGGTGTTTAATCTATGGCTAACAAGGTACGTTCAATTCTGTGATGTGCCTTAGGATCGGTGATGCATGTGTTTTTCCCGGGCTCGTCTTCCGCACAAGTTTAGGGGTTCGATTTAGTGTCGAATCCGGGTTTCTGGGAATCGGTCTTACCCAACAGCTACTTATTCCTCGCTAAGTAGCAGCTTAAATGAAAGAAATTTATCATTTCAAGACTAGTCTTCCATTTGCTAAGCATGTCTAGCACCATCAGCTTTTCAAATAGTCTAGCATCTGGAACGACCTCAGATTTATCAGAAGGCATACTTATGCATAGATTAAAAGCAATGGGCTTTCTTACCTCGGACTTAGCAGCAAGCACCTCTTCAAACTGTTTGAGGAGTTCAGGTGGAGAAAAACGATCAATCTCAGCTCCCAGCACAGCAATAGGAACCTTAACCTCTGCCACAGACCAATTAGATGAATAAACTAGTGCGAAAGTGCACAAAGAAAATGCTAGATAAACCCCATTTGGGCCACGCTAAACAGTCTTGAATTGGCTCACTAAGGTCTATAGACATTTTTTTTTTCTGGGCAACTGGAATAAAATGATTTTACAATCCTCCTTTTCGGACCACAGTGCTCATGCACTCATGGATTTGAACAATCGTGAGAGGGAAGGCTAAATAAGCAGAGAAGGTGCAACTGCCCTAGGTTGTAAAACATCAAGAAAAGGAGTTTTTACATAAAGAGGCAGATAATACCAATTGCCTTCATTTTCCAGTATACTCTAGTTTGAATAAATGCAACTTGATGTACATACTCATTTTTCACTATACTTCAACTTGTTTTGCATATCATGAAGCTGTGAAGTCCGTGTACGGTTGTGAAATGGCACAGACATACCTTTGATATCATCAAGAGTGACAAATACAGGGTGCAATAGCACGGCAGCTTGGATGAGCTCACACTTAGCCAACTCAACCGCAACCTTAGCTGAAGAGAGAAGACAATTTAAGATAAGCCATCATAAATAACAATACCATGAGATAAAAAAGATGAAATGTTTTGCAGAGATATTTCTATTGTCTGAGATGTTGGTCCAGGTATGCTTCACTTACCGCCCCAGCAGAAGCCCGCTGCCCCTATCTTAGATATGCCTTTATTTTTCAGAGCTTGAATAATTGGTTTTGTAGCTTCAAATCCCTTATCCTGTAAAATTGGTGTTAAAGCTTTAAGCAAAGGAGATATCTACAGGGAACATGCACCTTCCACACCTAGATGAGTATAAATTAAATTCAACCAAACTGAACACTAGCAACGAGTAAGCCAATATAGACAAACTCTAACACACCAAGGACACATGGAAAAACCCTTTCAATGGGCCTAGGAAAGACTACGGAGGAATGGAGTTCATTACTTAGTGTGAATAATCAAGAGTATAGGATGTCTACCACACCAAAAAAGAGTTTAACGACGGAAGATCCTTTCTACAAAGCATGTGTAAAACCACTCCCTAGGAGCCATCGCACAATACCATGTAACAGGCCGACCTAATCCTCATGAGCCATCGCTAATCTGATAACCAAACAAATTGGAGCCCATTTGGGAGTTGGTCTATGCTACATATCAATAAAAATGGTCTCTCCCATCACATGTGTAAATTTTATCCACATCATCATTCATATTGGCCTGTGATCCGCAGCGTTATTCAAGATGTGGTTTGACCCATTTTTGCACACCATCTTCCAAGCTTATAAGAAGCTGCATTTTGTTCGAGTGCTCTCGTCTCTGAGGTCACTCCATACCCTTGTCAAATCAACGACATAGTCTATCCTCAATCGCAAATCTACTCAGAGAGGTCTCCTTGACCTCTCCTTGAGCGATTTGCAAGTAAGACCAACCCAACAAATGGTCACCACTTTCTTTAGTTACTTGAGTACTCTCGACACATGTGGATTTGGTGGGGTTCTTTCTTACAAATTGTATTAGAGCAAAAACCCCCTGTAATATACATGTGGTTCCCTGATGGACTAGGCCCTTGGCTGATTAGATGAAAGTAAGGAGTGATTGTTGGGGAGAGAGGGTTCATATAAGGTGCAGCTCCAAATAGACTTCTATGATGGCAAGGGCGAGATGGACCGAATTCCACATTGGATCGTGGAAATTCACTTTGGGATATGATCCAACACTGACAAGAAAGTAAGTACATTACAGTGAAGGAATTTGTGACACCTCAAGTCCCATATAAAATAGGAGGATTTATTTTAAATATTTCACAAGTAAGTGATACCCTAAATTTTCACTAGCTTATCTGGTCATTAAGACATTACTCTTAGAGGATTGGCCAACGTGAAACAAATCTGGTAGTGAAATAGTAAATAAACAACCATCAAAATAATCCTACCTCCGTTCTATAGAAAATCCTAATCCATGGTTTCTCTCGTGTGTCTATGGGGTGTATTATGTGCATTATCTTAGAAGCTTAAGACTTCCAATGCATTGTCTTCTTGTATTTGCCACGAGATAAGGCCATAGGCCACGAAGCACAAATCAGTCTGACCAGCACATTAGCAATATCAACAACCTAACAATCTCTACAATCTCAAAGTTTTCACGTACTATCAAGCAGGATTTCGCATTACCACGTGGTAAAGAAGGCTAAGGATTTACAGACCAGTTCCTAATATTCATATCCAATCCGAAAATCTCACTTAAGATATGTAGGAGAAAACAAAACATACAGTTCCATGATCTTTTAGCCAAACCGTGAAAGGCCTCTCAGGATTCTCAGGTGAAAAGGGATCTCCGTTGAAATAGTCAGGAACAGCCACATAGAAACCAGCAGCCGCAACTTTGTCCGCAAGTTTCCTGCGAATTCGGAAGCATGGCGACAGTTGAGTTTTTGAAAGAAGTCATACTTAAATACCAGAGACCGTTATTCGACAGAGTAGCATCAACCACACTTTTCCAAGGGAATGCATATTCAGGAATTCAGCTGATCTACGATAGTTAACAGTCCATACCTAAAATTCGGAGCTTCATACCCTGCACCATTGAGAAACACAATCAATTAGAATACCATATGTACATGACAAGGGGCCGAACACATTATCTGGTCAACGATAAAGTAGAAGATATCCATTCTCTTTCCACATGACGACTCCCCGAACTTATCATCAAGACTCGAGACCGCAGCAAAAGGAAGAAAGTTTCACGAAAAAGATCGAAAAGCGTGAATGTGCAGGCACTTCAAAAACGAAGGAAAGAGAAAATTAAACTGAAGTCAACCATTGATTATAAACAGTCATTTTCGACCACAAAGTCGACCTTCCCTAATCAAAACTAAGCTCTTGTCTCTTTACTTACGACCTTAGAAGAGAAGCTGGAAACCATTCATCCAAAAACTCACTAATAAAATCCTAACAGTCGGCAATTAACGAAGCCCACTCCATGTAGTGAAGCCAAGAACTAGAACAAAAAAGGAAGGAAAAGAATAGAGCAGAACTTTCACAAGCGTGAGATCACGCACCAAAGATGTCGGAGAGGAGAAGGATCGCGAGATTGGAGTCCTGAGAGCCGACGACGTAGGCATTGAGGCCACCCAGTTGCTCCATGAGTCCATCTCCGCTGCTTGGATTGAGGGTCGGAGGGTTGTCGCAGCACTGTGGACCGGACATTGCTATGAATAAGAACTTTCTTTTCTCCGATGATCCGCGATCGATGCTGGGAGGAGGGGAAGGATACGTGGATTCAGAACAAGAAGAAGAAGTGAGCAAGGGAAGCAGCAAGAAGAACGTCCGCGTTAGTTTAACGGTTCATTTTTTTATTTTGCATCACCAGGGAAAAATAAAGTTGTGTGTCCGATTTTTCTTTTGCCCGGACATTGTCCGACAAATCTTTTGAATATCGAAAAAGTAACATTATAATATTGATTTATTGAATGATTGATAAAGCTAGAAGAAGTTTAACTCAAATTCGCCTCCATCTCCCTTCAATCCGGCCACAGCGGGTTATTAAACTGATCTTACAAGATTTCACATGATGCTAAAATATTAATTTTTTGACATTTGATTGTTATTAGCATAAAAATTTGTGAGGCCACAAAGTTCTCTGTCTGCTCAAATGCCTATGTTATTTAATAGTGATTGCACAAAAATGTACTAGATGTATCGTCCAATTGGTATTTCTCATATGTTGTTGAATCTTACACCTTCGTAAGTTGCTTTGGTTTATCCGGGCATAGATGTTAAACTGCTCAAAGACATGTAAATTAGTCCAAGCATTCAAATGGGCCGTTTGTCACGTGAAAATTTTCTAATTTTTTTTTTTTGTTTCTTTTTATAGTTTCAATTTTATTGGATATTTCTGAAGCTATAGAATAATCGTTTGGCATCCATGAGTCTCTATTATTGAATGAAACCGTGGCTAGTGAGGATGTGGACTCCAAATCCGAGCTAAATATGAAAACTAGGGTTTTCTACCTTCAATTGGGTTTTATTCATGGAAATTAAGGCTATTTCCTAAGTGGTGGACCTCTTGACTTAAGGGTGGGCCAAAGAATTCCAAGGCACAAGACTTTTGGGGCCTAACATTGATGAAGTAGGACCCTCTACTTTTTGTTGGATAAATTCTCTTCAGATATTTTGAAGTCGACAAAACATTTCCATTAGTCTAGTTTGAAAACTTGCAGACTCTACTGGCAAAGTCTGAATGTCAAAGTCTGACGATATCAAGATTCAAGTTTCAAAGTCTACTTTCATGGACAGTTTTCAGACCGTCAAGTTAAAAACTTCTATTCTGATTCTATCTAATATGGTTTTGGCTCCAACGGCTAAGGAATATCTTTCGACTGGAATCAGCACTACAAGATCTTATATTCGTATCCGAATAAATATAGATTCTCTAAGATTCGCAACTTATATTTGGAAAGTTCTATTTATGGAAACCAAGATCCTGATTGTATGGGCGAGCATGATTGATGGGCTATCTACACTTACCTTAAAGAGCTCGAGATCTCTCTAAATTGATTCTGTCCAATGGGTTGATTGGAAGAACTTCTTTGGAAGGTGCCAACGGTAATGAAGGCATGGAGAAGTATATAAGAGAGACGCTCAAGTTGTTGAAGGGTGCCAGATATAAAAATTCCAAAGTCTGAATCTCTTTGTTATTTTGTGATCTTATTCTTCGAGCTATACTTGTAATCAAAAGAGAGACTAGATTGTGGTGAGACCTTGAGGAAGTGTAGTAGAGACTCTACACTATGGAATCAAGGGCGTGAGACTATAAATTCTTTTTTTGATTTTAATGAAATCCAGCCAGAAGAGCTGTCCGTGCGGGAGAGTGGACGTAGGCTTGGTCTAAGCCGAACCACTATAAATCTGGAGTCTTGATTCTCTATCCCTAATCTTTTTATCTTTCATTACTTTCATTTGCAGCGATTGTTGTTTTTAATTCATTAATATCTCATTTGGGTTAAAATTTATTAAAATCGCTTTAGTCACCTATTCACCCCCCTCTAGGTGCTAATTCTAGTCCTAACAATTGGTATCAGAGCTTGTGTACTCGTTTATAAGAAGTGTCTTTACTTCTGAGTAAAAGATCTATGGCTAGTATGTTGCCTACAAGGTTGGTTGAAGGTCAAAGCAATACCAGACCTCCATACTTTGATGGAAAAGACTACAGCATATGGAAAAACAAGATGAAAGTATTCCTAAGATCGAAAGATCCTTTAGAATGGGAAGTGGTAGATAAATGAATCATTCCTGCTGTTGCATCAGAATCAGAGAGAGGTAAAGAAGTTGCAGGTCTTATTCAGATGACTCAAGAAGAAATAACCAAGAGACAGACTCTTGACGCTAAAGCCATTTACTCCTTATATTGTGCTTTATCCCCTACTGAGTATAACATAATATCTTCTTGTGATACATCAAAAGAAGTCTGGGATAGGCTTCACATTACCTATTGAAATTGTGAATGGTCTTGAATATCGGGGACATCCAATCTCAAGACATATGAATGTCAACAAACTCCTACGTGGACTCTCTAAAGACTGGAATTACATAAAAACCTCAATAAGAGAGACACAGAGGATTGCTCCACTCTTTGTAGACGAACTGATTGGAACTCTTCAGTCTTACGAAGTAGAGCACACCAACGAAGAGGAAGATTCAAAAGGTAAGAAATCTATTGCCTTAAAGTCTAATGATTATTCTAATGTTACGAGACTCAAGAATATCTAGATGATGAAGAACTGGCACTCATGATAAAGAGATTCAGAAAGCTGAACAGAAAGGGAAGGAAATTCAATTGGAAGAAACAAAGCTCACAAATGTTTCAAAACAAATCAACAGAGGAAGATGATTCTAACAAAAAAGTGACTTGTTTTGAATGCAAGAAAAATGGACACATCAGACCCAACTGTCCTCTGTTAAAGAAAATAAAAGGAAAGACTGAGAAATACATGAAGGCACTCAAAGCAGAGACCTGGAGTGATACTGAATGTGAAGAGAGTGATGATGATTATGCCAATATCTGTTTGATGGCAAAATCTGATTCAGACTCAGACCTTGATACAGATACATACTTAGACAGTGAACTCAAGGTTAGTAATCTAAAAATTCCTATCAAGGTTTCTAAGTATATTGATGAACTTTGTCTTAGTCTAAAAACTTCTCTTAAGAGGATCTCTGAATTAAAAAAGGAGAATTCTACATTGAAGCAACAGGAAAAACTTTGGAAAGAAAAGTTTGAAAAGTTGGAAAAGAACTTTACTACCGTGAAAGAAAACTCAGACTTTGTTTCCAAAGAAAATAATCTTTTGAAAAATGATATTTCTAATATATCAAAAAGATTTTCAAATGGTTTTGAAAAGTTGGATAAGATTCTTTCGATACAAAGACCCTACTTTGATAAGTTAGGTCTTGGTATGACTTCTGAAACTATTCCACTGATTGATTTCCCAAAGGTGAAGGAAAGAATCAAACAAAGACCAACCAGAATTGTTTATAAAAATCATTTCCATAAAGTCTTTGTAAAACCTGTTGGCAGAAATATTTTGAAATGTTCCAAGTGTCAAAGCTCAGAACATTTTGAGAAAGAATGTCATTTGGTTTGGAGACCTGTTAAAAGGAATTGGGCAAAGATTGTTTATTGCTCTAACTCTTCTGTATCCAAGATGATGTGGGTACCAAAAAAAGTTTGAATTCTTTTTAATTGCAGGTCACTATCAAAAGGAAGATTAAATGGTATCTAGATAGTGGCTGCTCAAGACATATGACGGGAGACTCGAGTTGCTTCATAAAACTTATCTAGATAGATGAAGGAAAAGTTTCTTTTGGTGGTAACAATAAAAGAAGAATTACTGGTCGTGGAACAGTAAAGATTGGAAGTCTGTCAATCAAGAATGTCTCCTTAGTTGAAGGATTGAATTACAACTTGCTTAGCATAAGCCAGTTGTGTGATATTAGTTTCAAGATCAATTTCTAGGAAGGAACGTCCTCTGGAATCAGTAAAGACTTTATTCAATCTTTTACTAGACGAAAACATGGAAATATTTATCTTCTGGATATGAATCATGAAAGATCACAGTGCTTAATATCAGTAAAAAATGAAGCTAATCTATGGCACAGAAAGCTAGGCCATACCAATATGAAGCAAATCACCAAAATCTCTTCCAATAAACTTGTTCGAGGATTGCCTATTCTCAATTACTTAAAGTCTGATCTATGCACACCATGCGTACTGGGTAAACAGGTTAGAAACTCTTACAAACCAATAAGTAAAGTTTCCACCAATCGTGTACTGCAGCTTTTGCATATAGACTTATTTGGACCTACTAGAACGCAAAGCATTGATGGAAAAATGTTCTGCCTAGTAACAAAGGGATGATTATTCACGATTTACTTGGGTCTACTTTCTTTCAAGTAAGTTTGAGACTTTTTCTCTCTTTTCAAAGTTTGCTAAGAAGGAGCAGAATGAGAAATGTCACACTATCTCAAGCATTCGTACAAACCATGGAGGTGAGTTTGAAAATCAAGACTTTACTAAATTCTGTGATGAATCTGGTTTTCAGCACAAATTCTCTTCTCCATACACACCAGAATAGAATGTGGTTGTGGAAAAGGAAGAATAGGTCTTTACAAGAAATGTCAAGAACTCTTTTAATTAAAAGTAATATTTCTTCAAGGTTTTGGGCTGAAACTGTTTCAACTGCTTGTTATATTATTAACAGAGTGTTTTTAAGACCAATTCTTGAGAAAACCCCTTATGAAATTTAAGGAAAGAAACCAATTGTTTCTTATTTTCAAGTATTTGGTTGTAAATGCTTTATTCTGAAGAATGCAAATGATTGAGTTGGTAAGTTTGAAGAAAAATCAGATGAATGATTTTTTCTTGGTTACTCAGCTGCAAGCAAAGCCTATAGAGTATTCAACAAGAAGACTCGGGCGTGGAAGAATCAATGAACGTCAAATTTCAAGACTCTCCACAAATTCAGCCAATTCGGATCGAAGAATCGAAATCTGCCCGAGACTTTGCTAGATCTACCTCCCATGAAGCAGTTCAAAATTCAGAAGCAGTACAACATGTTGTTGATGAAGAATCAAATCAAGAAAAAGATCAACAACCTATCAGACTATCTAGTAACTGGAAGCACAAGTCTAGTTATCCCAAAGAACTCATTATTGGAAACGTTAATGAGGATATGCGAACAAGATCCAAAAGGCGAGAAGAGTCTAGTGCTGCTGCACTTATTTCTGAAATAGAACCCAAAAATATTGAAGAAGCCTTAGCTGATGAAAGCTGGATTGAAGCAATGCAAGAAGAGCTCAGACAATTCGGTATTAACGACGTATAGGAATTGACTCCTAAACCAAAAGGTAAATCTGTTATTGGAGCTAAATGGGTTTTCAGGAACAAAGTCAATGAAAAAGGCAAAGTGACAAGAAACAAAGCAAGACTCGTGGCTAAATGATACACGCAAGAAGAATGGATAGACTATGATGAGACTTACGCTCCAGTAACAAGGTTAGAAGCAATCAAATTACTACTTGCTTTTGCATGTTATAAGAATTTCAGGTTATTTCAAATGGACGTCAAAAATGCATTCCTGAATGGATTTATTCAAGAAGAAGTCTATGTGGAACAACCTCCTAGATTTGAAGACTCAAAGAAACCGAGACTTAGTGTTCGGATCAAGAAAGCTTTATATGGATTAAAACAAGCTCCTCGAACTTGGTATGAAAGGCTAAGTAATTTTTTAATTCAAAGTGGTTTCTCTAAAGGAAAGGTAGACACTGCTTTGTTTATTAAAAAGGAAGGCAAAAGCTTTCTACTTGTTCAGATTTATGTTGATGATATTATATTCGGATCATCTAATGAGACTTTGTGCAAGAAATTTTCTAAGTCTATGCAGGATGAATTCAAGATGAGCATGATGGGTGAACTATCCTTCTTCCTTGGTCTACAAGTGAAACAATTGAAAGAAGGAATCTTTATTCATCAAGAAAAATATGCAAAAGAATTTGTTAAAAAGTTCGGTCTGGAGAATTGCAAAAAGACTGACATACCTATGTCAAGTTCTTTGAAGATAGACAAAGATGAAACAGGGAAGAAAATCGACCAAAAGTTATATAGGAGTATCATTGGTTCACTTCTTTATCTTACTGCATCTAGACCTGACATATTATTTAGCGTTTGCATATGTGCTAGGTTTCAATCGGATCCTAAGGAATCTCATCTAATTTTGTGCTAAAAGTATCATTAAATATGTTGCAACTACTGCTAAGATTGGTCTATGGTATCCCAAAGAATGAGACTTTACTCTTCTCGGTTATTCAAACACAGATCTTGCAGGTTGTAGAGTTGAAAGAAAAAGCACTTGAGGTACTTGTCAATTACTTAGAAACATGGCAGTATATTGGTTTTCAAGAAAGCAAAGTACTATGGCTCTTTCAACAGCTGAAACAGAATACATAGCTCTTGGAAGTTGCTGTTCTCAAATACCGTGGATAAAACCACAACTACGAGACTTTGGTATTGAAGACTCTTGCATAGAGCTCAAATGTGACACCAGTGCAATCAATCTCACAAAGAATCCTATCCTACATTCAAGAACAAAACATATTGAGATTTGACATCATTTCATAAAAGATCATGTTCAGAACAAAGAAGTCTTGATACAATTTATTGACTTAAAAAATCAACTGGCAGACATCTTCACAAAACCAGTTGAGAAAAGTTTATTTGAATCTATCCGTTCAAGACTCAACATTTTATCTCTTGAAGACTGTTGAAGCTCAGACTCATAATCTAAGTCTGACAAAGTATCAGACTCAAAGATTCAGACTTGGAATGCCAATCGTCACGACTGTAAGTTGTTACAATTACAGTTTATTTACTCACTTAAACTGATATCTCGAAAATGTAAGATTGTCTGTTTATCTTTAATTGAGTTTATTAAGGCAGTTAATCTTAAAAATGGTGGTTATCGATTTGTTTAAGGCAGTTATTTTTTTGAAAAAGAATTTTTTATTCTTTCCTTATTGTGACACTTCAGATACCATGATTCTATTACTTTTTATACTCATTCTCCTCCTCTTTTTACTTTACCCAGAAACCTTAGATCACAAATTTTTTCACTCTCTGAGATTCTCTTTCTCAAGTTTTTCTCCTCAAGTTTTTATCTTTCTTGCGAAACAAGTGTGAAAGTTCCCTCTAAGAAAGTGGCAATGTCGTACCAAAGGAAATCTTCAAGAATAGCGAGCAGGGGACCACAGGACTCGGGTGAGGGGCCTACGCACTTTGATCTCACAGAAGAAAGTGACTTTCCAAGTGAACAGATGCATCAACAACCTCAACATCGCACCTTTTCGATTAGATCTCATGTTCGTCATCCTCAACATGTAGAGGAAATCATTAAAGATGTCGAACCTGTAAGGTCTCTTAAGCCTGCGTTTGTTTATAGGCTTTATTCTGCATTGAAGGAATGGGGTTCTGCAATGATTTTCATTGACGAGTTCTTAAAAGAGAAAGGTTATAAAAATGAGACACATTTTCTCACTGTGATGGAGCAATTGGGCGTTGTTCCCGTTGGAACGACAGCAAAGACCTTTGCGAATTTTCCGAGTGACCCTCGCTTTGGTAGTATAAATCAGCCTGAAGGGAAAGATGATGATGAGAAGATGTTTGTACATTTTAAGCCTAGGATGGGTGTGGCTGCAACTCTTCGAGGAAAAAAGAACGAATTGTTCCGATCTGAGGAACACAAGAAAGTGTATGGAAAATTGCTGAAGTGTGGGGTGATAAACCCACGAACGGTGGATTTTGATTTTCTGGATCTGTTGGGCATCAATTTGAGGGAGAAGTTTGAGATGCTTCAACTTCATAAATTCTGTACTAAGAGCGAGGTTGCTCATTCTGAATTAACAGCCTATTTTTATTCTAACCTCAGTTTTCTTGATGCCAACAGTTTTTCCTTCAGTGTGAGAGATAGAGAGTATGTGGTTGACACAGATACTCTGGCGGATGTAATTGGTGTGGAAAGAGGAGCTTTCCAATCACTCTATGTGTCTATGAGTTATGCAACTCTGGAACTTGCGAGAGACAGAATCGCAGAATGTCGTCTCTCCTACTCAATGATGAATGCTACAAACACTCTGCTTCACAAGATAGTGATCAACTGTCTCAGACCAAAATCGACATCGAAGATAGATGTATCCATCTCAGAAGCCAAACTGATGTATGCAATCAAGATCGGTCTAAACTTCTCATTGTCCCATACTATCATGTTTCACATGTACAGGTCTATGGCGAAGGACAAGGGAAAACTCCCTTATGCTGCTCTCATCACTTGTCTTTTAAGACATTTGAACATTTAGCCTCCTCACATTCTCTCTGTGAAAACTATTGATCAAATGGTCATTGGACTGAGGATGATTACAAAAATGCGTCTGAAAGAACTCAGCAAGAAGTTGGAGCAGTTCAAGGAGAAAACCCCTGTTAAGACCCGGACCGGACTCTTCTGCCGCTAAGAGGAAAGGAAAGGAACCTATGACTGGTCCTATCAAGAAGAGGCGGGCTATCATCTTGGAGGATGAAGATGATGAGGATGATATTCCTATCTCTGCCTTTGTTTCTCAGCATTCTGCTCCTGTGTCAGCACAACCAGAACAACAAGTTGCAGAGGAAACTGAGAAAGAGAACCCGGAGAAGGAAATTGTGCAGACAGAAGAAGAAGAAGAAGAAGAAGAAGAAGAAGAAGAAGAAGAAGAAGAAGAAGAAGAAGAAGAAAAACAACAAAAATAGACTCACAGCAACAACCAGCAGAATCACATGCCGAAGAAGATCGAGCAGATTCTCCAGCAGAAAAGGAGGATCAACAACATTTTGCCACTAAGGAAACTTCTCAGCAAGAAGAGTACTTCTCCCCTCCAGAAGGCATTGAAACATGGGGAGATGTCCAAAGAGAAAGTACTCCTCTTCTCTTGACATTTACCAGTGCAAGTGTTAGTAGATCACCTCCTGATGCAGAAGATGTTCATGCTGCTCATTTTCCTGAGGGAGAGGCAACATCTCCAAACATTAATCTCCCTGCTGATATTCACTCCACTGACTTAACTTCACCATCAGACCGAGTTGATGCAAGCACACAAATTGACAATTTAGCTGATTTCAGAAGGTTGCTTGAAATCATTTTGGAGCTCAAAGGCCAAATATATGCTATGGGGTGTGAATTTTAGACACTGCAGAATGAGAATCATGCTATGTTCATCTCCTTGCATGATCAGATTAAAGATATTTAACATCAGGTTCAAGTCACTACCAAAGACACTGCTCTCACTCAACTACAGGAGAATTTGAGGAAACTAGAAGGAACTGTCAAGTTTATGCAGGACTTTCAATTTGTTCGCATTCCTCGTGCTCCTTGATTTTCTCACCTTTTTTTATGATGACAAAAAGGGAGAGAAGACTTTGCAGATTTTCATCCTATTCACTTCATTCCAAACTTTCACTTTTTATAAACACCTTTTTGGATTTAATATTTTGTTTGGTTATGTTTGACATTTGTGATTGACATTTTGACTTTATCTTGAGTTTTTGAATACTTGCTTATTACTGCATTACTTTAAGCTGTTAAATTATATAAAGATAGTTGATATCTGCACAGGACTAATGTGTTTCTGTGGATGCAGATCTGTGTATAGGATAAGTCTGTGTACAGGACATCTGTATACTATCTTTACTCTAATCTTTTATAAGTTATCATTGCTAGCTTAAATGTTGTATTGTAGGGCAATAATATTCAAATCTACAGGAAAGTTTTGTCACTATAAAAAATGGGGAGATTGTTGGATAAATTCTCTTCAGATATTTTGAAGTCGACAAAACATTTCCATCAGTCTAGTCTCAAGACTTGCGACTCTACCGGCAAAGTCTCGAAGATCAAAGTCTGACGATATCAAGACTCAAGTTTCAAAGTCTACTCTCATGGACAGGTTTCCGACCGTCAAGTTAAAAACTTCTATTCGATTCTATCTAATATGGTTTTTGCTCTAACGGCTAAGGAATATCTTTTGACTGGAATCAGCACTACAAGATCTTATATTCGTATCCGAATAAATATAGATTCTCTAAGATTTGCAACTTATATTTAGAAAGTTCTACTTATGGAAACCAAGATCCTGATTGTATGGGCAAGCATGATTGATTGACTATCTACACTTACCTTAAAGAGCTCGAGATCTCTCTAAATTGATTCTGTCCAACGGGTTGATTGGAAGAACTTTTTTGGAAGGTGCCAACGGTAATGAAGGCATGGAGAAGTATATAAGAGAGACGCTCAAGTTGTTGAAGGGTGCCGGATAGAAAAATTCAAAAGTCTGAATCTCCTTGTTATTTTGTGATCTTATTCTTCGAGCTATACTTGTAATCAAAAGAGAGACTAGATTGTGGTGAGACCTTGAGGAAGTGTAGTAGAGACTCTACACTGTGGAATCAAGGGCGTGAGACTGTAAATTCTCTTTTTGATTCTTAGTGAAATCCAGCCAGAAGGGCTGTTCGTGCGAGAGAGTGGACGTAGGCGTGGTTTAAGCCGAACCACTATAAATCTGGAGTCTTGATTTTCTATCCCTAATCTTTTTATCTTTCATTACTTTCATTTGCAGCGATTGTTTTTTTTAATTCATTAATCTCTCATTTGGGTTAAAATTTATTAAAATCGCTTTAGTCACCTATTCACCCCCCCTCTAGGTGCTAATTCTAATCCTAACACCTTTGACTCCCTCTCCCCTCATGTGCGCATCCCCCTTTCCCTCTGCTGATCTCTATTTTCTTCTTCTTTCCACCCATTTTCCTTCCCGCCAGCCCCCTCCTCTCTATTTCTTTTTCCCTTCTTCGACCTTGCCTCTGTTTGGGCGCACCATTCCAACACGTTAAAACACAACCTATGTTCTATTTTGTGCTGTTGTTCTCTACCATTAAACCACCAATAGGGGTGTGCAACCAGATCGGGTATACCCGGGAACCTGATTGGCCTATCCGGAAAATAGGGCTGGTTCCCGTTGAAACTAGTTTGGGAATCGGTTCCCAAAATTCAGAATTGATTTAAACCGGTTTGGGAACTGGGTCCGATTGATTACCCACCCAAGAACTGGTTCCCGGACTGGTTTCGGAACCGGTTTTGTAAATATAGGTCCAAAACTTTATTTTTTCCCCTTATTTCTATTGTTACTCCCGCAATTACATGGTGTTTTTCCTCTTGGCTCTCTCAAACACACACAGTACTCCTTCTTCGTTGTTCCTCTTCCTCACTTACTTCCCTCCCTCATCGACTCCCTCTCGCACCGTCCGACAGACGGACGGTGTTCATTGTTGCCAAATTCTTGCATACCATGTAGATTAGCTCGCCTAATTTTTTTTTTTTTTTTTTAGGAGGATTTATGTTTGCATAAATGAGTAGCTTCATATAGTAATTCTGGGAATAAGACTAATATTAGACCCATGTTTGTTGCTAATTTTTTGCCTTATGATTTTATTTATTATAATTAGCTCTGTCGATTTTTAATTTTTCGTTTAGTTAAAAAGTTAATGTATTTATTTATTACAAGTGCTTAATGTTTCGATACAAATTAGGAGGATTACGTTATTTTTCGCGTATTAATATAAAATTCGAAGTCGTTTAGGATATTGGGAGATTACAAAACAGGTTCCAATGGAAACAAGGTTGACCTTGGAATTGGACCGGAAAAACATGGTGGGTGGGGTACATGGTCCAAAAAAGGGGAACAGATTATAACAGGGTTGGGTACATGGTCTAGGTCTAGACCCTACCCACCCTGGATCTAAGCACCCATAACCACCAACCTTCAATCCTTCTATCATGTTCTGGTTTTCTCTCTCGTCTCACTTTGCTGCCACGTGTCCTCACCCACTAGCATCCCGTCGCCCATCTAGCCTCGTCACACTTCCTCCATTGGCTATGTTTCTCTTCGTCTGGTTGCTGCCGCCACCACCTCACCATTTCCTCGCTACCGTTGGTTTCCAACCCTTCGCCCGTTTCCGTCCACCAACCCCCTCGCCACCAACAGCCCCTTCGCCCTTGTTGTTGTTCTATTATCGGGACCCTAACGACTTCAGTCCAGCTGTCCGAGACAGCTAGCGGCCTCGCCTGGCTGCACCGCCACAGACGGGCAGTCCCCGCCATTGCCAGCAGCTCCCGGTAGGCCATCAACTCACCCCGCTGTCCCTGCGTTGTGTCCAACTAGTCCCGACCAACAAGAAGGACCACATCTCAACGTAGGACTGAGACTCAGTTGGCTATTTTTCAGCCTTGGTTAGCCTCCCTTGGCATTGTCGTAGACCCGGGTTTTGGCCGCCGTTGTGCCGCCGTTGCCATGAACCGGTTTTCGCGCTAAACCGGTGAGTTAATCTCCTAAACCTTAATTAGGGGGTTAATTACCCTTAGAGGGGGTTAATTATGCTTAGGGAAATGGTTAGATTAGGCTAAGTGAGATTAGTGTAATTAGTTAGCTTGTTTGGTATTTTTTTATCTGATAGCTTGTTTGGTTAAATGAGATTAATTAGTTAGGCCAATTAGGTGGTTAGTTGATTTAATTAGTTAATTTAGTAGGTTATGCATATCTAGCCTAGGTAGATTAATTTAATTAGTCCAATTAGGTGGTTATATTAGTATATATAGCTTAATTAGTGATTTAATTAAATTATTTTGCAATTTATTCAATTATTTATTATTTTCCGTAAATTATACCGGGATAATCGGTCGTTAGAATTTCGTGCTGATCATCGTGGTGTAGTTATTTTGTGTAATTGAGTGTTAATTTATGTAATTGTATGTTGATTGGTGATTTTGATTTATTATTTCAAAAATATGAAATTTTGGTATTTAATTAGAAAAATACTGGATGTCGAGTTTTGACACCAAAAATGTTTTTAAGTACTATATAAAGTTGTGGGATTTTTAAAAGTGAGAATATTGCATTTTATGGTTCGATCTAATCATGTGCATGTGATCGCTATGATAACCCGTCACCTAATGAAGGTCGAGTGGGTGATGCTCCTATATGGAATGCCTCACATCAACGAATGCTGGATCACGGTAGAGGTCGGATCGATGCTCCTTCGGGAATGCCTTCTAGAAGTAGACGTTGCCATGCTCGATGGGGCGAGATGACGCCCAGCTATGCCGGAGGACTGTCGACTGTTGAGTTGGATATGACCGTTGGGTCTTAATTAATTGGAACGCTTGAATGAGTGAGATGACCGTGTTTGATTATGGGACAAAATTGTGTGGCACGAAATGTGATGTATCATAATGATTTAACCTTATAATTGGGACCCCTATGATTGATTGATGTGGGAAAGTGAAGTGTTCCAATTACTGAGTGTAATTGTTGTATGTATATGTTATATGGGTTGTACTAATGTGCAGGGAGGTGTTGAGGCGAGGTAAGTCTTCGGTGATGTATGATTAGTCTACCTTTAGGTGTATTATCATCCTAATCAGGGTTTAGGGTGTAGACTTGCTGAGATATTATCGCACCCCATCGTGGTTTACAATTTATAGGTCCTTAGATGGAGGAGTGTCACATTTGATATGGGGTTCTACAGATGATGGATTTTGAGTTCACTTTCCTCCCTATTCCTGGGACCACCTTGACTCGGGAGCTAGTTAAGTTCGTGGTATGGGTCGATGAGGGCCAACTTCAGTTGGTACCTCACCGATTCATAACATGGCTCATTGGCTTCTCTTAAGGGGGTCAGGAGGGTCCCTTACGGGGTTTCGACGGGGCCTCCCATAGGGATTGGGGAGTGGGAAGCAACGCATCCTATGGATCTCGACACCCCTGATGGTGTCGTGGTGGACCTGGAGCCCATGGATAAGAAGTCTAGTACCTAGATGGCCTAGTAACTCTTCTTTTTGGTGTTAGACCCTTATATATAGACTAGTTATGTATGTAAACCTAGTTTGTTTATAAAGTGTGTTTGTTTAAATGGGTTGTCCAGCTTTTCTATTTCATGTTGATTGTTGTCTGGAAATTGTTACTTCGCTTTCTCCTGCGTATAAAATGAATGGGTCGGTGACGCGTCTTGGGAACGTCGCAATTTGATTGACCACCGAGGGATGCACGCGCGCTTAAGGTTCGGGGCGTGACACAAATTGTCTTGAAGATTAAATTAAACCATTAATGATGACTTTGGAAGCTTGGCCTATAAATAGAAGCACCTCGATCTCATATTCAAGCTTGGCTCATTCTTCTCACTTCTCTCTCCCTTGCTCGTCCGCCTCTTCTCTCTCGTCCACTTGTCTACTCGCCCCTCGCCATTTAGCCACCACTTGGCCACCGCTCAATTAAGTGTAAGTAAAATCCCGAACTCTTAGCTAGGGCGATGTGCTACATTGTTGGGCTTGGTCATATCCTCATCCGTGCTCAGTTGTATGTATGTTAATGGTTCTTTCTATAGTTTGCACATGTCCTGGGATTTGCAAGTAAAATTCTGATCCTCTATCCTATGTTGACTTGCTCATTGTATGGATCGATGGGTTTGTCTTCGATGTGCTGGTTTGTCTTTGATGTGCTATAATGTAGGTTTTTAGTTATTGTTTATTGTCATTCAGTTTTATTGAATTGCCTGTTCTTTTTTGGACTGTAGATTGAGTGGTTTTTTAAGTTTTGATTTTGATTTCTAATTTTCGAAACCACTAGACCCTCACTATTTCCCGATTTTATAGAGATTTTTGTAGTTCAGATCTAGTGAAACTTCCTTATGAAAGTTGTTCAAAACATCTTGATCTACATCATACTTTAATTTCAGATTTTTCTGAGGTGAAATGGTTGGAATGAAAGCTAGTCACTTATCGTGTTGAATTTGCCCAGTGCGGTGAAGATAGTGACCCAATTATCTTCTCGAATTTTTATAAATTTTTCCCTTTGAATTTGGACATGCTTATTTCACAAAGTTATAAAGGAATCCATATAACAACATATAAAAATTTCAACGTGTTTTGTGAAGATTTGGATTTCGAAATAGGTTTTTCTCTGCGGTCGTTGAATTTGTTCGATAGACGAATCTTTGGGTCGTTTTTGGTGATTTATTGCTCTTTTCATAGAACGATTTGGACTTGGCTTCCCCATGAAAAATGTTATCTAAGATCTTCTCTATAACATATTAATTTTTTTTATAATTTTTCAAACCCGTTTGATAAGATAATGACTCTGATTCCGAAAATTGCTCAAAATTGTTATGTTCTGTCCATTTTTGCAATTTTACGAATTTCTGTTCAAGCCTAGTGTGGATAATGGATCTCAATGAAGTTGTGAGTCTCGGTTGTTGCGGGTTAGGTTGGTGTTAGTAAAGTTGGGTGGCGATATGCTATGTTGCTGAGTTAGGATGTGTGCTCACCGATGCTTCATTGTGTGTATGATAGTGAATGCTTTTGTATGGTTTGCTCATGTTTTTGGATGCATGAGTCACAATCATGTCTTGGGTCACAAATGAGTCTCGTGTGGCCTTGTATCGGCATTTGAGGCACATCGGTTCAAGCCGTGAGTTCCTTGGTCGTGTTCTCATTCAGACTTAGTTGTGTACATGCTAATGATTGTTAGTATGATCACACCCCGAGTAAGAGATGAGTCTCACTTGGTTTTAGAATCAACATTAAGGCGTGATGGATCCAAACCTTGCTTGGTCTTGGATTGGCATTGAGGCATGTCAATTTGAGTCTCGCTTGGTTTCGGTTCGATGCTAGGCATGTAGGTTCGAGCCACGAGTTTCATGTCACGCTAAGCATATCAGTAGTTATGATGTCTTAGGTTATGACACAGACCCTTGCATGAGTACGCCTTCGGATCTTGTTTGCATCGACTAAGAAAAAGAGATAATAAATTGGATTGTGTGATGCATGATGTGTGGTCACATAAAGAAAAGATAAATGCCATCAACGTAGGACAAATTCTTGAGGGGGATGGTCTAAGCACATGCCTCAAAGAGGACAATATCGGCTTGGGATGAGGGATTATCTAAGAGCACGTCTCTACCACAAACAATGTGTGACGTATCACAAAGAAAGACAAAAGCCGCCAATGCCTCTTGGTAGGAGTTTCCGCTATGCCAAGGACAAATCCTTGAGGGGATAGTCCAAGAGCATGCCCCAAAGAGGATAATGACGGTTTGGGATGAGGGATGATCCGGGAGCACGCCTCTACCCCAAACGGCACGTATGGGCTAATTGAATACTAGGGGAGTTGCGTCGAAACCCTATAAACTTTCAGGTTGTAAGATGTTTATCTTGAACTTTCAACCGTTAGTAATGCCCCCTCCTCTCTAAATTTTCAATTTGTTACAACCATTACTCTTTCGTATTTTACTCGTTTGCGCATGCCTAACATGTAATTTTTAAGGGCAAGACTGTATCTCTCAATGATCTTTTCAGGTCAAATCACTGTTTTGCATATGAATAGTCTAAGACAAATTGAAATTCGTGCCACTTATGCTACAAAAAGTAAGGAAGAAAATATAATGATGGCCAGAACAATTTGAGGACATAATAATAACAATTTTTTTTTTCATTTTTATCTTGAAGATCCGATGTTATCGATGAAATGTGTAAATTCCTTGTGTGAGTATTTTACTTTTATTAAAAGCTTCATCAATTAGCCATTTAAAAGGACCATGGCCATTGTACCGCATCGTTGTATGCTCTTGTAATTTCCAAACGATAAATATAAGGCAAAGAACATTACAGGTGTCCTAAGTTTTATATAATGCTCACTTGAGTATTATAATTTTTTTTTAATCAATTGAGTGTCATAACTTATGTACGATACTTACTTGAGTGCCATATAATTTTTCAATCGATTACTTGAGTGCTATATAACTTTTCAATCGATCACTTGAGTATCATAACTTTTTATAAACATTTATTCTAACACTTAAGTGAATGTTTCAAAAAATTATGATATTCAAGTAATCAAATGAAAGTTATATCACTCAAGTGACCATTTTTTAGAAATTATGATACTCAAGTAGTTAAAAAAAAATTATGATACTCAAGTGAGTATTGTACAAAATTATGGTACTTATCGTGTCCTTTTTCCTAACAAAAAATAATAAGATGAGACAACAAAGAAACTAAACTAACCAAAAGATATACTTAAAATACAATAAAAAAATAAAAGAAATGAAATTGAACCATCTTTCAATTTGAGATTTGCAATTTACATTGGGCAGATGAATCAAACCACTTTAGTGATTGGCGAGTAACGCAGCTTTGTTACGGGAGGTCATGGTTTTTTAATTAGCACAAACATATTAGAATTAAAAGAAAATTATACTCAAACTAACAAAGAAAAAGAAAAAAAGTTATAATTATTATTTATTGTGCCCATATATTTTTTTTATAAGTATCACCAATTCATTTTTCATTATATTTTTTTGCATTCATTTTATAGTTTTTAACGCATCTGGGGGTATAAGAGTGATTAGACTGAAAAAAAAAAAAAAGAATTGTAATTTTATACTTGAACTCATTAGGCATGTGCAAACGGAAAAATAGATTGATGGTTGACAATTGTAACAAAATGAAAGTTCAGAGGGTTTTACGTGGTAATTGAAAGTTTGGGGACAAATATGCACCTCCCTAAAAGCTTAGAGAGATTTTGTGTAATTTCTCCTCAAATTTTATAATTGTTCACGATCTTAGCTCAAGTATATTGAGCTATCACCTTCTTATTTTGATAGAGTAACCGCAATACATCTTAGGGCCGAGATCTAATATGACATGTATTAGGATGAAGTTAGACTATATGAATTTCGAATTGAAGTGGAACTTGATATAACTTAACTCTTGTATTTTATTCATTTTCTTGAACTTGAATCTTTTCCTCACATTTGGGCCGGGCGAGGGCCACCAACAGTTGTAACCTGGACAGGTTCATGAAAAAAAGATAAATCTCCCTTTGATTAATAAAAAATAGGGCAAAAGTTAGCAAAAGTCTTAAACTATGCCCGTTATGGTAAATTTACCCTAATTTTTTTTTTTTTTGTGATCCAATAGATCCAAAACTTCTATCTCTATGACACAATTATGTTCCGTTATGAAGACTGCTAAAAATCTGCATTCATTAATATCGGAAAGCAAACACTATTAACATAGTGTTCACGTGACTTAAGTGAAATAAAACAACGATATTGTTTTGGCTGAAAAATCATTTGACGGAATCTAGATGGAGTGTAAACGTGTCATATAGGCAAATTTGGAGTTTTTTATGTCACTAGAAAAGTGTAGGACAAATGTATTACAATAAACATAATTAGAAAAAGTTCAGGATCACAGTGAACATTATCTTAAATATGGTTCTATCCTCAACAAAATCTAGGTGAACTACTTTCGATGGCGCCGCCATCGTATAGGGACTTGTTGTAGCCTCCAACAGTTCGTGCCCCATGGGTCTGACGTGAAGAAGAGAGAGGGGAAGAGGCACATGAGAGACGTCCGGCTGCCTCTGAAAATTCTCTCCCTCATCTATCATTTTGTTCCTTTTTTGTCCTCCTTCGTCAAGTCAAGCGGTGAACATTTTTTTGAGAAAATTTTAAATAAGAATTTGAAGATCTCTTATTTTCCTAATTAAGGATTTGAAGTGGATATTATTTTATATAAAAGCCTGAAGTGGTTAAACCGTCTCGAATAAGAACTTTTGGTCAGTTGGTAATAATTTCAGCCATTGGAGAAGAGGTATTTTAGTAAAAAAAATTGTAAGCATATTTATAATTTTTTTTTTTAATTTTTTTCCTTTATTTTTCTTTTCTTTTTTTCTCTTCCCTCCCTCGGCCATCATCATGCCTTGTTGATGGCTAGTGGAGGCTACCAGCCTTGAGTGAGGGTTGCCCTCGTCAGCCCTCCCTTAATATGGCGAGGGTGAGGGCGGCCCATGCCTGAGTTTGACGACCTCCATCATGGTTAGTGGAGGGAAGAGGGGGAAAAAAAGAAAAGAAAAAAAGAAAAAGGAAAAAAAGGAAAAAAATTAAAAAGTAAAATATGAAAATGTCATTTGACTAGTGATAAGTTCCACTTTAAACCCTTATTTGAGAAAATGAGGGCACTTTAGGTCATTATTTGAAATAATGTCTACTTTATGCCATTTTTTAGAAAATAATAGCACTCCATGCCATTATTTGGAAATTTCCCCATGTTTTCTCCAAGTTCCCAAATCTCTTACTCAAATTTCTCTTAGATAACTTTTATTTTTTTTGGTCAGTCATACTCTATTCCTACTCTAACTCTCACTCTCAGACTTTTACCCTGCCTTCTTGTAGAGCGTGGGAGTCGAAACTCACACTTAAAACTAAATTATCCCCACTCCAATCCCCCTTTTAAGTTACCACAAAATGCAAAATTTTGGAGATCGAGGTTGGTCCTCATGAAACAAGCGAAAAACGGAGCACATGTGGCTTGACACCTATGTGGAATAAAAGAAGTAAGAAGGAAGAAGAAGATGAACAAATAAATTTTAAAAAAAAAAAAAGACGAAAATACCCCAATTATGAAATGTGAGAAGCACTTGCTCGCCAACCCATGGACTCAAGTAATTAGCCACTTCATATCTTTATTTGAGATAATAATATCTTTCCTAAGCCCTCTTTTACAGAAAATGGCCCCACTTTTGTCATTCATTCTAAAGTTTCCTTAAATTGAATATATATCCTCAATTGGAGAATTAACTATCAAAAGATGTTTCCATTCTATACAAAGGTCAATGCTTAATTTTTTTTTTCTTTTAAAAATCTATGCTTTTATTAAATCATAAATCATTTTTTCAGAATTCACTTACAACGCCACCATAACCATCAACCGATCCACTACTAACGTCCAAACCTCCAGTATTCGACGGCATACCATGGTCACTCCTGGCCATCTCCTTGGATTTTGATTGTCCGATCCAATAATTGACAAGAGAGCTCAAGCTAACTGGTCTCATATCAATCGAAAGTATTTTGAGATTCACGCAATATAGCTTTGTATGAAAACTGAATTATGACAGCATCTGTCATTCAACGGCTTCCTCATCTGAGGAAATGTAATCTAACTAAATATTTGTCCATCGCTGAATTTGAAGTAAGTCAAGGGATTCGGTCGTAAGAAATAAAATAGTCCATACCTTTCTTATCTTACGTTAGAGCTCTTACAATGAAAGCAGAGAATGTAGGAACTCTGCATATAACATCATTCTTTACAGCTCTAACATATTACACACCATAAAGTCCGGATAAAATGTTCTGACCAAAAAACAGAAAAAAAGTCCGGATAAAATGATACACGAGAAGTGCAGTACCTGACAACTCGTATATCATACGATATAATCACATTCTACTTCCAATTTACTTATGGTGTGATGTGGTTTCTTACTTGACATACTTCACAAGCCATTGTATCATGTCTGAATGAGCCTCCAATGCAGCAGCTTCGTCTTCAGCCTTGTATCTTATCGTCCATCCGTGAGAAGTTTTGGGATATATCTTCACGAATCCGTCAACCTGCATGACAAGAATAAATAGAATCATTTCCAACTTCTCATACAAGAGACTATGGCACAGAAGAGTGGTATGGAAATGCCATTGACACCCCAGAAATTGCAGTGATCAATGATGTTAACTTCATTTGGAGAGGGAAAAATACTATATAGTGAACAAGGGCAAAAACCTCATTGACAGACAAAATAAGTCATTGACAATGCCGTTCGAAACTGACAGGTTTAGTAACAATACTTGCACTGGCCCAAAAATATATGAAGGAATTGAGGAGTTTTGCATCTGATCAAAAAGATTTGCCTTGTCTAGTCTTGTCTTGTCTCGGCTTTAAATGGAATTCAGATTTTTGACACGCTCGGCTTTCATGTTGGACAATGGAGAGATGGAACTATGCTACTTTTTCCTCGTCAAGAATCAGCTTACAAGAAGAAACTTATTTTTTTCCAGGACCAATTTTCCATTTGTTGAACATGCAAAGCGCCATCAACTTTCCGAATAGTTTAGCATCCAGAACAATGGCAGATTTATCAGAAGGCATACTCATGTATAGATCAAAAGCAATAGGTTTTCTTACCTCGGGCTTAGCAGCAAGCTCCTCTTCAAACTGTTTGACGAGTTCAAGTGGAGTCAGATGATCATTCTCAGCTGCTAGCACAGCAGTAGGGACCTTAACCCCTGCCGACAGACCAACCAGATGAAGAAACTAGTCACTGAAGTTTACCATCAAAATGCTAAAACGACCTTTTGCGGGCCTCAGTAAACAGACTTCAATTAGCCCACTAAAGTCTATACACATCTCTTTCTGGCGACAGCATTTAAAAGGTTTTACAATACTCGTTTTGGACCCCAGTGCTCATGCCCTCATGGATTCGAAAAATTGTGAGAGGGAAGGCTAAATAGCCAGAGAAAGTACAACTTTCCTCGATTGTAAAACATCAAGAAGAAGAGTTTTTATTCAAAGAGGCGGATAATATCCATTTCCTTCATTTTCCAGCAAACTCAAGTTTGAAGGAATGCAACTCGAAGTGCATACTTATTTTTTGCAGTACTTCAACTTGTTTTGTATATCATGAAGCCGTGAAGTCCGTGTATGGTTGTGAAATGGCAAAGACATACCTTTGATATCATCAAGAGTGACAAATGCAGGGTGCAGCATTACAGCAGCTTGGATGAGCTCACACTTGGCTAACTCAGCCGCAACCTTAGCTGAAGAGAGAAGAGAATTTAAGATAAGCCAGCATAAAGAACAATACTATGAGATTATTTAAAAATAAAATAAAAAATGAAATGCTGCGCAGAAAAATTCTTTTGTCTGATATCTTGGTCCGTGGTCTGAATATATGCTTCACTTACCACCCCAGCAGAAGCCTGCTGCACCTATTTTAGATATGCCTTTACTTTTCAGAGCTTGAATAATTGGTTTTGTATCTTCAAATCCCTTATCCTGTAAAATTGATAAACAAATAATTATCGAAATAATATTACCATTGTATAGAAAATCCTAACCCATTAATTTACTCTTTTCTCCCTTGGGTGTTTATGTACATTCTCTCACAAATTTAAGATTTCCAATGACAAGAAGCTAGGGAAAGTACAAGAAAAGTGTTAAATCTATTATATTGATACAATTCCGACATAAATCTTTGAATTAGATTAATTTAATTCTTAATGTTTTTTAGATTTTGCCAATTGAGTCCATCTAACCAATTAAGACTAGAAATTGCTGACGTGAATGTTGGATGTCCTATGTGGCACAACTAATATTAACATAGACATTATATATATAGATATATATATATATATATATATTCTCTGAAATTATTAAATTTTTATTTTATTTTATTTTCTTTTTCATTTTCTTCTTTGTTCCTTCTTTTCATTTTTTTTCCCCACTATAGTTGACCAAGGTCATTTAAGCTTCCCAATCATTGGGTGAGGGCGGCAAATCCCTCGCCTTCCAGTGGAAGTTGTAGTGGGCAAGGTCCTTATCCAAATCTAGGTGAAGCCAGTCTTTGCCATGGGCTAGCTGGTTGCGAGTGAAGGTGGGCTCACTCGTGACCACCTAGCGATGGTCAGGGCAAGGTGTAGGCAGCCATGGCCTCGCTAGCTAGGGAGAGACCACCTTTGCCCACGGTTGCCTATGCCTCACCTAGTGGTAGGTAAGCTTCGACAATCCTCGTCGACCATAGTAGAAAAAGAAAAACAAAAAGAGAAGGAAAAGAGAAGGAAAACAAAAGAAAAAGATAAATTAATTAAATAATAATAAAAATTAAAAAAATTATCTACATAGTGCTAGTTGTGCTATGTAGGACGACTTGCGTTCATGTCAACAATTTTCGTCCTAAATTTTCTAGATGGACTAAAATGGCAAAATGTGAGAATGTTTATGACAAAATTGATTCAATTGAATGATTTATGATTGAATTGATGTTAATATAATATATTTAGGATTTTTTTTTCTTTTGTGGGTACTTTTCCCACAAAAAGCTCTTCTAGTAATTTACACGGAACAATTTTAGCCTCTCAAGTTTTCACATACTATCAAACAGGGATCTTGTATTATTGGAAGCTAAAAGAAGTCTAAGGACAAACCAATAGGTCTAACAATTAGGAATTAGATGAGTAACAGAAACTTAAAGTTTTTTTTTTTTTTTTGTTGGTTCTACTTTTACTTCTACTTTAACTTTCACTCTCAGACTTTTGCCCTGCCTTCTTGTAGGGCGTAGGAGTCGAAACCCACATTTGAAATTAATTCCCTCTCCTCCCGAAAGGTGGCATTCAAACCCCCACCTCCCTCACAGAAGCCACTGGGGCAAACCCCAGTGGTTAACAAATACTTAAAATTTGAAAAGAACCAAGTGGCACATGAATGAGTTGTCATCATAAAGAAAACAATTGCATCGGTATGGTCAAGGTCAATCATATCCGATCCACTAGTCTCACTGACCATTCCAACTACCAACAGATGAGAACCCCTAGCACTTTAAGGTAAGTACGAGAAAGCACATACAGTTCCGTGATCCTTCATCCAAACCATTAAAGGCCTCTCAGGATTATCGAGTACAAAGGTATCTCCATTGAAATAGTCAGGAACAACCACGTAGAAACCAGCAGCTGCAACTTTGTCAGCAATTTTCCTGCGAATTCAGACCATTGTGACGGTTAAGTTTCCAGAGAAGTCATGAGGAAATACCGGACACTGTAGTTTGACAGAATAGCATCAGCCCCACTTCTCCGAGGGAGTGCGTATTCAGGAGTTCAGTTGATCGACGATAGTTAATGGTGCATACCTGAAATTTGGGGCTTCATACCCTGCACCATTAAGACACACAATCGATTAGAATACCATGTATACATGACAAGGAGCAGTACACATTATTTGGCCAAGGTTAAAGTGGATGAAATCCTTTCTCTTTCCACGTTACGACTTCAAGAACTTACCATCAAGACTCAAGGCAGCAGCAAAAGGGGGAAAGTTTCAAGAAAAAGATCGTAAAAGTGTGAATGCAGACGCGGTTCAAAAAAGAAGGAAAAGAGAAAACTGAACTGAAGTCAACCGTTGATGATAAGTAGTCATTTTCCACCACAAATTCGACCTTCCCTAATCAAAACTACTCATGTCCCTTTCACTCACAACCTTCAAACGGAACCTGGAAACCGTTCATCACAAAAACTGACCATTGAAATCCTATCAGACGGCAATAAACGAAGGCCACTTCATATACTGAAGCCAAGAATTAGAACAAAAAAGGGAGGAAAATGAAAGAGCAGAACTTCTATAAAGTGCGAGATTACGCACCGAAGATGTCGGAGAGGAGAAGGATCGCGAGCTTGGAGTCCTGGGAGCCGACGATGTAGGTGTTGAGGCCACACAGTTGCTCCACGTGTCCCGCCCCGCAACTCGGATCGAGGGTCGGAGGGTTTTCGCAGCACTGTGGACCAGACATTGCTTTGAATAAGAACTTTCGTCCCTCTGATATGATCGACGATTAACGAGTGGACAAGGCGAAGCACTCGTGGATATATAAGAAGAAAAAGAAGAAGAGAAGAAGTGAGCGAGTGAAGCTGCGAGACTAACCTTCACGAAAGTCTGACGATTCCATCCTCTTTATTGCATCACCCAGGACGTCAGACGACTCGCTATCTAAAATAATAATGTTGGTCGTCTGATTTTTCTATTCACCGGATAATTGTCCGATAAATAAATTCAAAATCGAAAAGTAGCCATACGGTATAAATTAATTTAATGATTGAGGAAGGTAGAGAAGTGTAACTCGCCCGCCAATCCGGGCACGGCGAGTTGCTTGAGTGGTTTTACAAGATAATGATTTTTACAATAATATACTACATTAAAAATTTCTTAGAATATGATCATTAATTAGCATAAAAGCTTGTGGGACCAGGCATGTGTTCTTTTGTCCACTCTAACATCTAAATCAATTGATAGTGACCCTACAATAATGCTTCCATTGTTTATTAATTTGAGCACGATAATCGCTAAAACGGTCCTATAAGATTTTACATGATATTAAAATAAGATAATGTACTCGAAATTGCATAGAATTTGATTGTAATGTAGCATAAAAGTTTGTGAGGACCACATACTTATTTGTCAGCTCAAGCGTCTAAATTCAGTAACAGTGACCCAAAATAATTTAGATAGCAAGAAAGTAAAAGATGTTGCGTCCAAATAGTCGTTTTCAATTACTGTACTCATTGCCATATGTCTGGTCCAATTTGCATCCTACTTTATGGGATGTTTTCGGGGGATCTAAAATTTTCAGTTTCTGCTTCATTCGAAAAAAAAAATAATTGCTTGGCGTCCTTGCGTGTCTATTATCAACGCATGGGGCTTGCGCTTCCTTCGTGTAGTAGCTTTTCTTTTATTTTTTTTCCTTTTTTTTTTATTCTTTTGCTTTTTTTTTTTTTTTTTTTTGAGTTTACACTAATCCTACCCCTGTGAATTCGAACCCCCAACCTCCTTCCTTTTGGCACACGCTCCTTAAAAGTATATTTGGAAGCCTTTTCATAAAGTTTTGTAAAAAAAAAGAGCAATAAACGAATTTCTTTCTAGTCATTTAAAAAATCTAAGTAGCAAATTAATTAGATTGTCACGCAATAATGATTAAGGACAAATTTGACTTTTTAAAAATAGAAAAACTAGTTACAAGATTTAAGAATATCATTATGTTTTCCTTTTCTTTGTTCTAAGCGGGTTGTTACCATGTATGTGAATACCGCTAGTTTTGTTTTCCATTTTTTTTTAGATTTACCCGTTCCACATATTGTCTTTTGAGAAGAAAGAATTTGCAGAAACGTTGTTGAGCATATTTATTGAAAAACTGTCAATAAAAATTCGGGAACAGTAACCACTTTTTAACACATGCAAATAATAATAAATTTTTATTTTTGTAGTGTATATCACGACGAAGCTCTTTCTCGTCACTTGTCTCTCATATACACATAATGGACTGATCGATCAAACTAAAAAAAAAAACCCTTTTAAAAGAGTTGCCATAATTAAATCACAATCACAATAACTCACCGTGGAAATTTAAAAGATGAATATGGGGTATTTACAGAAGAAGGGATCAAGGTATCTTTATGTACATAGCTTTCACGTCATTGTTTTTGGTGCATTTTTAGATACTTCATTCGCTATTTTAATTGCATAAAAGTGTCTCGATAGAAAAAGTGAGGCTTTAAGCAAAAGAGATGACGAATAGATAAGTTGTGACGAGAGTGATGATGAAAAGTGGGCTACCTTTTATTTTCAAAATAGTGATACATAAATTTGAAGTAACTAATAGAAGGAAAGTAACATAATTGAAGGAAATCGTGCAAATATTGAAAATTATCAAAGACAACAGGTCTTTTGATGATGTGAAATATCATAGAACAATTGCACGTTTTTTTCTCGATCTCTTTGGGTCCAAACTTCATCGATAGTCATTGAGGTTAATAAAATCTCGAGAGGGCTAAATAGGGTGTTTCAAAACTTGAAAAGAAATTTGCAAAATGTAACAGTTTATCTTTTAATGGATGCAGAAACAAATCAATATAGTCAAATACAAGTGTTTCTATCGAACAAATAATGCTAATGGTGAAGAAATAAAACATATTGCAACAAAATATATAGTGATTTGGCTTTTAACCAAACCTATATCCACTCTCTTAGACTAACCACCACCAACAGGACTAGAATATACTAGTAATATCAAGAGAAGTTTTTTTTTGGTTGGTCATATCAAGAGAAGTTAGAAAGTAACAAATGTCGCATCAACGTGAAGTTGATAGATCCCATTATAAATACACAAGCACTACTTTTACACCAGTATACTTCTCTAATCACATAGTACAGATGGAAGCAACCTAATAGAGTGTATAATCAGAAATACACATCTTCTATCAATAAGAATAAAGCAAAGATAAACGCTTAAAGCAATGGACTACTTTCATTCGTTTTCACCCAACCCCGACCACTTCTATTGGATTGAATTCATAACCATTAGAACTCAGATGACCGTTTGATAATCAAATCGCTCGAGCAGCTTTCCACCATTACTAGCAACAGAACGTCTCTTTGTTGCTCTAACAGGAGCAGTTTCCCAAAACAGTCACTTCTGCTTTTTTCCAAACTTTGTCTTCTTTATTTTTATTTTTTTTGGTGACCGAGGAATCGCCGGAGACCTCTTACAGGGTCACACTGCCCTCCGATGCCCAGTGGCACCATCGAATGTCGTCGCAAGCCACTATTTAAACATAAAACCTCGGGGGAGACTAGCCCAGCAACCTACCGCTAGGGCCCCCCACTTAAATCGTGTTGACAACGAGGGGATTCGAACTCTCGACCACAGTGTTGCAGGAGAGAGCGAATACCACCTGCGCTGCCCATGGGTGGGTAACTTTATCTCCTTTGTTTCCTTGCCCATATATGGTAAAACTGCTCTGATTCAAATTCAGTCCTCTTGCCGCGAATCCCAAGCCTTGTCAATGGCTATCTTCTTTTGCTTTAATGTTCATATGGGATGAACAAGCAACCAACACCTTCATGGTCAGTGATGGAGGCACAATGTAGGACTCCTATGCGGTTGATGTAGGGATTTGCCTTTATTATCAACTTAGTCTATCCAAGCTGCCCACAATTGCTATCCTTTGGTCTTCCTAAGTATTTTAGTGATCTAGACTTCACTTAGCTGCTCCCCTTATCATGGTACCTTCAAGTCCTCACGAATATCCTATACTTCCTTACCCTTTTTTTTTTGGCTAAAACCTATTCTTCCTTATATGTCACTGTGTATCAAGGCCCATCCAACTTCTAATAATCTTCTCACTGTATACATCCGAAGTTCATGGCGACAAAACGTCCCTTGTATCAATTTTACGATATCTAGGCCTTATTATCCAAGTAATAGAAGCACGTCACACGTCTTCCACCTTGTCTGATATAGGAAGCTATTTTTGTCGGCAACCCGGTGAGTCTATTCACGCTACTCACCATTGATAGAGTCAGAGCACTCCCCATATAATTTCATGGTTAAAATAGCGTTTGCATTTTGGCTTGTGCATTTATCATCTATCATACTCAACCGATACACACATTAATAGCCTTTTATTATTATATCGTTTGCAAAACAACATAAAGGACTTTCCTAACAATAGTTATTTGTATTTCCATGATAAAGAGACATATGACAATTAGAAAATTAATGAGATTCTCTCGCAAATGAATATAAGAAGTTGGTATAGTTGTGTTGAATCTAAATCGATCAAAGGCAAATCTGACAAACAAGTAATTGGGAAAATAAACTTAAGCTTGATCTTTGATTTTAGGTAGATCACAAGATGATCAAACTTCTACAAAGCAAGTTTTGTCCAGGAGTGATGGCATGTGAATATGTGTGAGAAAGGCGCGCTAGCTCCTAAGAGCTTAAAATATTATATATATATATATATATATATTTATATATATATATATTTATAGAAACTGTTTCGTCGATTTAAATGACAAGTAAAAATGTTTCAAAGTTGAAGTGCAAAAAGAGGGGAGTTAGGCCAAAAATAAGGGAATTAAGTTAAGCTAGAGTGAAGTGCGAGAAATCTCAAGGAAAATGAAATGATAACGCTGGAAACAAGGGAAATTAAAGCCGCGAACACTTAAATCTAAAGCAAATTGAAGGGCAAGCACATAAGAATTGAAATAAACTTCACTGGAATTTTTTTTTGGTCGGTAACTTCACTGGAATTGAAACGACCGAAAAGTTATGTATTAACTCTCAAATGGGAATATTGAAATGAGCACAACATTGATATTCACAATGCGCATTAGAAAAAACAAACTTGACACTAAAGCTGAAACTGCAATGGAAAGATGTTACTTCACAAGGAAAATGCTTAAAAGAAAATTGGGCAGAGCATTTTTGGCATTGCTTTGGCATGTCTTCTTCCTTTGTGCTCTTCCCTTTTATCTTCCTAGGATTCCCTTCAACATATATTGCTGTTCACGTGCAATCCCCTCGTTAACTTTCAAGCCTCTACTATTTTTTTTTTTTTTTTTTTTTCCGTTTGCTCTTGTCTATCGTGTGATATTTTCAAGGGCAAAAACCGTAATTCTTCTTGTCTTTTTTTTTTAAAAAAAAAAATAAATAAATAAAATCACTCTTTCACCTCTAAACAGTCCAAAAAATATTAAAATTTATACAACAGATACTAGAAAAAAAAATTAAGAAAGGAAATGTAATGATTATTAGACAAATGTTAGGACATTATAGTAGTAGTGGTAGTAGTAACAAAATAACAATAAGTTTTTCAAACTTTTCTCAAACATTCACTAACATCTTCATGGTCGTTGGTATGCTATAATAATGCCTTCTTACAATCGTCAGGACAACACAACATAATTATGCAAACTAAAAAAACTATGGAAAAAGAAAAAACAACTAAACAATGTGCTAAAAATACTAGAAATTTGTTTAAAATAAATGATATTGAACCATCTTTCAATTAGAGAGATACAATTTGCGTGAGGTGGATGAGTGAAATCACTCTGGTGGCTATAACGAGAAACACCAACTTTGCTAAGGAGGGTCTGCCAATATTTTTTTCAAACTATCATCACGTTGGTTTATTAGCTTTTTGTATTTATTTTATAATCTTTAACGCATTTGGGGGTAATAGAGCCATTAGATAATTGTAATTTTATCCTTGGACATTGTTAAAATATGTAAATATTAAATCACGTATTTATCTAACAGCTTAAGTTTTTAGAACAGTCGATAATGATTCAACAAAATCTCACATTGTATCAGAATCAGAGGTCTTAAGTTCAAATCTTATCAGACCCTATTTACCTCTCCAATTAAATATTTCCATGCTTAGTATTAGTCAAAAAAGACTAGACTAAGCGTGATGAGGAATGCTAGAATATATAAATATTAAATCACATCTTCACATAACATTTTAAGCTTTTAGAATAATCGATAGTCTCAAAAAATCTCACAAACATGTTAAGCACGTTAGTCTAAAAAAATCTCACAAACATATTAAGCACGTGCAAACAATAAAACAGATGATTGGTTAACGGTTGCAATAAAATGAAAATTCTGAGATTTTATGTAACATTTGAAAGTTCGAAGACAAACTAGCACCACCTTGACAATTCACAGAAAATTTGAGTAATTTTGCCTCAAATTTTTTTAACAGATTGAGGTGTTCCTTCTTAATCAAAGTAACCTCAATATATCTCAGGTCGAGAACCATCATCGCATGTATTAGGTTGAAGTTAGTCTGGATGAGCTTCAAATCGAAGTTGAACTTGATTATTGAAAAATACTTCCAATCTAGACAAAAATTTACACTTAAGTTCAAAAGATAATCTATGCTCTTAAAACATTGCAATTTATTTTCTAAAAGTTCACTTACACCTCCACCATAGCTATCAATTGATCCATTACTATCGACTTGACCTTGTATACTTTACAATAGGCCATGTTCACAGTTTGCCGTGCCCTAGGACTTTGATGGCCCAAGCCAATCACTAACAATTGAACTCGGGTCACATCTGACTGTCTCGTGTCAATCAAAAAAAGTACATTGGGAAATACGCAAAATACGGCTTTTTAATTTTCATAAAATAGTAGAGATTATGCATGCAAACCGAACTATGACATTATCCGACGTTGAACAGCTTATTCATATGAAGAAACGCAATCTAATAGAAAATATGTCGCTCACTAAATTTGAAGTGAATCAAAGGATTGGAACGGGGAGTCGAACGACCAGATGCTTATACAAAAGCTCTTCCACTAAAACAAAGATAGTAGGAACTCCAAATAACATTGTTCTTTCCAGCTCTTACACATTACACCACATAGGAGTCCAGATAAACTGAGAAACGAGAAATATAATACCTGACAACTCGTATATCATACTAGGGAATCACATCCTACTTCCAACTTATTTAAGGTTTGATGCGGTTTCTTTACTTGACATACTTCACAAACCATTGTATCATGTCTACATGAGCCTCCTCCGCAGCAGCTTTGTCTTCATCCTTGTATCTCACCGTCCATCCATGAGTAGTCCTGGGATAGACCTTCACGAATCCGTCAACCTGCACAACAAGATTGAAAGAGAATCATTTCCAAACTTCTCATACAAGAGACTACACGCAGCAGAGAGTCAGATTCAATTCAAGAATCTGAAGATCCTGGTGTGGAAGAGCTATTGAGACCCCACAAATCACAGTGATTAATGATATCGAACATCATTTTGAAAGGCAAAAGGACTATCTAGTGAACAAGGGTGAAAAACCTCATTTACAGAACATGATTCATCAATGTGTTGTTTGAAACTTACAGGTTTAGTAACAACACAATAAAGGAATTGTGGATGTTTGCTACTGATCAAAAACCTTGCCATCTCGTCTTTAAATGGCAATCAGAGTCGGACACGTTTGGTTCTCATGTTGGACAACGAAGAGATGGAACTATCCTACTTATCCCTTATCAAATATCAGCTTACAGGAAAGAACTTTTATCTTTTCAAGACCAATGTTCCGTTTGTTGGACATTTAAAGCACCATCAACTTTTTTAATAGCTTAGCATCCAGAACAATTGCAGGTTCATCAGAAGGAATACTCATACATAGATCAAAAGCAATGGGCTTTCTTACCTCAGGCTTAGCAGCGAGCACCTCTTCAAACTGTTTGAGGAGTTCAGGTGAAGCATATTCATCGACCTCAGCTCCTAGCACAGCAATAGGAACCTTAACCCCTGCCAACAGACCAATCAGCTGAATAAACTAGTCTTGAAAGTGCACCAACAAAATGCTAAATTGACCTTCTTTGGGCCATACTAAACAGACTTCAATTAGCCCCCTAACATCTATACACATTTTTTTCCTGGCCGCTGGAATAAAGTAGTTTTACAATGCTCGTTTTGGACCACTGCACTCATGCACTCATGGATTCAGACGATGGTAAGAAGCAATGTTAAATAGGCAGAGAAAGTACGACTGCCCTACATTGTAGAACAACAAGAAGACCAATTTTAGTCAAAGAGGCAGATAATATCTATTGCCTTCATTTTCCAGCACACTCATGTTTGAAGAAATGCAATTTGATGTACATACTTATTTTTCGTAATACTTCAACCTGTTATGTATATCAAGAAGCTGCGAAGTCCGTGTATGGATGCAAAATGGGGTAGACATACCTTTGATATCATCAGTAGAGACAAGTCCAGGGTGTAATATAACACCAGCTTGGATGAGCTCACGCTTGTTTAACTCAACCACACCCTTACCTGAACAGAAAACATTTTAAGATATGTTAAAAACATATGAAATGTTATCCAGAGGAATTCTTTTGTGTGATATCTTGGTCCATGGTCTGAAGATATGCTTCACATACCACCCCAGCAGAAGCCTGCAGCCCCAATTTTAGATATGCCTTTACTTTTCAGAGCTTGGATAACCGGTAACGTATCATCATATCCCGATTCCTGTAAAACTGGTGTTTAGCTTTAAACAAAAGAGATATATACAGGGAGCATGCACCTTCCACACCTTGACGAGTTTAAATGAAATTCAACAAAACCAAACACCAGCAACGAGAATAACCCAATACGGACCAAGACTAGCACACCAAGAATACATGAAAAACCCTTTAAATGGGAGAAGGAAGCGCCATGGAGTAACGGGATTCACTATTCGGTGAACAATCAAGAGTACAGGAGGTATGACGTAAACTTCTTTATACAAGTTATATGACCCCAGGCTCCCATTTACAAATATACTATCCACAATCTTCAAGACTCCGACCTCCAAACTTCAAAGCATGTGTAAATCCACATTGGCTGAGCTACCGAAGGAGTTTTCAAATATTCTTACAAAGTGGAGCCCACTTGGGAGTAGATCTCCTATCTAATGTGTTAATTCGAGTTTTATAAATTTCTCCGCTTATAGGATTGATATTCTTGTCAATACCCGCCCACGACCTGCAGGAATAATCCTATTCGAGATGTGATTTGATGCATTCCCACCTTCCGCCATCCCATAAGCCTATAAGGAGTTAAACCTCGTTTGAGTCCTCTCATTTCAACAATCACTTCCTGCGCTTTTCAGATCAATAGCATAGTGAATCCTCAAAACACATATCTACCTAAGAGATATTCTTGAGTGATTCATAATTAAGAAAGACCCCACTAATGGTCACCGCTTTCTATGATTACTTGAGCACTCTTCTGAACGCAGGACACATGGGGACTCACGTGGGTTTGCACAAATCACATTATAGCAAGATCCCCTCCGATGGATGCGTAGTTTTAGGACAAGCTAGCCCCCTAGCCTATACAATGAAGGGAGGGAGTGATTGATAGAGTGAGAGGGCTCTAAAAAGCTACCAAGGAATTTGTGACATCTTAAGTTTCACATTAGATGGGAGGAGTCTTTCTTAAGAGATTCATAAGTAAGCACTCACTCCAAATGGTCATCAGCTTATTTGTTTATTTAAACATTCCTTTCAAGATTTCGTCTACAGGAAACAAATCTAATTATAACATACCACCATGTCAAAGAAGAATGTAAACGAGCAACTATTGAAGTATTATTACCTAAATTGGAAAGAAAATCCCAACCCCTGGTTTTACTCCTCTCTTGGGTGTATAATGTGCATTCTCTTAGAAGTTTAAGACTTCCAATGGCAAAAAACAATTCTGGCAATTGACACGAAACAAGGCCACAGGCAACAACGCACGAATCAGTCTGACCACACATTAACAAACAACCTAACAATTTCAACAATCTCGAAGCTTTCACGTACTACTAAGCAAGATCCTGCATTAGCGAAAGCTGAAAGAAGGCTAAGGACTTGCAGACCAGTAGTTCCAACAATTAGGAACTGATAGACACTAAGTTTGAAAAGAAGTGAGTTGAATCCGTTAATTATTCAATAGACCCAAAGATGGAACTGTGTCATATGAATGAGTTGTGAGCAGAAACACAAGAAGTCACATCGGTATGGTCAAGTAAATCGTATGTCTAAGCCATTATAATCACTGAACATCCCAACTACCAACAGATGAGGACCACAAGCACTATAAGATAACGTATGAGGAAACAGAACATACCACTCCATGATCTTTCACCCAAACCGGTATGGGCCTCTCAGCATTCTCAGGATCATAGGCATCTCCATAGAAATAGTCAGGAGCAACCACGTAGAAACCAGCAGCCGCAACTTTGTCCGCAAGTTTCCTGCAAATTGGGAAGCATGGTGGCAGTTGAATTTCCAGAAGAAGTCGTGAAAGAATACCAGACTGTTATTAGACACGTTACTTCCAATTGATGCAAACAACAGATTAGCAACAATCACACTTCTCCAAGGGAATGCATTTTCAGGAATTCAGCTAATCTCCGATACCTACTGGTCCATACCTGAAATTCGGAGCTTCATAACCTGCACCGTCAAGACACACAATTCATATTAGAATACCATATGTGTATGACAAGGAGCAGCAGACATAATTTGGCCAACGATAAAGCAAATAAAATCCATTCTGTTTCCACGCTGCAACTTCAAGAAATTACCATCAATACTCAGGACCGCAGTCGGAGGAGGAAAGTTTCAAGTAAAAGATAGTAAATGTGTGAATACACGCACTCCACAAAAGAAGGCGAAGAGAAAAGTAATCTGAAGTCAAATTTTTTTTTTTTTTTTTTTTTTTGTCAGTTCTACTCTACTTTTATTTTAACTCTACCTATCTTTTTGCAGAGTGTGAGAGTCGAAACCCACTCCCGAAAATTCGTGCCCACCCCCAACTCTTGAGAATGTGGAGATTCGAACCTCCCACCTCTCATTTTCATATTAGAAAGGTGACCACTGGTGTAAACCTCAATGGTTAAGTCAAATCATTGATTATAGATAGTCATTTTCCACCGCAAAGTCGATATAACGCACCAAAGATGTCGGAGAGAAGAATGATTGCGAGCTTGGAGTCTAGCGAGCCGACGATGTATGCATCGAGGCCGCCCACTTGCTCCACGTGTCCCGCTCCGCTACTCGGATCGAGGGTCGGAGGGTTTGCGCAGCACTGTGGACCAGACATTGCTATGAATAACAACTTCCGAGAGGCTCCGATGATCAACGACTGACGAGGGGAGAAGGTGAAGGAGACGTGGATTTATAAGAAGAAGAGGAGAAGGAGGAGGAGAAGCGGTGAGGGAGTGAGTGAAGCTGTAATAATTCAAGTAGGTTTCTGTACCTTTAACAATATTTTTATCCTTCACCTGCTCCCCTTGTCCGACAAGTAATAATTCAAGAAGGTTCTTGTACCTTTAACAATATTTTCCATTTATAGAGAAAAGAATGTTCTGAGGCGGCTGTGCGCTGCAAGGCCCGCGTGGGTCCAATCGGTATGGAAATGAAGTTCAATTTTCTTGAGCAGGACCACTCGGACTTGAGGAGATTTTAATATCACGAAAAATTCTAAAATAGTACATCTACAAAATCCTAAATTAGTACAAAGTTAACGAATATATTCTCTATTAGTTTTCGTTAAATTAGATTAAAATCACGAAAAATCATAAATAAGTAGACATGTAAACCCTAAACTCGTTCGAACCGTTAATTGTACTTGGAAATTTTGTAGTAAAATTTAATAGAAATTAATTAGTTTTGGGTTTTTTATGCTATTAATTCAATTTCAAATAAGGATATGAAGTGATGTTATTTTCTTAAAAGATGATCTGAAGTGAGCATTTTTTCAAATAAAAGTATGAAATGACAATAGTTAACCTTAGATATGGGCTTGGCCGATGGGTGAGCACATGCTCATTTCGACAGCACTGCTTGGGTCATTTTTGTCCAAAACCATATATTTTTTTTCCCTTCCTTTTTCTTTCTCCGTTCATCTCCTTCTTGGTCCAAGCCATGGTCGTCCTCTTCGCCTTCAATCCCTAACATTCAATCTCTAATGGCAATAAGCTAAAATTGCAAAATTTGCAAAGGAATAGCAAATTTACTTGACAATCTTCTACAATGACAACTCCGCGCATCTTCTTCAACGACCGCACTACATCCTCTTTCGAACTAGGGTTGCATCAATATGTTTATTCTCTGCCCGTTTCTCACTATCTCCTTCGTTTCTCTTTCATTTTTCTCGGTTTGCTAATCGCTCGCCTTCTGAATTCGACTTTGCTTTCTTGAAACTCTTCCAATTTTTGTGTTTTCTTGTGCTGTCTCGTTAATGTTGTGTGTTTATTTTACGTATTTTGATGTATTCGTGATTATTGTCGGAATTCTGCTGTTCTAGTGAGGTTTTTTTTGTGGGTCTTTGATTATGTAGGTTGGGTTGTGGCATGGAAGCTAGTTCTAGAAAGGAAATCTTCGGTCTCTGGCACACCACTCTCAATTTACGTTAACTATTTCACCAACCGTTGCTTCTTCATTTTAATTATACCAATTTAGTCCTAAACATTTTGATGTTTTACCAATTTTACTTCTAAACCTTTTGATGATTCACTAATTTTGTTTTAAACATTATGCATGATGATTTGTCAACGTAATCCTTTCAACTGATTATCAAAATAATAGATTTATAACTAAATTGAAAAATACTAGATTGACATAATGAAAGATCTAAAACTAAATTGCTAAATCATCAAAAGGTTTAGAACTAAATTAATACAATTAAAAATTTTAGAATTGAATTGGTCGTCGAACAATATGTTAATGACTTTTTTAGACAATTATCCTCAAAATAGTGCGAAGCTAGTCAATTTCGTGCAACGGCTTGGGGCTAAACCGAAAGCAAGGAAAAAGGGGACGTGAGGACTTTCGTTTACGTAAGGTTGCGTGTCCTTTTTTTCCCCTATTTTAATATCAAAAAAAGCTATGTGATATTTATTTAACTAATAGCAAGATTGAGAAAGTTAAAGAACTTTCCCGCAAATTCGCCGCCATAAGCTGTCAATCCGGGCACGGCGAAGATTGATCTTTCATATTTTTCCATGACGTTGAAATAAGACGCCGTGCTTAACTTTTCTTAGAATTTGGTTGTTAATTAGCATAAAAAATTGTGAGAGGACACATTCATCTCTCTGCTCAAATATTTATATTAATTGATCATGATCTAAAAATTCATAAACTTATATTGTATAGTAGATTGGCGGCCAATTCAATCCTAAGCATTTCAATCATGCTAATTTAGTTCTAAACCTTTTAATTTTTTGTCAATTTAGTCTTAAATTTTTTAATTGTGTCAATTTAGTCGGACATTTTGTAGTTTTGCCAAATTAGTCCTAAGCTTTTTGAAATTTTGCAAATTTAGTCTTAAACATATTATTTAGATATTTGGCTGAAAGGATTTTATTGACAAATTGTCTAAAATTTTATGATTAAATCAACATAATTAATTCTTTAAGATTAAATTGACCATTGTACAATAGGTTTGGGACTTTTTGGATTATTTTCACCACAAAAATCTACATGGCATGAAACAGGAAAGAAGAAGAAGAAGAAGAAGAAGAAGAATAGTAAAGGTGGACTTACATCAGAGCATTCCAAATGCTAGCATTTGACCAAGGATGCTTCGGAATGCTGAACCAAACAGGTAAAATTTTCCCCAGGGGGTTTTCGGGGTTGAAAGCCCGTTGGGAATGCTGAACCAAACAGGGCCTACATCCTCTTTCGAACTAGGGTTGCATCAGTATGTTTATTCTCTGCCCGTTTCTCACTATCTCCTTCGTTTCTCTTTCATTCTTCTCGGTTTGCTAATCGCTCGCCTTCTGAATTTGATTTTGCTTTCTTGAAACTCTTCTAATTTTTGTGTTTTCTTGTTCTGTCTCGTTAATGTTGTGTGTTTATTTTACGTATTTTGATGTATTCGTGATTATTGTCGGAATTCTGCTGTTCTAGTGAGGTTTTTTTTGTGGGTCTTTGATTATGTAGGTTGGGTTGTGGCATGGAAGCTAGTTCTAGAAAGGAAATCTTCGGTCTCTAGCACACCACTCTCAATTTACGTTAACTATTTCACCAACCGTTGCTTCTTCCCTTGCAATTAGAAACATTTTAATTATGTCAATTTAGTCCTAAACATTTTGATGTTCTACCAATTTTAGTTTTAAACCTTTTAATGATTCATTAATTTTGTTTTAAACATTATGTATGATGATTTGTCAACGTAATCCTTTCAACCGATTAACAAAATAATAGATTTATGACTAAATTGAAAAATACTAGATTGACATAATTGAAAGATTTAAAACTAAATTGCTAAATCATCAAAAGGTTTAGAACTAAATTGATACAATTAAAAATTTTAGAATTGAATTGGTCGTCGTACAATATGTTAATGACTTTTTTAGACAATTATCTCAAAATAGTGCGAAGGTAGTCAATTTCGTGCAACGGCTTGGGGCTAAACCGAAAGCAAGGAAAAAGGGGACGTGAGGACTTTCGTTTACGTAAGGTTGCGTGTCCTTTTTTTCCCTTATTTTAATATCAAAAAAAGCTATGTGATATTTATTTAACTAATAGCAAGATTGAGAAAGTTAAAGAACTTTCCCGCAAATTCGCCGCCATAAGCTGTCAATCCGGACGCGGCGAAGATTGATCTTTCATATTTTTCCATGACGTTGAAATAAGATGCCGTGCTTAACTTTTCTTAGAATTTGGTTGTTAATTAGCATAAAAAAATTGTGAGAGGACACATTCATCTCTCTGCTCAAATATTTATATTAATGATCGTGATCTAAAAATTCATAAACTTATTGTACAGCAGATTAGCGGCCAATTCAATCCTAAGCATTTCAATCATTCTAATTTAGTGCTAAACCTTTTAATGATTTGTCAATTTAGTCTTAAACTTTTCAATTGTGTCAATTTAGTCGGACATTTTGTAGTTTTACCAAATTAGTCCTAAGCTTTTTGAAATTTTGCAAATTTAGTCTTAAACATATTATTTAGATATTTGGCTGAAAGGATTTTATTGACAAATTGTCTAAAAGTTTATGATTAAATTAACATAATTAATTCTTTAAGATTAAATTGACCATTGTACAATAGGTTTGGGACTTTTTGGATTATTTTCACCACAAAAATCTACATGGCATGAAACAGAAAAAAAAAAAAAAAAAAAAAAAAGGTGTGTTCAAATAGTTATTCTAATTTATTGTAATCATCGCGAGATGTAAAATCCAATTTGTACTTCACGTGTTGTCGAATCTTGCACCTTAATAAGTTGCTTTAATTTCTCCTGGATCGACACTAACCTCCAAAAAAAAAAAAAAAAGGTATGTAACGGTATCAAGCACTCAAAGGGCCGATTGTTGTAGCCACATAGTATTAATTAATTTCATGATTGAGAAAGATAAAGAATTCAACTTAAATGCTCCATCAATCCGGACATAGAGATTGCTAGTAAGGGTGACTAGTTCTCGGTCCAGTCCCAACAGGAATAGGAACTAGACTAGTAGGACCGATTTCCCATTTTTGGGATCGGAAATTGGACCGACTGATCAAGAAATCAAGAACCGAACTAACCTAGTTGGTCCAATGAAACCAGTGAATTACAGATAAATCGGCTTCCCCTTCTCTTTAAAATCAAACGTTTGCTCTTTACCCACAAAAAGATCAAAATGCTTCAAAAATTGGGTGAGCATCACACTCAACAAATACTATACTTAATCTTAGCCAAAAGGCTGAGAAATGCACGCTTAGATAGGAGTATGGCTTGACTTTTATTCGCAACCCTCTTCCTGTCTCTACGAGCCCATTTAATGTGGGACTTCTGGTGTTCGCGTGGAAGGTTGGACACAACAAAAGAGACAGGCCAAGAGTCCTACATCAAAAGCATTTGTATGGAAGGCTGTACACCACAAGAGAGACCAGCCACACACGTCGAAAGTCCAACCTCAAATGGGCACACAAAGATCGTAAGAGGGATTATGAATAAAAGCCAAGCTAGACGCCTGTCCAAAGTATACCTTTCTTAGCTTATTGTCTAAATATTTGCATATCATCAACATGGAGAAAATCCCTAATAATTAAGAGTTCAAATTATTTCTTCATCAATTTCAAAGAAATAAAATTAAAATTTCAAAAAAACAATCGGTCCAATCTCGCTGGTTCCATCCCAGGAATCAGGAACCGGACCAAAATCATTGGTTTCTATTTTATGGAACTAGGAACCGGACTAGTGTCCTAGGGACTGGACAACACCAGCCAGTCCAATCAAGTCAATTCCTTTTGCTCACCCTTATTGCTAGAGAGATCTTCCAAAATTTTACATGACATTAAGATAAGATGCTATATTTAATATTTCTTAGAATTTGATTGTCAATTAGCATAAAATTTTGAAAGCAAGCATTTATCTTCTCCCTCAAACTTATGGAGCTTCAAACTAAGATGAATGCGCTAACTATGGATATGATACGTGGCATCAAAACAAAAAACAGCGTGTTCAAATGGTTGTTGGAAGTAACTATACTCATTGCTAGATGTATAATCCAATTTGCATTTCTCATGTGCTGTTAAATCTTGCACCTTCATGTGTTGCTTTAATTTCTCTAGGCATACTGTTAGCTTGTTCAAAAGGGAAAATTTGGTCCATGCGGGTTCATTTGGGAGAGCATTTCCAAAGTCTCGTGAGCCTGCCGTTGTACCAAAGTTGAGGTGTTTGAGAGCACAATCTCAAAGCTCTTGAGCAAAATTTTAGCATTTTCTAAGTGTTTTAGCCCTGTGCAACTTCCAACGAATATTGTCTTTCGAAATTTTTAGAATGCTATTTTAGGGGTCAATGATTTTTTTTCTTTTTTCTTAATTTTTCCCTCACTAAACTATCTAAATTCATGTTTTATCCTTACCCTCATCTTTATGCATATCAATTTGGCATCATGCGACATAGGCAGCTCGCTTAGATCCGACACCGGCAGCCTTTGCTGAAGGTAGCGCGACCTTGGCATCGCCTTACCTCAACTTTGAGATTGCTTATGAATGATCTGTTTTCCTTATTTTGTGTTTAAGAGAATCGAAAAGCGGGCGAGACCTTTAAATCCTAAAACATTTCACCACGAAAACCATCTTTCATGTGTAAAGGAGAAATCTCTTGAAAAATGATGATTTTCAATTCCTTCGAGCAACAATGAGATAAAAATATCACAAATACCATAACTTTCATATGATACCCTCTTGAGAGTCATAATTTTTTTGTGTCAAAACTTTCAATTAATCACTTAATTGCCAAAAAAAATTAAAAAAAATTCACTAAGCGCCAGAAATTCAACATGGCATAGCACTTATAGTGAGCATTTTAAAAATATTATAGCATTTAGTGATGGATTAAAATTTTATATGTCACTCAAACGATTAAAAAAAAAGAAGTTATGGCATTCAAGTAAGCACCGAACATAGGTTAAGTAATTGAAAAAAAGTTATGACACTTATAGTGTCATTTTTTCCGAGTAACGATAACAGCTAATATAAAACTTAGACATCTCTAAAGGTTTTATTTTTATTTTTATTTTTTATTTTTTTATTTTTTTTTCTCTTGCGAAATTGATGTATCATGATTTGGCTCAAAAGAAGAGCCCTCACTATATTTATCACTGTCCTTACTTGTGTGACCAAATAGAATGGGCGTTTTCAAATGAGCATTTTAGAACAAACATATCATGTTTTGTCATTCGCAAGTGACACTTTGGGCAAAAAGAAGAGAGAGAAAAAAAGGTAACTTTAAAGGAAAAATGACACAAATAACTTTTGAACTTTGACTTAATGTGCAATATGATATGTGAATTTTTAATTAGCTCAATGCGATCATTAAACTTTAACCGAATATGCAATGTAACCCCTAAATTTTTTATTTGTTCAATGTAGTCCTTGAACTTTTGGTACATATTGATTTAGTTTTAAACTATATAAAATTTTTGATGTTGTCCCAATCTTGAATATTAGAAATGACTACATTGAACATTTTCATATAATTCAGGAATTACATGGAACATATGCCAAAAGTTTATAGACCACATTACACAAACTAAAAGTTCGATGACCACATTGAATATTATGCAAAAGTTCATGAATCATATTAAATAAACTAAAAGCTTAAAGATCATATTACATATTGGGTGAAAATTTAAGGACCATTCGTATCATTGTCCTAACTCTAAAAATCGTCTCCATGATTGTGCATTCATAATCATGTTGCTTGGGTTGTTCTCTGGTTCTGTCTCGCCAATCTCTCTTTGGCCTCCAGTAGGAATCACAAGCGGTAAAAATATAAAATTAAAAAGAGCCAATTCAGGTGGATTCCCCTTCTCTCTCTCTCTCTCTCTCTCTCTCTCTGGGTATTCTTTACAATTATATCCCCATCGCCATTATTTTCTTCTAGAAGACTGGACCCAACCAGCTCTATACAAAAGAAAAACGTGTATTGCATGTGCATTCCAATATTCCATACTTGGTCACTACTCAAACATATAACTCAATTAACAATTAACAAGCACATGAGAGGTTTTTATAATCCTAGTGTATAGACTTTTAAGGTCACTATGCATGACCTCTGTTGGTAGATTCTGAGCATATGTAGCTTGCATGCTCCATTGTCGAGCCATGGCCTGACCCGGCACGACATGGGTTGGGCCTGGCATGGCTTGTCTGCGATAGAAGCCGGTTGTGTTGGGACCAAGGGCGTCGGCCCTTCGCGTGATTTGGCCTGTGTATGTTGGTGACCAACGAGGAGCGTTCCTCGACGGGTTAGTTGATTGTAGCAACTTAAGCCTCCGCTCCTCAACGGGTTAGTTGATTGTTGCAACTTAAGCCTCATGCCTTACGAATACATTTGGGATGATGAATTGGTTGTTTTGATCACAGAATTTTGATATTTAATTATATCATGGGTTTTTGTTGAAAGATTCCAGATATGGCAGTGAAGGAAGAATGCTTGATGAATCGAAGGTGGTCCTGAATTTGGAAAACGAAGACTATTCCCAGGATCGGTCATTTTATTTGGCTTAAAGTTTGGACAATAGAATTGCCGTCAATAATGTCATCGCATCTAGATAGCTACTTAATGTCCAAACAAACTGTCTCAAATGTCATCTTTTCCGAGCTCGCTTGATAGCTAGGATATTTTTGAATGACTTAGGAATTCCTACCACCTTGAGAAAACTAATTTGACAAGAATATGCAGGATTGGATTTGCGAAGACAACAAGAGTAAGGTTCAGTATCAGAGGCCAAGAATCCCATGGGGAATGCTCTTCCATGTGGACCTTTGGTGCCCTTTGGATCGAAAGAAATAATTGACCTTTTTTTTAATGGAAAATGACATGAATACTTCTTGGCTTTCTGCTCAATGTGCAATGTCAACCTTCAACGTTTTATTTATTTAATATAGTCCATGAATTTTAGTCCAATGTGCAATATCGTCCTTAAACTTTTAATTTATTCGATATGGTCTTAGAACTTTTGGTACATATTTAATATAACCCCTAAATCATATAAAAATATTCAATGTTGTCTTTGAATTTGAATTAATAGAAGGAGAACATTAGATTTTCATATGGTTCGGGGATTAGATTAAATATATATCAAAAGTACATGGGCTATATTCGATCTTACACAAAGGGTTAAAATTTATAGATGACATTATATATTGGATCAAAATTTAAGGAATATATGTCCGCCATTAGCACTTGTATTGCGGAGAATGTTACTTCCTTTTTTTTTTTTTTTGGTCGAAGAGAATGTTACTTGACTTGGTGTTTCTTTGATTCAATTCTGGTTTTCGCCGGAAAAACACCGAAATCTGGTTAACCTCTTGTTGGACCAGGTTACCAAACGGAGTAGATCGCCGCCGGTCGGCCCACATAAGTTGGCCCATCTCGGCCCGGTAGTTCTATTCCTCTGAAGCAACCGCCGGATCGACCGAACCTCCCATGCAAGAAAGCCTGGAAACAGACAAAAATCCAGAAACGTTTTCTTGGGTGATCATCGTTTTCCGTTCGTCAGTTCGCTTGGGGTCTCCACTGTGTTGGATTTTTCTGCTGTAGGGTTTTTGTGGGGTTTCTCCATATCCCCTTTAGCCACATATAAACGAATTCCATCGAGTTTTATACGAGGGAGGGAGAGAAGGAAATGGGTTCTCTGAGAAATGGAGCAGAGAGGGAAGAGGCCAGGGAAGAGGAAGAAGAGCCGCTTCTGAAGGAGCAAAAGCAGAGGTTTTGCATGTTCCCCATTCGGTATAAGCCGCTCTGGGAGATGTACAAGAAGGCTGAGGCCAGTTTCTGGACCGGTGCTGCCCTGCAATTCTCCCTTTTTTCTTGGAATTGCGTTTGTGAATGTGTTCGTAAATTTCCCCTGTTCTGTTTCATCACGTGTGATGGCTTCTCTCCCTGTTTTATTGGAGTGATGTAGTTATATGCGGTACTGCCTGGAAATTAATCGACGAAAATATCATGGAATGTTTCGAGAATTGCCTTTTTGTTTCTTTACTTTCGTTCATCCCGTGATTTGTTTGAATGGAAATTGTATTTGCTTGGTAGTTTGGGATGTTTTATTCTGTGATTTATCAGGATTCTACTGACTTGTTGCCCTGTACTTTCGCACTCGCCTGGTTGCTCTGTATAAGGGACTCTTAAGTTTTCCCTACTTTTGATGGAAGCCATTTGTCGGAGGTTCCATAGTCTGATCATGTATTTAGTCCAATTTTAGCATTGAAGGCTTCGCATATGTAATTTTTTTTTTAAGAAGAAATGGAGAATGATTGAATAATGCTGTGGAGTAACTTTTTTTTTGGGTCATAGAGAAGATATGATTAGATACCAAGGCTTGCACCACAATTAGAATGACTGATGGTTGTTAATGAACTTGAATGGCAATTTCACAAAGATTTTCATATTTTCAGTCAAACCCGTTTGTCTAGCAATTCTCAATTGTGTTGGTGCACATGTTCAGATCTTAGATGAAGAAATTTGAATTCTTTGAAGAACACGTGATCCTGTACTTGTTTTCAAAGTAACTCTGGAGCATACATCTTGGTCCAGTGCATCGCATATCCACAATCTTAAGGTCATAATGGATGACACCTCGTATTTCAGTCTTGCATGGCATTGGCTCACTAAGATGCAAGCAGGTTCTATGAGAATATTCTTAATTCCACATGTGCAGACACTGATTGTATTATAATTATTTTGTCAGACTGGACAACAAGCACCAGTTCATTTCTCTGCATCATCCATCTCAATTGTCTAATAGTCACCTGTTGATGGGTTTGCAGCCGAAGAAGTTGATCTGTCTCAGGATTTGCAGCACTGGGAAGCTTTGACAAGCTCGGAGAAGCACTTCATAAGCCATGTGCTGGCATTTTTCGCTGCATCAGATGGTATTGTGTTAGAGAACTTGGCTGCAAGATTTTTAAATGATGTTCAAGCTCCAGAGGTAACCCTTATTGGATGAAGAATCTGATAGTCGTTAATATATTCGACTTAGATCCTACTGAGGCTTGAATGTGCTATTCTGTTATAGTATCGATGTTCAGTTGTGAAATCTGACACTAAAAGAAGGAACGCATATGATGAATTATCACTGTGCTCTAAAATAGTGAGTTTGAATATGTAAGCCATATGGGATAAGTTTCCCACTTATGTTGTCTCTCTCTCAATGCAAATATCCATCTCATTTCTCTTCATTTTCCATTTTTTGTTCCTATCCCATGTTTTTTGCAGTCCTTCAATGGTTGGTGGAATACTCATCATTAGATTGGTCCTTGCTTTTATCTTCTTCAAATGTCTGGTAGATTAATTCCTCTCAATACATTTCAGGCTCGAGCCTTTTATGGATTTCAAATTGCTATGGAGAATGTTCATTCTGGTATTGCTTATTGGATTAATTATTTATTATTATTCAGTGATGTAATGTGTGCTCATTGTTTATTGGATACTTTATGGCATCTTACAGAGATGTACAGCTTACTTCTGGAGACTTATATAAAGGATTCAAGAGAGAAGCACAGATTGTTCAATGCAGTCGAAAACATCCCATGTGTGGCTGATAAGGCTAAATGGGCACTTAAATGGATTCAAAGGTCGTGTACATTTCCTCTGGCAAATTTGGTCTTGGCATTTCTTGTGTATTGAGTATATGATGGATGTGAGAATAATGTTAAAGGTCAATGCAGTAGTTGAATGTTCCTTTTCATTCTTAACTTGTGATTTAACATTATTCTCAGAGGTCATATCAGTAGTTGGATGTTCGTTTTCATTCTTAATTTTCTGATTTGCAGTTCCTCTTCTTTTGCGGAAAGGCTAGTCGCTTTCGCTTGTGTGGAAGGAATTTTTTTCTCTGGGAGGTGCTTTTCTTGATAATCTTCACTGGCTCCACTTGATATCTGAGTTAGCTAGATTTCAATGCTTAACTTTTTGAATAACATGGCTTTATTTGGAGTCGTGATATTTTCCCCTTTGGTTTTATTCAGCTTCTGCGCAATTTTCTGGCTTAAAAAGAGGGGATTGATGCCAGGTCTCACATTTTCAAATGAGCTTATTTCTAGAGATGAGGGCCTCCACTGTGACTTCGCTTGCCTTCTGTACAGGTGATTTTTCTTTTTCAGAGTTAAAATTAGCTATGGTCAATGAGGAGATTCAATTTTTTATTTTTTTTAATGGGTAAGTTTTTTAATGGATTTCCTTCATGTTAGTTTGTTGCAGAAGCAACTACATCAAGAGAAGGTTCATAAAATTGTTCAAGAAGCAGTTGAAATAGAGACCCATTTTGTCTGCGAGGCACTCCCATGCGCATTAATCGGCATGAACTCAAATCTAATGAGCCAGTACATAAAGTTTGTCACCGACCGGCTTTTGGTATTTCCTTGCCCCTTAAATGTTGTTTCTATCACCTCTAGGGTGGTTGCATTTTCTCTAACTCATTGATCTGTGCTTTAAAAAATTTTCAGGTTGCTTTAGGATGCCAGAAAAAATATAACGTGGACAACCCATTTGAGTGGATGGAGTTCATATCCTTGCAGTGAGTATCAAAGATTAGATGTTTTGGTTTCTTTATTAACCTGTATTCATAAGCTCAGTGATTGATCATCTGATCAGACTAATTCTGCTTTGAAGATTATAACCTCATCTGTAGTACTTCTCGTCTTTAGCCTGTGTATCCTATAATAAAATGAAAAGCACTTTATAAGGAACAAAACTTGTTTGCCTGACTATAGGGTAGATACCTATCATTTTCAATCTCAAGCTAATGCTGAAGCATGCTATTGAATGAATCATTTCAGTCACTCTGGTGGAAGAATTTTAAATATTGGGAAGACCAAATGTGATGGTCCTATAGGGTGGATAGCAATCATTTTCAGTCTAAAGCTAATGTGGTAAGCAATGATGCTTTCAAGGAATAGGGATTGATTGAAGCAAAGATTCCAACATTGTTTTGTAGTGTCCTGTTTGTTCTTGTCTGATAGCTTTTTCCCCTTTGTTTTGAATCACTTGCTTCTTTGTGAAGTTTTGTTTATCTGGGAGTTGTTTTATGTGAGGCTTTTTGTTCTTGACCACCTACCACCGTTTGCAGATTGAGCCTTATAGATTGAACTCCCTGGATTCAGCCCAACTTTGAGTTTGTTAATCCTTTTTGTTCTGCTGTGCAGAGGAAAAGCCAATTTCTTCGAGAGACGGGTGGGTGATTATCAGAAGGCATCTGTGATGTCGAGCCTTCAAGATGGTGGCAAGAACTTTGTCTTCAAGCTTGACGAGGACTTCTAAACATCAGAAAATTGTAAGGGGTTCATTTAACATAAGATATGCCAAAAGTGGGCATCATAATTTTTTGTCGTCATCACAGCACAGAACTTTGTTTAGTCTATCTCATTAAGAAGTGGCTACTAGGTATCGTCAATTCATTATTCGAATTGCCCCGTTCCTCGATTGATTTTGGCCGTCCAAGTGCTTTTCACCTGAATCATCATTTTGGCTGCAAGTTGTTGTCAATTTAGGCGTTGACCTTTGGATGCTTTTATCATATGTTGGTCAAGTTTCCCAAGGGTTTTTTAAGCTGCTGAAGCATCCCAAGTAAGAATCAAGTCATATTTCATCTGGAGGATGAGAAGATTGTCAAAATATTACCTGAAATGGACTTATATGCAAGGTTACTGCATTAGCCATTAAATTCTTGATAGAACCCACAAGTAGAGGTAGCTATAGCACCAGCCGGAGGATGCAACAGGTTTGAGTAGGGCGATCAATGGAAATTCCAAGCCAAGTTATGGCACGATAACACCATGTACCTCTCGGTAGTCTCGAGTGTTCGGGATGCTAGCGACAGCTACAAATTGCGATGCAGCCGAAGTTCCAACTAGCAAGTTACGGAGCAATCGCAATCAGTTTCATGAGTAGGATTAGCGGTATGGACGACTAAATTGACATCTAAATATATGCTGAAACAGAATGAATAGCAAACATTGGAGCAGCAATTTGATCTCGTGCCATTCTCAAATTTTGATCACATCAATGATCAAATATCAAGGACAAAGAGCCCTTTTTAGTGTTGGTAAAAGACACTATTCATTGACCAAAGTCCAAGTAATTATTTTAATTAATGCTTGAATTTCGATATAATATTTTCATACAATCACTTATCAAATGAGTAAATTCAAATCACATGCATAAATTAATTATCAAATGATAAATAAATATTTATATATTAACTATTCATATCGTGCTGGTATATATGAGGCATCAAACTCATGATCAGCTATTAAAGTGATAATTACCGAAATATAATATATTTCTTCCAATATAATCACTTGATATATGCTCAATTTTGAATTATAATCTAAACAAATTATGATAATAATTATTACAGCGTAACAACTATTATATTACAACCTTATTCCAAGACTACAATACTTGGAGGACATGTTCGCATGCTTCCATCAACCATACAGATCATGGTTCTGATGGTCATGCGCTCATTATTCAAAGAAACGTGCTCCTTAAGAAAGAGATAACGCGAAAATCATCTTCGCTACTGCCGACGTACGCATCTGCAGTCCAGATGCCAGATGCTGTACTGTGTGAACAGCTCAGGAGGTTTCTTCCTTGACAAGAAAACAAAACTCAGTTGAAGCAAGAACTATATGAAACTCGCAACTGAAATTTTGAAGCCACACATGAAGAAGACCAGCAGCACTGGCCCCCCAGCGAAAGCCAGAGCAGGGTGCCACAAATAAGTGCTAAACCATGAATAGAATCATTCAGTATTGTCAATGAGATGAACAAGGTGACTCGAAATGCCCGACATGAACATGACATAGCATCTGCAATCATGTTATGGTGGAAATATAGTTTTCACCTGCAAAGGGTCCAATTGGCTGTCCTTCGAATTGACTTCGAAACTTCGAAATGTCGCACTAAATGTGGTTTTGGAATCCGCATGAGAGACATTCTTCCACCAATGAAGGGGGAAGAAGTGACATGTGAAGGGCAAGTATTACCATGCTACTTACCTATTTGCAAAATGGACGACCAGGTGCACTTTGAGTGTCATTCTCCTCGATGTTCATGGCAAGACATGACTATTTCGCAATGATTCAGTTCATCAATCTAAAGAGCAAATATCTACACCATGTCATGAGCGTATTTACTAAGCAAACAGAAGTTCAATGAAGGAAACTGTGTTGGCAGCGACACAACTCTCTGTCTCAACCCCAAAAAAGAGCTGTCGCACTAAGAATACAGCATCAGATCACAAGCTAGTAAATCACAAGCTCAGATAGCTCAGCTCAACAAACAAAACTCAGGAGGTAAACTGGCAAAGAGAGTGGAGGTGATCCATTTTGTTATCGACTTACCAAGCATAAAGTGCAATATACACTTCCACAAAAAGTAGAATCGTCATCCATCATATGATGCACCTACAGCAGGGTCATTGCTATCAGAATCCACATCCTAGTCAGCCGAAGGTGAAACCGAACTGGTAGTCAAGGATGAGGTGGGTGAAATGACACCACCGTTACCGGTATTACTGATGGTCATGCCCATGATCCTGTAATTTCTCATCAAATTGCAGAGACCTCCGCAGTACGGGATTCCTTGCCGTCCGGGCTTCCTTCATACAAATCCGCTCAGGGTGCAGCCCTCTTAAATAAATTGGTATAGTCATTCTTGCCTTTTCTCTAACTTGTAGTGCTTCCGGAGTTGATTTTTCATTTAGTTCAGTTTGAGTTTGAATCTATAGGAACTCATAGAGATAAAGAACCTAACAGAAGCATCTTTCATAAAGAAAGGTTGAGGGTAGATAGGCTGAAATCCTATAGAAAGAACTCAAACTGAACTAACCAAGATTGAGGTAGACTCCGTGCTGCAAAACAGATTCATTGCTGCCTGAGCTTCCATTGCTTCATGGGCTGCTTTCTCCTTGGCCATTTGGGCTCTTTCAAACACCTCTTCGTGTGAAAAAATTGATATTGACGTTTATGCATACAAAACAATAAAGTAATGAACTCTTACCACAGAGTATAACATTACTAGGACTTTTCAACTACTTAATCCGTAGTTATTTGCTGAAGTCATAAGACCATCTTGGAGGATGACAAGAGAAGCCGAAACCATCTAAATTGATATATATAGCAATCTCCAAAAAATCCAGTAGAATGAGTGATTATACAATCAGGAAATCACCAGCCCTTGTTTATTCTTTGTGCTAAAAAATATAGACAAGTTCGTCAAATACTTGTTAGAAGGTTTTCGTTGCAATATAGTTTCAGTACGAACTCCTACAGATAATATCTACTCTAAATCCTAATAAATACTGAGTACAGCCACCAACAGGGTCGTGGTAGTTTTTATCCAATTACACCCTTCTTCTTCTCAATGATGATACAGCTTCTAAAGAAAATGTTCCCAGATAGCACCCTTTTTTGTAGGGAGCAAACCTCCCTGATGACTTCAGATCAATGAGCTTTACAATTAGATTGCATCGAGGGAAGATTCATGAGATAAAACAGGCACATGCTAATTACCTGGAAGTCTTGCTCTTGCTTCTGTTGTTCAGCTTGCAACCTCACGATTACCACAGACTCAATATGCTCGTTCAGTGCTTAGCCAGAGCCTTTCCCAAGAAAAAGCACCCAACATGGCCATGCTATCATCTTCACCTAAACAATTTCAGCAAACCAGCTTCCAACAATGCAACAAATGCATGACAAGGACAATCTGTGTGACGGTTGAAATAAAATGCCAGGTGACCCAATAAAAATAAATTTGACAACCCTCTTTCCCCTTTCTTGTACCCAAGACTTTTTACCATTAGAGAATGTGCACAGCACTTTGAAAGGACACAAGACTGTCAAGAAGAATAGGCATTAAGCGGTAACAATGGGGAAACCCACAAGTAGAAAGCAAACAAAACTATCAACATTGCAAGTGTGATTTTTGGTCCTTAATCAAGTAAATAGCAAAGATGCATTGATTAGTTGTCAATAGTGCAAGAAATAATAAGAGATAGAGGATTATACTCAGCTAAACAAGAGCAATTGGCAGTATGATCACTTAATACAGTTTCCATCACTGCAATTAGGCAGTAATTAACATTCCTAGCAAATCTTACAGAACATGAAACAAGGAAATATGAGCTTGTAAATGAAAAATAAAAAATATTCTGCCTTGTAGTGTTTAACATCCTAACCGACAATGGAAGTGCCTATAAAGCATCACAGACCAAAATTCTACAAATCTAATACAGGAGGACAAAACTGCAAAAATGAATTGCTCTCATTTCCAACTAATGTTCATCTGAGTTTTTCCTCTTCTTTGACTTCTTATTCGGACGCTCCATCAAACCATCTTCTACACGCCCCTCTTCAATCTCCGCACGCTCCCTCTTTTTCTTAGACCTCTCTCGCTCTTTTGCTACAACCCCATTATCCTGTAAACTACTGCAATCTCCTCCCTTTTTCTTTTTCGTCTTCTTACTCGACTGCTCCGAGGAATCCTCTCCACCTTTCTCTTCCCCTTCATTGCTCTCACCCGCCTTCTTCTTTGCCTTGTCAACAGCTACTACTGTGCCATCATTCCTCACCCCATCTTCCATCCCATTTTCAACTAGATTGCCCTTCTCATCCTTCCAATTCTGCTGCTGCTTTTTATTTTTCTTCTTTTCACCTGCTACACTTGCATTACTCAGGTTTCCAAAAACTTCATCCAGAACCTCGCTGGCTAAATGGCTGTCGCCTTTGGTTGCCCTGTCAATAACATTTCCCTCATTTTCCCCAAGATTACCAGTATGATCTGTATCCACCTTCTTCTTCTTTGACTTCTTTTGCTTTTTCCTATTGCCACCAAAACGCTCATGATCCCCATGACTCGGCTCTTCACTGAGGTCATCCGCTACAGTCTGTCTCGGTGCGGCACTCAGCTCAGTCTCCTGAGGCAGCTCTTTAGTAAAATCTAACTCACGGTGCTTGCTTTTCCGTTCAGATTTAGGGGCCTTTAGTCCCTTGTGCAAATGAACCAGCTCATCAAAGGCAGTGGAAGCACGCTGTAGATAAGCACTAATAGCATGGGAAGCACCGTTCTCAACCGTCACAAACTTGGAGAGGATCTTGGCAGCTTTAGGGAGAGATATCGGCTTGGAGGAAACAACTTGGCCTGAGATTGGCTTAAGTCTACTAACAGGGTCCATTTGTAGCCTAATCCTATATTAGGAAAAGAAGTTGCCTCCAATTCAATAGTCTAGCACCGCACTTCCAGTTGAACCTGCGAGAAGAGAAATTAATAACTGTAGGCTGAGTCCGGATCTAGCACAAGTAAAGAAATACACACGACATGCCCAGAGTCCATCCTTGCACTCGCGCTAACGGGGTTTTTGGGTATAGATGCACAAGCGCAAAGCAAACAAGTTTGACAACTTCTCGACCAGTCTTTCTCCCTCTTGATCATAAACTTCATTCCTTTACCTTAACTAACTAGCTATCCTTCATGGGTAAAAATTTCCCATAAAAAAGTGCAGAGATTTACTGATAGAAAACAAAGGACCCGAATACTAAAACCATGAAGAACAATCAAAACAAGCTGTAAAGAAGCCAGATATCCGCGCAAACTTGCGCCACTCAAGTTCTCTTCGAAAATTTCTCATTTTTGTTCAGTTGGTAATAGCTGAAACATCTTAAAAGCATTGCAAGAGATGGGATTTAACCACCACAATGCTATTCGCAATGATCCTGGAGTCCATCCTTGCACTTGCCCTAACTGGGTTTTCGGATAGAATGCACCAGCGCAAAGCAAACACATTTGACGACTTCTCAACCAGTCTTTCTCTCTCTTGATCATAAAGTTCATTCCTTTACTTTAACTAACTAGCTATCCTTCGTGGGGCGAAATTTCCCATAAAGAGTGCAGAGATTTACCGATAAAAACAAAGGACCCAAATACTAAAACCATGAAGAACAATTGAAACAAGCCGCAAAGAAGCCAGATATCAACACAAACTTGCGACACTCAAGTTCTCTTCGAATATTTCTCTTTTTTGTTTGGTTTGTAGTAGCCAAAACATCCCAAAAGCATCGCAAGAGATGGGATTTACCCACCAAGGCGCCATTCGCGATGATCCTGGAGTCCATTCTCGCACTCACCCAACCTGGGTTTTTGGATAAAGATGCACAAGCACAAAGCAAACAAGTTCAACAACTTCTCAACCAGTCTTTCTCTCTCTTGATCATAAAGTTCATTCCTTTGCCTCAACTAACTAGCTATCCTTCATGGGGCAAAATTACCCATAAAAAAGTGCAGAGATTTACTGATAAATTTAATGATAAAAACAAAGGACCCCAATAGTAAAACCACAAAGAACAATCGAAACAAGCCGCAAAAAAGCCAGATATTGGCGCAAACTTGCGACACTCAAGTTCTCTTCGAAATTTTCGCCTTTTCGTTTGGTGGGTAATAGCCGAAACATCCCAAAAGCATCGCAAAAGATCGGATTTACCCGCCAAAGCGGTATTCGCCGTGATTTCATCTTTCGCTCGAGATTCATACGCACAAGAAGCCGAACCGAAACGCACTTCACCAAACAAAACTCGACGGCGAACGTCGGATTCAGGACACTGACCTCACGAAACTCTAGAAGGACCGACCCAGATCCATAAGAAGCAGGCGGCGGCCGAGCGTCCGGTTGTGCGCCGCCCTGTGCTGGTGGTGGCGGTGGTCCGGCGGGGCGGGGCGGCGCGTTGCTCGCTCGGCGTGTGCTGAGGCAAGAGCTTTAGGTCTTCTCTTCAAAGTAAAGAAGAGGGAAAAACCGAAGTATAAAAGGCTAAATAAAAAAGGGAATATAGTGGTAAATATAAGGCAAAAAAAGAAAAGAAAAGGAAAGTGAGAGTTCAGAAAAAGAGAGATTAACTCTATATGTTTTCTAGAAAATGAATAACTTTAAAAACATTTTCATAAAAATGATCGTTTATATTGCTCACAAAAATAATAAATAAAATTATTTTTCTTATTCACAAAAATATATAAACATAAATTGTTATCGATAATAAAGACATCATTCATCAACTAATTATTTCAAGAGGTACTAACAATTATTTTTATGAAATTATTTATCATATTTGTTATTTTTCACAAAATAAACAGATCTTAAATTGGGACTTTCTTTTTTTAATGTTACCATACCAAAGGCATGGCTTGCCATTGGCCAGTGGACAACGACCATTCCGAACTCATTTGTATATATTCAGAGTGTTACTATGTGGTATTTTTTTTTTGCTAATTTTCTATCTATTTGTCTGTGTGCCTTGATTGTTAGATATTTAGTAGTGGCGTTGGCCGCTCACATTTTTTTTTATAAATTTAAGGATTGAATTTGACCGGATTAGTGAATGTTATTGAATGAAGAGTCTGCTAACGCAAGCGGATTTGTGGTTAGATTTTCCTATTTTAAACCTAGAAGTCTTATTTACGGGGCCAGCGTGCTGACGCTTGGAATTTTGGGGCCGTGATAGCCTTAAGATGGTCTCCTAGCTTGGATTGTTTCCTTACTATTGTATTCAAAGTATTTTGGGCCTAGAGTACCTGGATGCTATGTGTTTATGGTAACCTGCGGAATGTGCATGTCTATACTTCTCTACATTTTGTGTAATTATTGTACATATGGAAAAGAGACGATATTACTGGATATGGTGAAGTATAAATAAAAACCTTGTATGTTTTGTTTCTATAATTATGTAAATGAGTCTTAAACTGTGTTTGTCTCATGGAAAATTGATTATTTGGAAATATTCTTCAAAAAAAGATTGCTCATGTCGCTTAGAAAAATGAAAAAATTGAATCACTCATGGAAATGTTTAAATATAAACCGTTGTCAATAATGAAAACATTTTTTGTTAACCAATTATTTTAAGTAATATAAGCAATCATTTTGTCATTCATTTTTTATAAAACAAACAGACTCTTTGATCAAAACTGAGCTTCCACTATTGGAGATTTGGCGATGCAAAGGATTCGAACAATTTTTAATGATTTTTGTTCCTGAATAAAAACCATTGTTAAAATGTTTAGTTCCCCACTATAAATGTTGTACTGTTATGAGGCATATATCTCCAGGATTAACAAAGCCACAAGGAGTTTAATACAGCGATTTCTTGAACTTTGTACAAAGTAATTTGGGCCTAGAGTACTTGGATGCTATATGTTTATATAGTAGCCTGTGGAATGTATTTTAAGCATTTAAGTTATCGTTTTTTCCCTAATTTGACACTTAAATGAGCTGACGAAAGTTTTTTGGTACTAAAGTAAGCGTTATGCAAATCTTTTGACACTTCTAATATTCTTTTGTTGTAGTATGGGAGAGTCCATGCGAAGTGTGACAAAAGAGTATTCACACTAGTTTAACAACCCATTAAATACTCTCAAATTTCATCTCGGGAGGGTGATGACAACTAATTTCAAGAATAAAGAATTGAGTTCCTAATTTCCTTGTATCAGTAAAAATTATGTAACCTCATTCTTTGGCTATCAAAAGACCTTTAAAAAACTCAAACAAACTGGTCTACACTTCGAACATATATCTATCATCATTACGGTATTTCCTACCGTATCTTTTTCCACGAGAGAGAGAGAGAGAGAGAGTCCTATGTCCTCTAGGGGATGACACACACCAGTCTGATCATATATCAAATTGTATACATGTCAACAACCACAAAAAGGAGAAATAATTCAATAAACCTTATTTAATTAGAATTATATATTTATGTGAGAATTTCACAACAAACAGGCCTCTACTCCAGATATCCTGGTAAAGGGAGTGTTCATCCCGACGAATTCTGAAGACTGCAATAGTCGTATTGGCCAGTTTTCCAGTCAATCATGTTGGAAGAAATGCGAATCCCCAGATTACACAATCAAAGATACGATTTTATTATTGATCTATTTAGAAGATTAGAATTGTGTACATAATCAATTAAGATTAGATCTAGACATAGATTGATTCGTAGAATCATTTATTTTCTTTATTCATACATAATTTGTATTATATTTACAAGCAGAATTGTACAGATTCATTCATTGAAGTGAATAGAAACAAAAATGCTCCTTCTTCAGTCTTCGACATCTGCAGATCTCCATCTTCTTTCATGGTATTAGAGCAGCCGAGTCTCTTAACCTAGCTTCCGCTTCCGCTATTATTCTTCTCTTTGTTGTGACACTCTGATCTACGAAGAAAGTTTTTCTTTAGACATAGTGTCACACTCAAAAAATTTTTACTTACCATGGCGAATCTACAAGATGAAGCATCTACCACCAGAAACCAATCTGCTGGAGAGATCATTCCTGTTGCTGAAGTCATGCCTCAGACATCGACTTCACCTGTTGCAATTCAAACAATAGAGCAGCAGCTATTATTTCCGACTCAGCCCATGCAATGGCGGCCTACACAGGCTCAGTTCATTATGGGGCAGCCCATGACGAGCCAGCCTTTCCAATGGATTCCATATCCAATTTATGTTGGGCCGAGCCCAAACTCATCATCGCCCGGATACGTGGGCCGCCAAAGCCACGTCCAATCCGACGAGGGTCCGCCCGCCACAGACGAGGCAAACCCGACCGACGGAGTGGAGCGGATGCACGGTTAAATGAACCGGGTACAGGTACGAATCCCTACCCAGGGTTTTTGAATGCGGGTTTTCCATTTGGGTCTAATGAATCGGGTCATGGGACGAATCCCTACCCGAATCATACGCCCAGTTTTCTGTTGTTTCCAACGGCGGCCTTCGTCGAACGGCCAAAACCAGGTGACCCCTTGTTTGTTTCCACACCGACGGACCAGAGTTGCGATTGATCAGTCAACAACTGACCAGGCCAGAAAGTTACCCCAAGTGGTCGCAAGAATTCCGGCGTGCCCTAGCGACAAAAGACAAGGATGGATTTCTCAATGGAACCATCCCGATTCCCCTCAATGAGCGACTGGCTCGACTCTGGAGGAAGAGCAACCGCCTGGTCCGAACTTGGATCGCAATTGTCTCTCCACAGAGGTCGCGACTGGACTCCCACCGACAGAAGACGCCAAAGGCATGTGGGACAACATCAAGGAGATGTACGGGAAGTTAGATCAAGCGAAAATATTCACCCTCATGCAGGAACTCACTGATTTAAAACACGGGAATTTGACGGTCACGGCTTGTTTCAACAAGCTATCGTCGTTGTGGAACAACCTTGAAGCACCCGAAGAAAAACTCGAGGGCCCCAAATCCACACTCCGATAGTACAAATCGATCAAGGACAGGGAGAAAGCAGCGCGATTTTTGCTCATTTTAAACGAAAACTTCCTTACCTTTCGCTCGTAGATCTTGGCTATGGATCCCATGCCATCAATCGGGCAAATCTATCAACTGGCAGTACAAGAGGAAAGCCAACGATTCGCATCATCGGAGAACACGAAGAGCGGTGAAAGTATCGCTCTCGCAGTTCGCGAGGAGCGAAGAGTCGGACCCAGCAAAACCCTAACAGAGAAGAGAGAGAGATGAACGCTAGGGTTCTGTGGAGAAAGATCGCTCGGTCCACGCGGAGAAACGCAGGTATATAAATCCGAAGGAATGAACAGCTCAGATCGAGCACGCACATCCGATGGCTCACAGGAGACCGATCCTTTAAAAGAATCGGACAGCCCAGATAAACTCGCGACAAAAGGATCCGACGGACAGATTTTTGCCGCGTCATCCAGAAATTTCGGGCAAAATTTTAAAAGAAAGGGTAAATTATTTTGTGAGTATTGCAAGCGTTCTAATCACTCCATTGATAGTTGTTGGAAGCTACACGGGAAACCAGCAGAAAAAGGAAAAAGGATTTCGGCGGCATATCAATTGAATGGATCCACCAGCCCAAATTCTGATCATTCTATTATCCATGGACAGTACCAACAACTGATGCAAGCTTTGCAAAAATTGGATGTTTCTAACAAGGGAGGCAGTTTTTCAGGTATCACACATAGCTTAATTAACTCTATATCAAGGAAAGCATGGATTATCAATTCAGGGGCAAGTGACCATATTATATGTGACAAGGGTCTTTTCTCGAGAGTAAATGAGGAGCTGAATTTTCCTATTTCCGTACAATTGCCTAATGGAAATATTAGCCATATAAATGTGATAGGAACAATCAATCTCAGCCCTCAAATTATTCTTAAAAATGTCCTATATGTCCCAGAATTCCAATTCAATCTCATTTCCATGTCGAAAGTTTGCCAAGAAAATTCGTGTCGAGTAATATTCAATGCTGATACCTGTTTATTTCAGGGCCTTTCAACTAACAAACTGATGGGCTGGGGTAGTATTTTAGAAGGACTATTTTTCTAGTCAAGCCTCCCAAGTAATTTTGATTTATCCAGTTTTCCATTATATAAATCCTCCTTGTGTAATTTGAGCTTGAATAATAAAAATTCTCTTATGCATATGAGATTAGGCCACAGTGCCACCTTTCCTTGCCCTAAATGTCCCATTTGTCCCCTAGCAAAGTATACTCGTTCTCCTTTTCCATCTAGTAATTCTCGTGCTAGCCAAATTTTTTCCTTGATACATGTTGATATATGGGGACCTTATCATAAGGTTAATTATGATGGATCTCGTTATTTCCTCAAAATAGTAGACGACTATTCTCGTGCAACATGGATTTTCTTGATGCAATCAAAGGATCAGGCTTATTCTTATTTAAAGACATTTATCGCCTTATCCAAAAATCAGTTTGGGAAATTGATCCAGCGAATCCGAACTGATAATGGAGCAAAATTTTTCGGTCACAATTGCTCCATACTATTCTCCTCTCATGGCATCCAGCATGAGAGTTTATGCACTTACACACCACAATAGAATGGAGTGGTTGAGCGCAAGCATCGGCATCTTTTGGAAGTCGCACGTGCCTTGAAGTTTCAAGCTTCAATTCCAGATGATTATTGGGGAAACTGCATCATCACAGCAGCTTATTTAATCAATCGTATGCCCACCAAGATACTCAATGGACGAACTCCGTTCAAGCTACTCTATGGCAGAAAACCAAATTTACAACATCTCAAAATCTTTGGTTGTCTTTGCAATGATACAACATTGGGATCTCGCGAAAAGTTGAGCCCACGTGCTCGAAAATGCATCTTCACGGGCTATCCCAATCTGCAAAAGGGCTATCGAGTACTTGATATATCAACAAAGGAATTTCTCATAAGCCGTGATGTGCTTTTCCATGAAGACATATTCCCTTTCTCCAACATGGTATCAACAAATGAGAATTCTGACATCAGCTCTAATTCTCATCGTTTATCATATGACGAAGCACTCCCTGTAGACCATGGTTACATACCACTGGTCCAATCAAGGAATCCAATCCCCACTCATATTCTAGGGAGGACGCCATCTTCAGTGGAGAATCCATAATCATCAGCAAACCTGCCAGAAGAAGAAGCTAAAGATGCCAGTAACACTGAGGAAGAAGTTAGCCCTGACGTCTCGCCACTCAATGAGACGATTCCCACTCCTACTGAAGATCATCCAAGACGTTCTCGCTGGGCCATTCGACCTCCGACATGGACCAAAGACTATATCTGTGCCACTCACAACTCTCCAGGTATCCAATATCCTATATCTTCCTATGTTTCCTTTCATAGACTATCAGAGGAGCGTAGATGTTGCATAAGTCGCCTATCAGAAGAACAGGAACCATCAACAGTTGTTGATCCTAGATGGCAACAAGCCATGGCAGCAGAGTTAAAGGCACTGAATGACAACAACACATGGGATCTTGTCTCATTGCCACCTAATCGGAAACCAATTTGGTGCAAATGGGTCTACAAGATTAAATATCGTGCAGATGGATTAATTGAACGATACAAGGCATGCTTGGTAGCCAAGGGATTTACTCAGCGGGAAGGTTTTGACTACCATGAGACATTCTCTCTAGTCGCCAAGGATGTCATAGTCTGTTCTTTTTTTACCGTCGCCGCTATCAATGATTGGACTCTACATCAAATGGACGTGCATAATGCCTTCCTCCATGGCGATTTAGATGAAGAGATATACATGGATGTCCCTCAAGGTTTACGGAGATAGGGGGAGAATAAAGTATGTCGTCTCCGCAAATCCCTTTATGGGTTGAAGCAAGCATCTAGACAATGGTATGCAAAATTTGCAAATGCTCTTACAACAGTAGGCTTTCAGCAATCAAAGCATGACTATGCACTGTTCACAAGAAACAGAGGTATGTCATCTATCTATTTGATGATATATGTCGATGATATTCTTCTTATGGGAAATGATAAGGCTGCCATAGAAAGATTCAAGGAATATTTGCATGCTACCTTTCATATTAAGGATTTAGGAGCACCTAAATACTTCATTGGAATCGAAATTGCTCGATCTAATTTAGGAATTTCCCTTAGTCAACGAAAGTTTATATTGGAGATTATATCAGAGGCAGGGCTATTAGGATGCAAACCAGCAGCAATTCCCATCGAGTAGAATACTAAATTGACTTCTGCAGCTTATGATGAGGGTATATCCAAAGATGATGACCCCATACTTAGCGATCCATCTGGGTATCAAAGGCTTGTTGGGAAACTTATATATCTGACAATGACTAGGCCGGATATCTCTTATGCGGTACAGACACTGAGCTAGTTCATGCATAGTCCAAAACAATCTCATTTTGATGTAGTCTTGAAGATTGTGAAATATTTAAAGAAATGTCTAGGACTTGGGATACTTCTGTCAAAGAAATGTGACATGAAGATGATAGCATACTATGATGCAGATTATGCAACATGTCCTATAAGTCGAAGATCGATCACGGAGTTCTTGCATTAAATTTGGGGAATCACTTCTTTCATGGAAGACCAAGAAGCAACCCACTGTGTCTTTATCTTCAGCTGAGGTTGAGTATCGAGCTATGCCAAGACCACGTGTCAAATAGTGTGGATGCGAGGTTTACTTAAGGATCTCGGGATAGAAGTGCAAGGACCAACCAGGCTATATTGTGATAACGATGCAACGCTAAAACTTGCAGCGAATCCTATAGTACATGGAAGAACCAAGCACATTGAAGTCGATTGTCACTTCACTTGAGAAAAGATACAAGAGGGCGTGATTGAGACAAGATGGATTGGGACAATGGAGCAGCTAGTAGATATTTTTACCAAGCCCCTATGTCAAAGACAACACGCTTATCTGTTGAGCAAGCTGGGTGTCTTAGACATATACAGACCGCCAGCTTGAGGGGGAGTGTTGGAAGATATGCGGATCCCCAGATTACACAATCAAAGATCTGATTTTATTATTGATCTATTTAGAAGATTAGAATTGTGTACATAATCAATTAAGATTAGATCTAGACATAGATTGATTCGTAGAATCATTTATTTCCTTTATTCATACATAATCTGTATTATATTTACAAGCAGAATTGTAGAGATTCATTCATTGAAGTGAATAGAAACAAAACTGTTTCTTCTTCAGTCTTCGACATCTGCAGATCTCCATCTTCTTTCAAATCACACGGATCATTCGGTAGGATGAGGTATCAACAATTGTGTTTGCATCCGAAAACATCTCTTTTTTTTTGTACATAAACATCATAGTAGTGAAATTGACTCAGCCACTAAAAATTACAAAAGAACAATGTGTTTCTTATGAGGGGCCAAAATGAAAATTCTCATTTTATCCCGGGAGCAAGATCATGGAAGCCGAGATCATTGTGTTTGGATTTGCAATGGACCGTGAGAGTCCCCCCGTGGGCGACTTGTTAATGAGTTCAACATGAACTTTAGAGTGCCTTGACACATTATTATGTTCAGCAGCTTACCCCACAAAGCAAAACAATACGAAGGAAACCAATGACGCCAAAATGAGCATTGTTTGTTTATCCACCTTTCTAGGCCTGTCTTTGCTTGATAGAATGGTGACAAAATGGACTCTACAATCTAATTTATTTAAAGAAGGAAGATGATGATTGTTTTGTAAAGTAAATAAAAAAAAAACAAATCCTGATTAAGCAAATGTGTTATGCGTTTTGAGTAATATAATAAGTCTGGTACAAGTTTTTTTCCTTTTTGACGATGTTCTAATTAATTTAAAGGAGGAAGATGATGCTTGTTTTGTAAAGTGAATAAGAAAAAAAAAATTATGTCTAATTAAGCAGATGGGTTATCCATATCTTTGAAAAATAAATAATCTTGCCAATTTGTTTTTTCCTTTTTGACCAATGTAAAGATAGTTAAGGATTTTTGCATGATAATTTTCTAGAAATATTTTTATAATTTCTAATTATTTTTTCCTGTCTCTTTAAATAATTTTTATGTTTTTCTTCTTTCCTCTTCTATCATTCTCTAATAAAATTTTATTAAATAGTATGTTATACTCATATACCTAAATTTTCATTAATTTTTTTATTTTGAATTTCTTATATTAGAATTCAAATATTATTTATTTTGAAATATAATTTTAATTTATTAATTTAAGAATTTTCTTATTCAATAAAAATAGCTTTCTTATTATGGATATTAGAACCATATCCACATTTATCTCACCTCTCATATGGGATAATATTATCCAGTCTATATCCCTCTTATATCCAACTTTATCCTATCTTGAGTAGGCACCAAATGCAGGACATGATCAATTTTATCATATCCTAAATTTTAATCCGATTGCCAAATGCAACTTTGGAGATTTGGGGATAAAAGGACTCGAAACGATTTTTATGATTTTTGTTACCAAATAAAAACTATTGTTAAAGTGTTTAATTCCCCACAATAAATATTGTACTGTTATGAGGAATATACTTCCAGGATTAACATAACCACATGGAGTTTAATACAGCAACGTCTTGAACTTCTTCCAATGGCTTCCCTGGGAAAAGATGGAGCGAAAGAGAGAGTACGCTGAGAAGAAAAGAATTTCAGATATTGACTTAAACAAAATAATAACAAATAATGATGGATAAGGATACAAACATACATATCCGTTTGTTTTAGGATCCTAGGTTATAAATTAGCAATGTGACTTTCGGATTTTATTGATCAATCACAATCACCAAAAATCTTAAATCAATGTCGAATATCTCTCTTGGAACTATATATAAATGGTTTTGGAATTTAGTTTCTAGAAATAAAGAAGAAATAAACTTAACCTAAAAAGTAAAACCTGTATTAGGAATTTCTATCTATAATTTCCAAGTACCAAGTGCTAACCTTTGACTCCAAATAATGAGAATTCTTATATGGTCTGCAGTTAATGTTTTGTTGGGAACAATTTTTGCTTAGAAATGATTTTTTTTATTATGTTCCTTAGATGAATATGTAAGCATTTCAAAGCATTTGGTAAATGTCCAAAATGTCTATTACCAAGATAGAATTGCATTTGATAGAACCTCAAATTCTTTTGTGTTTAAAATTTCTTTTAGTTTTTAAATAATTTTATTACATTTTTATTTTTTTCCTTTTTGCTATCCTTTTCTTGTTCTCCTTCATCCTTGGGCTGGTGACCTCGTTGGAGCATCACTAACCTAGCCGAGGCCAGCAACTGGCCAACGGATGAAGGAAAAGAAGAAAAGGAAAAAAAAAGAAAAAAGAGAAGAAAACAAAAGAGGAAAATAAATTAAATATACTTAATTCTGGAGCTGTTCCAAAGAACAAAGAAACAACTTTTCTTACTTCTTAATTCGATTCCAAATCTATTTTCGGGAACAACTTTGTTCTCGGGAACAACTTTGTCATGACCTACCCCTCGGGGGGAGGGGATATGTTTAGGAGTATTGCCTAAAGGATGGACCTGAGGCTTATGATTAGGCACGGGCTCTCCCAAGCTCATACCTCACACGACATTGAGGTATTCTTAAGAATTTCACAATAAGGAGTCACCACTAGCCGATTGGGGTCGGCTAGAAACCAAGTGAGATATGGGAGTGTATCTCACTTCCTACGCAACCAGAGAATCTAGGGTTGAGGACTTGATTATACTAATTGACCAATTAGTGCTATTTTGATACATAATCTTGTTCATTTTAAGAGGAGATTTTTGTTAGGTAGTTTGGATTAATTTTACACATATCCACTAACATGTGAGGTGATCATGCGGGTGTGCAATCATTAAAATAATAATTATAGCTACAAAGATCCTAATTGTAGTAAAATTGAGCACGTGCAATTAAACATTTGCAAACGTAATTAAATATGCAAATTAAACATGCGATATAATTAATATACAAGCAAATAAAGGTCTAATTACACTAAGAAGGCAATACATGGTGATTCCCAACTAAACCCTGCATTTTTTAGATTTTCAAATTTTTATTTTCGAAAAAAATACTTATTATTATTTTTATGTTTTTCGGGCGGATCGGGTCAAACCTGCTTGAGGGTGGGCTGGTCAGCCCACCCGTATGGGCCAAGATTGGGCCTAATCAAGGGGGCCCAATCCTCTTGTAAGTGGGCTCCCCTACAGGTCCACACGAAAAAGAAAGAAAAGAAAAAAGAAAGGCCAAGTGGGCCACATCACAGATCTGGCCCAACTCAGCCTGCCTTATGCTTTGCGACCACTCGATCGTGATTAGAGGAGGCCACGATGCCGTGCAACTCCAGGGGGTTCTCCAAGGAGGGCAACGGTGGTTGGTGTCGGTTTAGGGCTCGTCAAAAGCGGCAAAAAGGTCGGTCGAGGCTCTAAACGACGGAGCTATGTGTGGGTTTTGGCTAGACATTTTAGCGAGCATGTGGAAGGCATTCTGGGAAGCGGGGTTTCGACGCTCGGCCGAGGCTCAAGCATGAGCTCGGACTGCCAGTGAGGCATGCCAGAGCCATAAGAAGTGCAATGGGACGGGTAGGGGGGCCGAAGTTCGCTCGAAGTGGTCAGGGAAGAGCTCCGGTTGGCTAGGTTTCAGGAGTGCACGCAAGGTGTTTGATAAAACACCTACCTGGATTCCAAAGGAAATGGCGGTGATTGGTGGCTCTGAGACGTGTTGGCGGCGGTAGCGGTGACTCAGAGACGCGTCAGTGGCAGTAGCCTCGGTCCATTCTCCCCGCTCCTCCTCTCGTTTCCTCCTTGGCGGCCCCTGTTCTGTGTTCTCTCCCTCTCGGTTACTCTCTGTTCCTTCGCCTCTCCTCCCTCGATTCCTATCCTGTCCCCTCCTTCTCTGCTTTGCTCTACTCTGCTCTCTCTACCCCTACTACCTTTGCTCGTGCTCCTGTATTTTCTTTGCAGGTTCACGCGCAAAGGGCAGGAGGAGGAAGAAGGCTAGGGCGTCGGCTGGGCTGAAAGGAAGAGGAGGCTGGGCCGCGCAGGGGAAAGGAGGTTGGTCTAGACCTAAGATGAGGGAAAAGAAACAAAGGAGGGGCGGGTTGGGTCGAGGCCGAATTTGGCCCAACCTCCGGCCCCTTAGCATGTTTTTTTTTTTTTTTTTTTGTTTTGTCTTTTTTTTTTCCTTTTTTTTGTTAATTAATTAATTTTTTTACTAAATTTTTTTGTATATGTATATGAAAAAAAGACAAATTAGGTGTTAACAATTGCCCCTCTTTGAATGTAGCCTTGAAGGGGTTGTATTCAAAGATAGAAGACACCTAAATTATTTCGGTGCTAGAGATCCTAAGTGCATAGGCTCGCACTAGGTCGAGCTATGGAAGCACATCGTGTCCATAAGAGGAAGAAAGACCTCAGGCTACAAAAACACATCATGTCATAAGAGGAGAGAGAGGCCCTAGGTTATAGAAGCACGCCGTATCATAGGAAAGAGAGATTCCGAGTTACAGAAAAACACCGTGTCATAAAAAATAAAAATAAAAGACCCAGGCTACAGAAGCACGCCGTGTCATAGGAAAGAAAGACTCCAGGCTACAGAAGCACACCGTGTCATAAGAAAAAGAGATCCTGGGCTACATAAGCACACCGTGTCATAGGAAAGAGAAACTCCGAGCTATAGAAGCATACCATGTCATAGGAAGAAAAAGAGACCCCGGGCTACAGAAGCACACCGTGTCATAAAAAGAATGAAAGAAATGAAATATCACCGTGTAACAATGGGTTTTGACCAGGTTGAAAATACATGATTTGAGGAAAACCCATGAACCTTGTAGATGACATGGTTTAAGGCTGACTATAAATCTTTGGAGATGGCATTGTTTAAGGCTGACCATGAACCTTGTAGATGACATGGTTTAAGGCTAACCATGAACCTTTGGAGATGGCATGGTTTAAGGCTAACCATGAACCTTGTAGATGGCATGGTTTAAGGCTGACCATGAACCTTTGTAAATGACATGGTTTGAAACTGACCATGAACCTTTGGAGATGAACATGGTTTAAGGCTAACCATAAACCTTTGGAGACGGCATGGTTTAAGGCTGACCATAAACCTTGTAAATGACATGGTTTAAGACTGACCATGAACCTTTGGAGATGACATGGTTTAAGGCTGACCATGAACCTTTGGAGACGGCATGGTTTAAGGCTGACCATGAACCTTGTAGACGGCATAGTTTGAGGCTAACCATGAACCTTTGGAGATGACATAGTTTGAGGCTGATCATGAACCTTGTAAATGACATGGTTTGAGGCTGACCATGAACCTTTGGAGATGACATGGTTTAAGGATGACCATAAACCTTTAGAGACAGCATGGTTTAAGGTTGACCATGAACCTTTAGAGACAGCATGGTTTAAGGCTGACCATGAACCTTATAGATGACATGGTTTGAGACTGACCATGAACCTTTGGTTTTTAGGGAAGCACCTGCTAACCCCTTGAAAACTGCATGGCTTCACTGGGGAATCCTGTCAAACTCAACTTGAGCAAATGTCATTAAGGACGTCAGCAAGAGACGTATCGGAAATATTGCAGCATTAATTGAACAAGCTAATCAAGCTAAGTTCGACTGTTTAAAAACAAAAAAACAAAAAAAAAAAACATTCGATGTCAATCAGCATCATGTGGCGCAGAACTATCATTTTGCTCGGGCATGTATCATTAATCATCAAATTCTCTAGGAGTCAAGTTCTTATTAGAACGGCTACAACTCATTACAAAGGCTTATTAAGCATGCCAAACTAGAGCTTCTTAGTCAGAAAGGGTTTCTCACATACTCTCGACGAAATGGCTGCTTAATCCCATCCATTCGCGTGGGAAGTAATTAATTACTGAGGGTATCTCACATAACCTATGTCAAATGCTTTCAAAAACATTCGCGATGAGCACAATCTGATTGATCAAAAAGGTCTTTTGAAAGGACCGCAATATAAGTTTGGTCATGGGCTTACACAAAGGGATCACTACTTTGAGGCCAATAAAGGAACATTTGTCACTATCTTCATCGGGTTTACAAGTCGAGAACTTGGAAGATAAGACAAGATAGAATTGCTTCCACTCCTTCAAGTGGTAGCTTCTTTGTGGCATTCTCATTTTCACTCGAACCATCCAAATTAGAAGAGATTTTGTAAGAGGGTTGTAATGTTGGCACGAGAAAGGCTCGAAAGGCTTAAAAATTTTAAGAGGGTTTTTAAGAGTCGGTGATCATCATGACATCATGACCAGGTCACTCAATTTTTCGAAATCATTTAGCTTTTGAAACACAGTACATCTCGAAAGTCCCTTGACTAATTATTTTTAGGGAAAATTTCAAATAAGGACCCGAAGTGGATCAATTTTCTCAAATAAGGACCCAAAATTAACTTTGTGTCAGATAAGGACCTAAAGTGGATTCATTGTCTCAAATAAGGACCCAAAGTAGTTGAATCAATTCCAAATAAGGACCCGGGCTTGTTGGTCAACCAAATATTCGCCGGCCATCAAGCATGTGACATTTCCGACGACCGGAGTTTGGGCAATTTTGTCCAAAAAAAATCTAGGGAAAAATTAACAAATTCTAAAATGGAAACAAAAAAACCCTAGGTTTTCTACGGTATCCCATGGGAGAAGCAATCACTACATAGATTGAATGTCTCGGCCTCACTGGAGTCCTTGAAGCACTTCACACACGTGATGAACATCCCCAGTGCGAGGCACTCGCACCCATCACATAGAGGCCTAGCGCTCGGCGATGTAGAAAAACATGATGGCCTTGTCGAAGCTGAGGTTTCCCGTGCCACTCGCGTTCAGCTCCTTGAACAAGTAAGGGTTGCTCATCCTCAGATAGCCCTTGATCTTTGTGAAGGAAAGAAACTCCGAGAGGCGCACGACGCCGTCGCGGTCGTGATCCATCTCGGTGACAAAGTCCTGTGCCAATTGTTTGACGTTCTCGGCAGCCGCATCGAAGTAGGCCTTCGCCTGCAAATCCTCCAATTTTCCCTTGCACAAAGCACGAGCTCGCGCAGGCCCACCTCCCCATCAATCAAGGTTAGTTTTTTCATCTTAGAATTCACTCATGTTAAACCAGCAAAATGTAGAGAAAGGTTGTGTATAAAGCCCAATTCTCCATCATCTTTTTCCAGGTTTTCCATTTATTTCAATTTGCACTCACGTTCAACCATGGTTAGTTTCGTTCAAATTGGTGTACCCAATCATTCGTTCGTTGAATAGAAAGTGTTTGTGGCTAATTGAAGCAACATGGCGACAAGGTGTGGGCATGTGATGGAATATCACACGGATGGCAGCGACGACAATGATGGTACGAGAGAGTTCTGTTTTACGTATTGTTTTTACTGTTTTGATGGATTTTTTAGTGAATGTCTCATTTTGTCCGAATCAATGCATATCAGTTGCGTCCACTATGATTTTTTTAATTGGATATGCTGTGTTGTGATCCTATGTGCCAGCGGCGGTGGTCTCTTTATTGCAATTTTTTAATGCCTTTACGTTGTTTCTATTTTTTTGGTGTATACTTTATTGTTAATAGCTAGAGCTCATGGCATGTCCTAAAATCTAAATGTTAGTTTTTGATGATTTTTTAGCTATAACAAATTGACCATACCAAGGATAAATCACTAATAAAAGGTGCAGGTTTTTTACCCTCACCGCAGTAGCACTTTCGTGCCCACATGAGTCCTAATGTGTATTACCAAATCATTAGCACAAAAAACATTTTAAGTCAATAATGCACTTTTTTTTTTGTGACAAATGGTATCTAATAAAAGTGTGGTACGTGGTCACTAGCGTGACTAATTTTCTTTCATTAATAGTAGTGTGGTATAGATGTATTGCAATTTTTTTTATAGTTTTTGTTTTGTTTTTCCCCGATGCGTATTATGCATAAGAGTATATTGATGTAATTTTTTGCTTCCACTTTTTACCAGTTGAGGGATGTGAAGAAGTGAACTATTCCATGTATGATAGTAGGTGTGGTAAGGATGCTGAGAGTGCTGAAGAAGATGGGTTTCCCTTTATTGATCTTGATGATGATGGTTCCATGGAGAGGGATATGGAGATTGGAGATATCAGTCTATATGTAGATTTGTTAGGGGGTGCATGACAAAATTTCTATTCCGAAATAGTTTCTGGAACAAAATAGATTTTTCTATTTCTATTTCTAGAAGAGTTTCTAAGAAAAATAACCGTTTGATAATGACACAAAATTTCTACTCTAAAAATAGAAATTTATTTGATAACGACACAAATTTCTTCCTTTCGGACGGCGGCGGTAACGATCGGCGACCTTTAATATAAAAAATAAAAATAAAAATGATTTATTAACAAAAAAAATAAATAAATAAAAATAATAATATCATTTTATTTTAAAATAAAAATATCCTAAAAATAAATTTATTTATTTTATTTATTCTATTTTATTTTATTTTACGAATAAATTTATTTTAAAATGAATAAAAATTTAAAAAAATTATTTGGCAAAACACTCAAGAAAAATAAAAATAATTTATTTTTATTTATCATAAATAAATTATTTTAATAAATTTAATAAATTATTTTTAATAAAATAAAAATAAAATGATAAATAAAAATAATCTATTTATTTTTAATAAATTTATTTTTATTTTTAAATGAATAAAATGAATATATTTATTTTTATTTTTAATAAAATGATATTTAATTAAATTTATTTATTAAAAATAAAAATAATATTTATAATAAAAATTTAAAATTTAAAATAAAAATGAATAAATGATATTTTTATAATAATTTTTATTTTTAAAATGATATTTATTTATTTTTAAGGATTTTTTAATTTATTTGTAAAAATAAAAATAAATATCATTTTATTTATTCGAATAATTTTCATTTTAAAATGATATTTATAAAAATAATGTATTTGGCGATCGGTGGCGGCAGCAGCGGCGGGGGCCGGCGGGCGGTTGGTGGCTGACGGACGGTGGTCGGCGGCAACGGATGAAGGACCGATTGACAAACGATGAGAAAATTTTTTATTTCTCATTTCTATTACAGAAATCAGAAGTAGAAAATTTCAACTTCTGATTTCTATTCCAAACCTATTTATGAAATAGAAATCTATTCCAGAAATAAATAAAAAAAAAGGGAATAGGTTTATTAAACGGATTTCTATTCCGAAACAGTGCCTGAATAGAAAAATTGTTTCTGGGAATGTAAATTATCGCTTATCATGCACCCCTTAGGCGATAATGCAGATTTCTTGAACAAGAATAGTGAAAATGAGTATACGCATCCCGAGTTCAATGCTGAGGTTGATATGGAAAATCCTACCTTCAAGTTGGGGATGTGCTTTAGTAATGCGAAGGAATTTAGAGAAGCAAGTTAGGAACCATGCCATAAAAAATGGGAGAAAGGTGAGGTTTGTTAAAAATACACCTAACAAGTTGAGGGCAAGCAGTGTGCTCGGAGGGTTGTGATTGGCTCATATATGCCTCTAAAGTGCAAAGGGAGCATACTTTACAAGTCAAAACCTTCAACTCAGTACATACATGTAATAGAACACTACAAGTTCCTCGATAAGTACTAAATGGCTAGCGAATAAGTATTGTGATAGGCTGAGAAACAATCCTACATGGCCAGGTGCTTCAATGAAAAAAACGATGGAGTTTGAGAATGTTTTGAAGTTGTCAAGGACAATGGTTTATAGAGCTAGGGCAATATCAATGAGTATGATCACGGGGAATGAGGAGGAGCAATTTTGGATGCTTAGGAGTTATTGTCGGCACTTTTGATGCCAACCCGGGATCCACATGTATAATCAAGACTGAGCAATGTCAAGACCAATTCAAGTTTAGGGGAGTCTACATTTGTTTGGATGCATTAAGGAGGGGCTTTGTAGAAGGATGTAAGCGCTTTGTGGGATTCGATGGTTGCCATTTGTCATTAGGTTATAAGGAGATACTTCTAGCAGCGGTGGGCGTAGATGGCAACAATCAGATGTATCCCTTTGCATGGGCAGTTGTCGGACAAGAAACATACAAGACATGGCACTGGTTTATTAGTTTAATTGCAGAAGACTTGGGAATTACGGACCTTGAAAATTCAAAGTACTGGACTTTTTTGTGTGACAAACAAAAGGGATTAGTGCAAGCACTAGCACATCTAATGCCCGGCGTAACATAGATTTTGCTTAAGGCATCTTTATGAAAACTTTAAACTACATCACAAAGGAGTAGAACTTAAAAAGCTTCTTTGGAAGGCTGCCATGGCAACTAGAGTATGTGATTTTGACTTGGCAATGGCACAACCGAAGGCGCTTGATGAGAAAGCTTATGATTGGTTATCCTGAGAGGCCTCTAGTGCAATGGAGCAAGTCCTACTTTAGGACAAGTTCAAAATGTGACATTTCCTTGAACAACGGTGTGAAAGTTTCAACAAAAGCATCATTGATGCAAGGGACAAGCCTATCATCACAATGCTTGAAACTATAAGAGCGCAACTCATGGAGAGAATTCATAAGCAAAGGGATGGGATGACCAAATACACTGGTGTGATCTGTCCTAATATCCAAAAGATATTAGATCTTCAAAAACAGTTTTCAGTATCATGGATTCCAACCTGGAATGGAGAGGATGAATTTGAATTAAGTGGGCCATATGGAGATAAGAGAGTAGTTAATATTAGACATAGATCTTGTAGCTGTAGAAGATGGGATATCAGCGGGATTCCTTGTTGTCATGCTGTGGCGGCTCTTATATACATGAGGGAAGAACCTGAAAAATGGGTTCACACAAGTTTTAGTAAGAAAACATTCATGCAAATATATAGCCATGTTGTGCATGTTGTAGATTCTAAAGACACATGGCCTGCTAGAGAGCCATTACTCCCACCAGATGTGCCCAAGCAAGTTGGTAGAAAGAAGAAACAAAGAACAAAATCAGTGAATGAAACAACTGATAGAAATTTGAAGACAAGAAAGAAAAAAGTTGTGCAAGAGCCGGTGGGAACAAAGTTGAAGAGACAAAATACCACAATTACTTGTGGAAAATGTGGTGGTTTAGGCCATAACAGGTATCATTGTAAGAATCCACCAGTAGCATTAGTAGTAGCAACATCAGCCCCAGTAGATTTTATGGTTGCCTCATGTTCACAAGATGTGGTAGAAAGCACTCCCTCAGACCCAACATGTTAGCTTGAGATCGAGAAATTGCTTGCGTCAATTTTTGGCACAATTTCAAGCTCAATATTATCTATGGGAAGAGAGAAGATAAAGGTAATTATTTATGCTTGACTTGGTCATAAAACTGTTCTTACTTATACTTGACTTTATTTTAACTAATGATTTATTTTGTGTTTCAAGTGCAAGTAAAGAGAAGGATGCAAGGACCTCAACTTTTAAGTGGTCAAAGATGAGCATCTTTTTTGGAGATACATAAGTGCAACAAGATCAATAAACACAACCCCTTTTTGTTTTACTATTGGTTGATATGGATGGATCTATTTTGGAAGCATCTTAAAATATGTGTAGATAAATTTTGTTGAAAAGATTTCTTGTGTTGGGATGTCTCAATTCAAGTTTATCTAGTGCTATTTACTTTGCTATGGAATGTCCCAGCACTTCATTGTAATATGGTGGTACTCACAACAAATCTACATGAGCTTATCAATCCAATGAGAAAAAAAGAAAATATAAAACAATAGCATAAAAAAAATGACATGCAAAGAACAACGAACACAGCCGTCTAACAACACACCCAATTAAAATGCACTATAGTATAGGCCGAAGAAAAATATAGAACGTCTATGGGCTCTATCAAAGCTTGAGCTCTATACACAACAAAATATAGAATATCCGACTCAGATGAAACCAAATACAGCTTGTAGTACCAAAAAGCATCACCATTAACTCATCATTGAACACTTGAGTTAATTGAACTTCAATATTTCCATTACAAAAAGAGATAACAAAATATGAGTTTACAACTTTAATATGTGCACATATAACGCGCACAACACTACAAGAAAGAGAAGAAACAATTGACTTTACAAAACAAACTCCTACTGATCATATGCAGTTATCACATCCCATCCTCTACTACAACCAATCTAAAGCACCCAATAAAAGTTGAAAGACTCCACTACTGAGCTAATGAATTGATGCAATTATAGTTCTTTGAGTTCCATCTCTTTGGTCAAAGACGGTTATTCTGCTCACGACATAATAGGATGGTTGAGTCCACTGGTTGGTTTCGTCAAGGAAGAGAAGCTCCAAGCAGGTGAAAAGCTTCGGGCAAATGCTAACTCTTCTCTTTTGACCATCACTTAGTCCTTTGGTCCCTCAACCTCAAATTTTTATGTCCATGGCATTTGCAGTCCCATTGCCCTTATTGCCATTTTTGCCATTTCCCTCTTCTCAGAAACTGTGATGGAGTTTGGCAATTGTAGTTGAGCTGTGTAGTAAACAACTTCTCTCACAGTAGCATTGAGATCAATCCATTGTCTTGCATCACATAAGCCTGAATTCATAAAAATAGAGAACCTTGATAAGTGATGAGAAAATAGTTGCTTATCATTTACCAATTTAGATCACCACAAAATATAGGACAGTTGAATTAGGTTCAATTTATTTTTTATGTGAACGTCACAAATTATTTCATAAAAACTGGAGAAATGAAGGATTTGAGGGATTTGGTTCATTAGTATGAATAAGTTTCGAGCTCAATGTAAAAACTTTGTTTTGATAGTATTAAGTGGTGCTTTAGAGTTAATAGAGACAAAATTTTAAAAAGCAAGCCATATCAAGTAACCATCTCCAAATAGGACAATGCATTATCCACAGAACATCCTCAAAACAAATAGAAACCTATCAAAGGAAATTAAATTCCTCGTGCACAAGAGTTAGTCCTTTAGCAGTTTGCTTCAAACTTGGATGAATGTGAATCTCCACCCAACCTTCTAGAGACGGAGCATGTCTCACCATATATAACAAGATATCAGCCAATACTTGTTGAATTCATAACTAATCACCACAGATAGACAGCCGGAGTTTTGATTTCATCTATAATATTACGAATCAATTGCAAACCCCAGTGTCTTAGCAATATCATCCCTACCTCCGGTCATCCAAATTTTCCTTCTCTTATTAGGTCCCTTCAAAATTTTCTTATTTTCTTTTTTTGCTTGACTAGCAAAGCAGCTGGGTTATAGGTAACAAAAAGAAACAACTTAATTACCAATCCACGGGAATGACTGCTCCAAAGCCTGTCCTCAAAAGTTTTCCTGCCTGCCTAAAATACTTTGAATACTCTAGCATTTCACTCAAGATTGCACAAGCCAACTTGCAGTGTGGATACGAAAAGGAGAACGTCGATACGCAATTTCCTCCCACATACATCTACGTCGCCCTGAGAACCTCAACTCCAACAGCACAGCAAGAACCGCAATGTCTTGTCATCCTAAAATTTCCAGGCCAAAAATCGCCACAAAACTACAATACGCGCGCGCGCGAGTGAACTAGCAACAATTTCGGCCAAAGTTGCAATGGCGAAAGCACAACAACAGAAACTATGAGATGATAACTCAGCAAACACCTAAAGTGCCGGTGCCGAACACACACATACACACAGAGACACGGACTTTATGCACAGAGACACAAAACACTAACCTGTTAGCGATCCAATAAGCTACAAGTACAGCGAAAACAAACAACCAGACGAAATTTCTCATAACAGAGATTGTATCGAAAGAAAAGCAGAGACCTTGGAACCATCTCGGCTCTGACCCAGAGCAAACGAGTATCGACGACCCCTGAGCAAGAACCGGGAGTGGGACCGCAACAAAGAAGAGAGAGAGGAGGGACAGTACGGCCCCAAGGGAGCGTTCTGTGCCCCAAGGTAGCGTTCTGTGCGGTGCATATTCCCATGGCCATCGCCTCCACGACTCTGCCGAGCTTACCAGCGTAGGGAGCCGTCTTGACAAAATTTACAAGAGGCTGCCGATAGAAAGAAGAGATGATGGTGAACAATAGACCGATGCTTGCAAGGGGCAGGTGAGAAGTGACGAGAATCGAGCAGGGCGAGGAGCGACGGAATCGAGTTGCAATGATGATCGGGCAGCGATTTGGTTGAGGAGCGGCGAGGGAGAAGAAAGAAGGAAACATAAACGTCAACATGAATAACCTAAACTTAATTAATTTAGAATTTCCCCTTTTTTCTAATCATAAATTTATGACAAAATTGCCCCTATTTTAATCGCTGGAAAATGTATGCCGGTGAGCTAAGGTCCTCAATATAAATTAAGTTGATTATTTCGGGTCCTTATTTGACACAAAATTTACTTCAGGTCCTTATTCGAGACAATGAGTTTACTTCGGGTCCTTATCTGATACAAAGTTAATTTCAAATCCTTATTTGAGAAAATTGATCAACTCCAGGTCCTTATTTGGAATTTTCCCTTATTTTTATATGGGAGCTTTGCTTCTTTCTCTAATTTCCTTTGCACTTACGATGATTTTTTTTTTTATTTTTTTTTTTTACGCAGGCACTTGAACTTTGATAATTTTTCTTTCACATAAGATGCACCCTTTTGGCTTTTTTTCTTAACGAGCATTGGCCTTACTTTTACCAGGCACACTGTTTTTTCATGCCTTATAATTTTGTCAAACTTTTTGCTCTTTGAACTTTTAGAACTCTTATGACTTTCGAGATACTTTTCACATTTTCTCGTAAATGTCAATTATATGTGGTCAATCCTTATGTCTTGCCCCAATGAAGGGAGATGATCACCGCTCGAGATTCAAAAATAAACAAATAAGCCCAAATTGGTTAAAGCAACGGGTATCAATGTTTAGGTAGAGAAGAAAATGTTTTTTTTCACCTTGAGATGAGTCAAGCTCTAATGAGAATTCCTTTGAAGCTATTATCAAAAGATTGATGCAAGTGAAAGTAATAGAATCTTTCTCAATCTTTCGCTTTACAACACGAACGTAACCTCTTATGTTGCCCCAATGTAGAGTCGTTCTTGATAGGGGTACTTTGAAGGATCATCTTTATTCAGCCTAAAGGGTTAGCAAGAGATTAGTACGGTGCTTGGGATTGATGATTGTCGCGACCAAATTTTCGGATGAACCACCTAGGATTTGGCTAATGGATTACTAAGCCTAGACTTAGTTCGGGCTCTCCCAAGCCCATACCAATTCACGACTTAAGTTCAAATTTCTTAACATGCAAATGGATTTTATCTAGGAGTCACCACTAATCAGTTTATGGTAGGTCGATTAGATACCTAAGTAAAATAATGTGAGGATTATCTTACTCCTATGAACCAGAGACTTTGGGTACGAGGACTTAGTTACACTAGACTTCTCTAATGCCCTTTCGGTACCATTTCTTTTTCATTTTCAAAAATATTTTTGCAGGCAGCTTAAATTGCTTTTAAATCTATTTCCCAAACATGTGAAGCGATCATGCGGGTGCACAAACTACCAATTTTAACACCCAGATAAACAATGAATAAATTGCAAAAACTTACCTCAAAGCAACGAAAGCATTTGCAATGTTAAATTAGAATCCATATCAAACAACCTAGATATGATTTCTAATTAACGCGCAATTTCTTTTTTTTTCGTTATCACTTGATTAATGAAAATCATATAATATGCAATGCAATATAACTAAATGACCTAATTCTAATGACATGTAATTTCTAATTAAATGGACTTAGCAACAATCACTAAATGACATGTACATGACATTTTTTTCTTTTTTCTTTTTTTCTTAAAAATAATGTAATTTATCCTAGAAAATAAAACTAATTTATTCTAAGACATTTTTGTATTTTTCATGAAATTCGAAATTAGAAAAAATGTGAAAATTATCTAACTAGATTAAGATTCTATTCAATTTGTATTAGGAATTAGGTTAAGCAAAATCCTAATTTAAACTAAAATATTATCCTAACCCAAGTAATCCTAAAATGCAATCTATCTAAGAAAATGCCTAAACTTATAATAAATTAAGAAAAATATTATCTAGAATTAAACTATGTGCAATTTTACCATAATATGCAATGACGTACAAAAGATGCCCTAATTCTACATGACATATGCATGATGACTTTTTTTTATTAATTTTGAAATGAATAATTAAACATGCAATCCAAATTAAAAATCTAGCAACCTAAATTGATTGATTTGATTTTTTTTTTATTCGAAATAAAATTCCTATTCTAAATATGTAAACCCTAAAATAAGGAATAAACCTAATTTTAACTTACATTTTATGGATTTTTTTAAGAAAATAAAATTAATTTAAACGACACGACGATAAACCAAAGTAATATTGATATCCAAATTGACAAACTATATCTCGCGCATGAGATCGGGTTGGCCAATTTTACATAAATCGCGAATCGAATCTCGGGCGGGAGATCGGATTGGCGATTTTTCAAGTGATTGCAAGTCAGATTTCAAGCAAAACACAAATTTCATGTTGACAATCACAAATTTCATAGGCTATTTCATGTTGAATGTTGCATCTTTACACTAAGGAATAATTACACTAAAAAGAACAAATAAAGTAAAATAACAAAAATAATAAAAATGAAATAAGATAAATAAATAAAAGAAAAAAACTACCTAATTTTTCTTTTTCTTTGTTTTTTTTTAAGCAAAGCAGCTGGCTAGTCCGGTGAGAGGGGGTCGCCGGTGAGGGTTTCGGCGAAGGCACAGCAGGACACTGGATCTGATGGCGTCGGGAAGGAAAGCGGCGTCGCAGGTTGGCACGAGCTGGAGGCGAGGCGGAGCGTGGAGGGGGCTGGCGTCGCGGGCCGGCAGTGAGCCGGAGACTCGCGGAGATGTAGTGTTAGGGCTTCTAGCACTACAAGTCGACGACGGCAGAGGCGAAGCAGGGGCGGTGAGCCGGCTCGGGATCCGCTGGGTCGCAGGTTGTAGGCGAATCGAGGGCAAGATCGGCATGCCAGCGCAACAGTTCGAGGAGTTGGGCACTACAAATCGGCGATGGCGAAAGTGGCGACGGGACGGCGCGAGCTTTGGGTGTCGGGCTGCAGATCTGGCTAAGGTCCGGCTTTGATGGAGGCTCGGTGAAGGTCGGCACGACTCACGGACGGCCGGAGGGTCATGGGCCAGTAGGTCGCAAGCAAAGTAGGGACAGTGGCGGAGTTGGGCTGTCGTTCGAAGGGAGAAATTGGGACCGCGGTTGGAGTAGGGCGTCGTGGGCAGAGCTTTCGGGCGAAGGAGCAACAACAGGCGAGAGCAGATGCGGGTGTAGGCGTTGGCGACGCGAGGGGGCGGTGTTGGCTGCAGACGTCGCGGACGCATGGTGTCCGGCGGCTTGGGTAGCAGGGGACGCCGGGATGCAGCAGGGGTGTCGCAGGCGGAGCGCTACAGGGGCGTCACGAGCAGAGCAGAGGCGGAATCGGATAGGCTGAGGGCGGAATTGCGGCAGGATCGGCAGCTTCTGGCGTCGGGCTGCAGCGGTGGTGACACTCGGAGGCAGTGAGCGGAGCATGGCGGCTACAGGTCACGGGCCAGCACGGGCGGCCATGATCAGCGGCAGAAAACCTGCGAAGAAGAAGAATAGTAACTGTTCTTTTTTTTTCTTTTGCTTTTTCTTTTCTCTCACCTCTCTCCCTCATGTCACTTCCTTCTCTATCTCTTCTCTGCACACTTGCTACTTTTTCCCCAAAAAGTGAACAAAGCTGCCCATTTTCTTGATTTTTTTCCCCAAAAAACCTATAAAGCGAAGAACACATTTTTTCTCCTTGTCTTGAATTTTTTTGATCGAGAAGCTGAGAGAAAAAGCCCCCTTCGACGTAAAAAAAAAAAAAAAAAACTCTTGTGTGGTTGTATGTATCAATATGTGTGGCCCCCTAAAATCCTACGCAAAAAACCTTTTTATAGACCAAAGACTAGGATTTTAATTTCCTTTTCAAATCAACATCCGTGAAGATTTCTTTTTCGCACGCGATATCACTTTTTTTTTTCCACATCTCCTGATTTTATTGCCTAAAGATAAGATTGCAACCCGATTTTCTTAAATTTAAAAATCCACCGTAATATAATTTAAATCTCCATTTAGGTAATTTTTGTCATTAAAAGAAAACAGGCTCGGGCCAATTTACTTGCTTCGTGGGCTTAATCCAACCTACCAAATTAAAGCTCAGAACCACTAATTCAAACCCACCGATCACCGATCCAATAAATAAATGCAAAATATACAAATTAAAATAAATGCACCTAAATCTATATGCTATGCAATTAATATTTTTTCTTCAGGGATAAAATGACCCCATAATTTTTAATACAATAAATGACTAAACGGATCGCCAAAATTTAGGTGTCAACAATGAAGGAAATGCCCTTATCATTTCGATCTTTGTGCTCAATGCAAATGAATCCTCCGTCCTAAGAGAATGTCATTTTTCACTCAACTCTAAATAGTGTTTGAAGGATGTGTTTAGAAATGGCTTGCCTTTCTTCATCCTAAGCACTTCTTGTTTGGCATGCTTAACATCTCCATTTCACTCTACTGAGATCATTTGAATAGATCAATCTCCATAGGCAAATTTGATTCAAAATGAATAACCCACAAAACGAGAAAACAATTTTGAAATAAAAAGGATGTTTAAAAAGTTTGTAGAAAGTTCTTTTCTTTTCTCAATTATTCATTTTTGTGCTTGTTTCTAGGAAAGTGCCAAAGGTTTTTTTTTGTAATGGAAATTCTTCATTTTTTTTTTCATTTAATTTTGAGAAGAATGGTATTTACCTGCAGCATGGTGACTCGGTAACCCTGTAAAGAATGTGAAAGAATATGTTAGTATAAAAATCTTTAGGAATTGAAATGTTGGAAACGATACATTATTACCCTTCACTCACTTTTATCCTTTGGGTGCTAACATTTCTTGGATTCAGCCTCGTGGATATTTGGTAACTCGACATTACCTTTCACTTGCATTTGCCTTTAAGTGTTTGATGTCTTCCTATCAAAGGAAAAAAGAATCATGTTAGAGACGCTATCAAAATGAGCAATTAGAGTCGAGACAATTTACCTTTCACGTGTTTTCGTTCTTCAGGTATGAACTTTGCCTGAAGTGGTTAGGATTGATTGAAAAATTACTATGTGGGCCTGATTTTATCCATGAAAAGCACTTATTTATTGTATATAACAATTTACAAAGTTCAATTCCTACCTTTTCAAATGCTCTTTTCGAAGAGAAGTTCAATTGACAAAAAGCTTGAAAATTTTAAATATGAATCATTAGATGTGTTTTTCAAGATCTTGCTTTGAAAGGAGAGGGATTGCTCATTGTTTCCACATTTGAGGATATTGTTCTTTAGAGACTTTGCCCATTTATTGCTTGCAAACAAAAAATTGGATATGTTATTTCCTCGCTCGATTGGGAATCATTTAGGAACTATACACATCCCTTTATGCCAAAATGGACAGTCAAGTCTTAGCATGATTCCTTGATGGAATGCGCTGCTTCTACGATCAAGGTGCAATATTTTCCCCCATTTATCACCCTTTGTTTTGTTTGAGTCTATCCTCCAAATAAAGAAACTTCCTAGAACGGAATTCAACTTCGTTCCGCCTCTATGGAAGATTGGCGCTGACGAAGTGTCAATAGGGGTGAGCATGGTCGGGTTGGTCCGAGCCACCCTCTAACCCTAGGTTCAACCCGTACAGTGTTGGTCCTCAATTTTTAGGACCGAGGACCGACCCTATTGAGCTTGGGACCAAGGACCGAACCGACCCAATGAGTTTGGTCCGTATCTAGGGTCAACCCAGGACTGATCGATAATTTTTTGTCTTGTTTTTCATACTCCCTAAAATAGCAAACTTACAAATTCAAATTACACATCCATCGACAATGCGGTATTGTGCAACTAAACTATAATACCAATACATATTCAACAATTATAAGATAACACAATAATGGAAATTTCGTACCTCATCGAGATATGGGACAAGATGGAAAGTTCTTGTAATCATCTATCTTTAATATTCATAACACCATATGCAAAATTGAAGAACAAAGAAGACAGAATGGAAGAGAACGCACTTTGGGGAAGGATGCCGTGAGGAGATTTACGGCATAAACCTCGCACTGTTTTGGACGTCGTGAGTCCGTGACTGTGAGGACTCCTTGATCCTCACGATGAAGAACATATTGGACTATGGAGGAGGACACCGTGAAGACCTTGACGGCGTAAACTTCACGCCTTTTGGATGCCGTCTGTCCATGACTGTGAGCCTAAGGAGTCAACAACTTTAACATCATTTTACTTAGGTTTGAATATATAAGAGAATTATAAATAATATAATATATAGGGTTGGTCCAGGTTGGACCAACCCAAAACTCTCAAGACCGAGGACCAACCCGCACAGTGTTGGTCTTGAATTTCAGGACCAAGGACTGACTCAGTCCCCTTGGGAACCGGACCAGACCGACAGGGTTGGGCCGGTCCAGGGTCGGTCCTGAGTTGACCCTAGACCACTGCTCACCCCTAAGCGTCAATGCATTCTTGTTTCTCGAGTTCCATGAGCCTACACTTTTATCTTTTAGAATGGGTAAATGCCGATCTCAAATAAACTCCTCATTCTACCTGAGAAAGCGACCACATGAAGATAGGCCTCAAGTAAAGCTTTCTCGAAACTCATTCTCAAAACATTTTGAAGGTAGACGTAAAGGTTTGTTTGAAACACTTCTGAGTTTTTTTTTTTTTTAAAGGATGATTTTCACGAAATTGAATTCTATCATTAAAAAAATGTGAGTCGCCTGATTTACAAAAACATCAATTGGATTCACAATCAAAACCCAAAATGGAAAACAACATTCTTAACAAGAATAAAAATATTGATAAAATACAAGAAACTCTTGTATAAATAAGAGTAAAAATCAACTCTTGTCCTAACTCTAAAATTCACTTCTCTATGTGGTCAAATATGAGATTGTCAAGGAGCATCACGAATAACAATGTCAGTATGTGAATGAAAAATTGATCTTTCAATGAGGTCGCCTCTTATAGCAAAATCGAGATGACGGTTCATGCCCCATAGTCCCTATTGTGGGATTTTGGTATTTCACCAAGATTAGTCATAAGAGAAGGGGCATCATTAAAAGATCGATCGACGGCTATCAATCAAATATCCACTCTATTCCAAAAGTTTCATATGCAAAAGTGGCATTGATTTGTGATTTTACTCCTAGAAAAATGAAGTGACTTCTATTTTAAGAAATTTGTACACAAAATGTGATTTGCATTTCAGTCCCAAAATGTGAGGAGAGAATTTGATTAAAAATGCAATTTCAATTTTTGTGCCCCAATATATAATCGCAACTTCAAAGCTTTTTTTTTTTTAAAATGTTATTTTGAGTCAATCACTAGAAATTTAAACTAAACCATGTGTTCAACAAGGCCAAATCAAAGTGTTTAGAACTTGCATTCAATTTTCACTTATCAAGAGTGATTGCCAATTTTTTCACTTATAAGCCTACATAACTGAGGATATTCGATGGTCCCCGTGAATTTCTAAATGAAAATTCAATTAAAAAAAGCGAATAAAAGGAAGAATGATACTTACAATGGGGGGTGACTTTTCTCTCTGCTTTTTTTTTTTTTTCAATTATATAGACATGTGACACGGCCGACGGACGAGCATGACCAAGACCGTCCATACTCGGCCGTGTCAAGCACCAGGGCGTAGCTGGGAACGCCCTAATTGATCCCTGTCCCGATCAAGTCCCTGACCAATCCCGCATCAGTCCATGATTGATCCCTGATGGATCACTGATTAGTCCCTAATCGATGCACTGCATCCCCGATCGATACTTGATTGATTGACTGACCGATCTATGCCTGATCCGCCCGTGCACGATGCAGGGCATGACCCGTGCACGACTAGTGAGCAACCCCTAATCAACGATCAGCCAGCCCCCTGCACAAAGCTAGAGTGGTTCACCCGCTCTCGTTAGGCAACCTTGACATGCCCTTGTTGGCCCTGACTCACCCATGTTGCCCTTGATCTTGCTTCTGACTTGTGCCTGCTTCAGTGGTCAGTTCCCAACGCTTGCAGCCACCTGCTGAGCTGATTGTAATGATGGCTGTAGTTCGAACATAGCTGTTGGATCGGAGGGACGATCCACAATCGAGAATTGATTCGAACTTGTATAAAAAGGGTCCCTCCCCCTCATTTGAGCTTAGCTCATTGATAGTGAAAAACATTCGCCCCTTGTGCAACCGAGCCTTGTGCTGCGCATGTGAGTGAGTAGGCTGACTTGGGATCACCCATCCTAAGGTCGCACGGTGTTTGATCGACCGAAATTGATCGACCCATGATACATGCACACGAGATGTGGTTCGACTTCTATTCTATACAGCTCAAAATGGGGACATGGGATCACCGGACCGAACCAACAAGATCGTGGGTAGGTCGTGTTACCCATGACTCTGGCTTCATCAAAGAACCGACTTGTGTCGCATGGTTGCAGACTAGGGTGGGGACCTTTGACATCAAGAAGGAAATTTCGAGATCGAAATGGGCGACTCTTACTACATGGTTGTAGTCGGAGCGATATCCACCTCAACATCATCCTAGGTGATTCTATGCAGCCCAGGTCTGGCGGCAGGTAATGTGTGCCATGGTGTAGTGCAATGTAGGGATGCAGGCATGAGACAATTAATAAGCAAGCAACACTTCGTACACAAATAAATCATTCATTCCTACATATCCATACAAAACAAGGGTCGATAATCACTTCCCCTTATACCTCCCATTCAGCATGAACATTTAGCAACTAAAATTTTAGGGATGTACCTTGGATCCTTGTTGCCAAACAAAAATTTGTTTTGAACAAGATAGATTTAAGCCTAAGTCCTCTAAGGTTTAAACTAATTCCCCAACGGAATTGCCAACCTGTCACAATCTATCCCTCGGGAGAAGGCGATATGTTTAGGGGTATTGTCTAAAGGACGGACTTAAGGCCCATGATTAGGCACAGGCTCTCCCAATCCCATACCTCGCGCGACATTGAAGTATTCTTAAGAATTTCACAATAAGGAGTCGCCACTAGCCTATTGGGGTCAGCTAGAAACTAAGTGAGATATGGGAGTGTACCTCACTTCCTACGCAACTAAAGAATCTAGGGTCGAGGACTTGATTACACTAATTGACCAATTAGTGTCCTTTCGATACCTAATCTTGTTCATTTTAAGAGAAGAGATTTTTGTGAGGCAGTTTGGATTGATTTAACACCTATCCACTGACATGTGAGGTGATCACGTGGGTGTGCAATCATTAAAATAATAATTATAACTATAAAGATCATAATTACAGTAAAATTGAGCACGTGCAATTAAACATTTGCAAACGTAATTAAATATGCAAATTAAACATCGATATAATCAATATACAAACAAATAAAAGCTTAATTACACTAAAAAGGTAATACATGGCGATTCCCAACGAAACCCCGTATTATTTTGATTTTCGAAATTTTTTTTTGAAAAAATATATATTTTTTTTTCTTTTTTAGAAATTTTTTTTTTGGGCGAACCGGGTCAGGTCCGATCTGACTCGACCCGGGTCTGACCCGGTTGGGCGGGTTAGTCAAATCCACCCGAGTCCAACTCGGTTGGGGGTGAATCGGGTTGAACCTGCCCGGGTCCAACCTGCTTGAGGGCGAGCCAATCAGCCCACCCGTAAGAGCCAGGATTAGGCCTAATCAGGGGGGCCCAATCCTCTTGTATGTGGGCTCCCCTACGGACCCACGCGAAATAGAAAGAAAAAAAAGAAAGGTTGAGTGGGCTAGATCCGTGATCTAGCCCAACTCGGCCTGCCCTCTGGTCTGCAACTACTTGGTTGTGACCAAAGAAGGCCACGACGGCATGCAGCTCAAGGGGGGTTCTTCGAGGAGGGCGGCGGTGGCTGGTGCTAGTCAAGGGCTCGTTGGAGGCGACAAAGGAGTTGGTCGAGGCTCTAAACAACGAAGCTACACGTGGGTTTCGACTGGCCATTTTAGCGAGCATGTGGAAGGCATTCTAAGAAGCGGGGGTTTCAACGCTCGGCCGAGGCCCTAGCACGAGTTCGGACCACTGATGAGGCACACCAGAGCCACAAGAAGCGCAATGGGACGGGTAGGGGGGTCGGAGCTCGCTCGAAGTGGTCAGGGGGAGCTCCGGCCGGCTAGGTTTCAGTAGTGCACACAAGTTGTTTGATAAAATGCCTACCTGGATTATGGAGGAAATGGTGGTGGTCGACAAGTCTGAGACGAGTCAATGGTGGTAATGGTGGCTTAGAGACGCATCGGCGGCGGTAGCCTTGGTCCATTCTCATCTCTCCTCCTCTCCTTTCCTCCTTAGTGGCCCTTGTTCTATGTTCTCTCCCTCTTGGTTACTCTTCGTTCCTCCACCTCTCCTCCCTCTTGGTTACTCTTCGTTCCTCCACCTCTCCTCCCTCGATCCCTGTCCTCTCCCCTCCTTCTTCTCTGCTCTACTCTCTTTGCCATTACTGCCTCTGCTCCTGCTCCTATCTTTTCTTTGCAAGTTAGCGTGCGAAGGGTGGGAAAAGGAAGAAGGCTGGGGCGTGGGCCGGGCTGAAGGGAAGAGGAGGCTGGGCTGCATGAGGGAAAGGAGGTTGGGCCGGGCCCAGCATGAGGGAAAAGAAACAAAAGAGGGGCGGGTTGGGCTGAGGCCGGATTTGGCCCAACCCGGCTCCTTAGCATGTTTTTTCTTCTTCTTTTTTTGTTTTGTTTTTTTTTCCGTTCTTTTTTTCTCTTTCTTTTTTTATTAATTAATTAATTTTTTTACTAAAATTTTTTGTATATGTATTTGAAAAAAAAAAAAAGAGACAAATTAGGTGTCAATAGATCTTTATTCTTTTTTTTTTTTTGTTCCGAGAACAAAAGAATATAATCAACTATTGTTTGGTGTTTGGCCAACTACCAAACAAGCTGTTATAGTACTTTTGCTTTTTCCTCCATTCTCTATCCAAGATTATTACTTTCTGCCATAACAAGTACAAGTGTTGATAACAACATTTTTGTTTGAGAGTTTCTCATGCATTTCATGAAAATTAGGGATTGAATTCGTTGATAACAACTAAATGTGACCCCTAAATAAAAAATATTAGTATTGCACATTTTTATTCTTTACTGCACCCTTCTACATTTAGAAATTAGAGATATATGTATTTAGGAATTGTATGTCCACATTGAATTTAAACCTAGCCGAGTTTGTGTATTTCATTCAAATTGGGCTCTTAACTCATCGTTTTTTTTTTTTTTTTTTTTTTCAAATCACTTAAAATTCACACTTTAAAGAAAACGATCATTTAGATTCTAACTCTGATTAGAGTAGCCGGAAATCCAACATGGTTTGCTAGTGTGCTCAATCAGCATATATACCCCTAAACGATGTTGTCCACATGTTTTGCCCCAAATATAAACCCCAAATCAACCACTAAACAAAATTCCTATATTCAAAACCCTAAATCAACCATTAAACCAAATTCCCAAATATTAACCCTAATTCAACCATTCAACACAATCGCACCAAGCTCCGAGCCCTAATTTTTCCCTTCGAGTTCTAATTCTTCCTTCCATCCCAATTTTTTTAGCCAATTGAGCGAGTGAGGGAGGATTGATGAACCTCGAGCCAATGATGACACCGAACAGCAATGAAGGAGAGAAGACAAAATGTAACAATTCAATGCTAATGACTGAATGATGCCAAGTTTGAGAGATGCTCATGCGACGTTGTTCTTAGGTGGACTTCGTGCAACGTCATTTTTAGCCAAGCTAGCCACGTTGTTTCATGCGACGTCATTTAGGATGTCCACGTGGACTCATTTCTAATATAAAAATGCTAATTAGCTTTAACATTTTAGGGTTAATATTGTGAAAAACTTTGAAATGGTACACGTATGACGAATTTACCCCAAACTAAATTGTAGGTTACCAAAAACCAAAAATTGGTATAATTGTAAAAAATTTACTCCAAACTAATATGCATTTCCACTTGGACTTGTTATGTCAATTGAGTTATTGCCATATGTCATCCAGTTCCGCAATATCTAGCTAAAATTTGACAAAACCTAATTAAGAGTAAATATGTCATGAGTATACTGGTTTTAGGTTTTTGTTGAATCAAAAATTAGTTTCTGGTAAATTTGTTACAGATGTACTAGTTTTGAGTTTTTCATGATGTTAACCCAACTTTTTATTATAAAAGCCATGAATTTTATTTTTATTTTGCCAAAATTTCTCACTAGAGGTACTTAAGTGATAATTTTTTCTATAATTTGATTCTTAGGTGACCTAACGAAAACCTTTGACACTAAAATGAGCATCTTACAAACCTTTTGATACTTTTAGTGTTCTTATGTCGAAGTTTGAAAGAGTCGGTGAAATGCCTGACAAAAGAGTATTCGCGCTCGTTTAGCAACCCGTTAAACTCCCTTGAATTTTGTCTCAAGAGGGTCATGACAATTAGTTTCAAGAACAAAGAAATGAGTTGTTGATTTCCTCGTATCAATACAAATTTATGCAACCTTATCCTTTGGTTATAAAGAAACCTCTGACAATTTCAGATGAGCCTATCTGCACTTCAAACATACTTCTATTATATTTCCTACATTATCTTTTTCCATGAGAGAGGGGGAGGGCCTATATGGTATGACATAAAAAAGTCTGATCATTAGGTCAAATTGCAGATAAATACACTATCAGTGCCAAATTTTGTGTATGACGCTCACTTTGATGCCAAAAGTTTTTGTCGGATCACTTAAGTGCCAAATTGGAGGAAAAACGATCACTTTGGTGCCACCGAAGAGAGATTCCGGCAAAAATGATTACGTGGCTTTTATATTTAAAAAAAAGATCGAGATGGTTTTTAAACGATGTCATTTTCTGTCCTACTTAAAGAAAACAACGTCATTTTGCCATCCTAAGTGGATGGCCTCACAAAAACGATGCCACACAACTTATTTGGGGATTTTTTTTTATTTGGGGATTGAAATTAGGGTTTTTTTTTTTTGTCCGATCCTCACCCAACGCCAACCTAGCTCGCTTGGCTGCCATTGCTCGGCCGCCATCGCTTAGCCGCCATCAATCAGCCTCTATTGTAGTAGCACCATGTCCCAATCTCCGTAACATTTGACAAGCTTCAACGTCACTCAGCCGAGACTGCGTCCAACAGCTTCGAGTGGGCGTGGAGGGCGAGCCTCTTGCGGCTCTAGCCTTCGATCGTGAGCTAGTGGCAACACACGAGGGAGCACCGGCCCCGGTCGCCAAAACCTAGGTACTGGAAGACGCAGGGCAGGCACTCATCGGGGCGATCAAAGATGGAGAGGGAGAGATCGGGGGCGGCGCACTCATCGATGGCCTCCCTGAGCACTGGCTAGATCACAGCCTTCGACTTGGCCGCCGAGTGGCCGTCGTCGGGGTCAGGGTCGAGGTCGGAACCGCGGCCGTTGAGCGCGAGGGACATTGAGGAAAGCGACTGGCCCATCGCTAATAAAGGCGGAGGCGAGCGATGTGGGCGGTTGATGGGGGAAGAGGAGGGAAGATTCATTCGGCTTATCTTCTCTCTCTCTCTCTCTCTCTCTCTCTCTCTCTCTCTCTCTCTCTCTCTCTCTCTCTCTCTCTCTCTCAAATTGGGGATTTAGGGTTTTGAATTGGGGGAGAGACACCAAATGGCGTCGTTTTGCTGTTTAAATACTGATTGTACTCTTGGGCAAGCCACATCAGAATTTCCGGCCAACCAGATCGGAGTTGGTACTAAAATGATCGTTTTTCAAAATTTTTGGCACTTAAGTGATCCAAAATAAACTTTTGGTACTAAAGTGAGCGCCGTACACAACTTTTGACACTGATAGTGTACTTACCCCGGCCAAATTGTTTATATGCGAATAACACAACAAGTAGAATTGTTTGATGGACTTTATTTAATCATAACTATTACAATTATCTGAGAATTTTGCAACGAACAGACCATCACCTAGGTATCTTGGTAAAGGGAGTGTTCATGATGACGAATTCCAAGGACTACATAGGTCGTATAAGCCATCATTCCAATCTAGCAAACATGGACCATTCGGCAGGATGATGTATGAACAATTGTGTCTACATCCGTTATCATCTTTGCTTTGTACATAACCATCAAAGTAGTGAAATTGACCCAGCAACTAAAAGCTGCAGAAGAATAGTGTGTTTCTTATGGCAATGTTGGGCCGAAAATTAAAGTTCCAATTTCCATTAGGACTAAGTGAATGGAAGCCAAGATCATCGTTCTTAGATTTGCAATGCACTGTGAGAGTCACCCCTCTCAGCAAATTGTTAGCGAGTACAACCTGAACTTTAGCACGCCTAAACACATTATCGGGTTCGGTAGCTTGACATGTAAAGCGAAACAATATGAAGGAAGCCAATGACACCAAAATGAGCCTCCTTGGTTTACCCATCTTTCAAGGTTGTTTTTGTTGATAGAATGGTTACAAAAGGGATTCTGCAATCCGATTATTTATGTGAGAAAGAAGATGCTCGTTTTGTAAAGTGAATAGGAAAACAAAAATATTCCTAGTTAAGTATATGCCTTATCAGTCCATTATGAGTAGTATAATAAGTCTATGATGCTTGTTTTGTAAAGCGAAACAGAAAAAAAAAATTCTTGATTAAGCATATGCCTTATCCATGCATTTTGAGTAGTATAATAAGTCTCAGATGCTTGTTTCATAAAGTGAATCAGGAAAAAAAATCCCTAATTAAGCATATACCTTATCCGTGCATTTTTAGTCATATAATAAGGTCCCATTTGATTCAGCATTTCCAAGAGGCTTTGAGCCCCCAAAGCCCCTTAGGAAAAGTATTAAATGTTTGGTTCAGCTTTTTGAGACCTTATTAGGCATCTAACATTTGGAATGCTCAAAGCCCAAAGCAAGTCGTTTGGGCTTTTGGCATTTTCCAAATGCTTAATAAGGGTTTAATAACTTTTTCTTTCCAATATTACCCTCGTTGATAATTTTGTTTTTCTCTTTTGTCCCTAGAAAATACTGTTCATCGCCTTCTTCCTTGGACTTGCTGATCAACCGATGTAGCTCAACAGGCGACAGCCAGATCTAGCCATTGGGAAGCCTCACCTGAGGTCGCACGACCTAGGTGCTAACGCCTGAGATTGAGGGACCCAGGCAGCTGGGTTGCGCATCCCAAGGTGACCTGAGGTCGCACGAACTCAAGCGAGCCGCCTCCCCATCATCACCAGCATCCCCATCACCAGTAGTTCAAGCCACCTCCCCCACGATTTTGCCCTATCCGACACATCTGCATCTCCTCCTCCTTTTTTCTTTTCTTTTCTTTTCTCCCTTTTTCTTTTCACCTCAAAGTTAGTTTAAGAAATATACGCCAAAATGAGTATCCGACGTAGGTCGCTTGGCCGCCGTCGCTCGGCCGCCATCACTCGGCCTCCGTCGTAGTAGCACCATGTCCTAATCTCCGTAACATTTCACTAGCTTCAACGTCGCTCAGCTGGGACCGCATCTAGCATCTTTGAGTAGGCGTGGAGGGTGAGCCTTTGGCGGCTCTGGCCTTTGATCGTGAGCCAGCGGCGGCACATGAGGGAGCACTGGCCCCAATCACCAGAACTTAGGTACTAGAAGACATAGGCCAAGCACTCATCGAGGAGATCAGAGATGGAGAGGGAGAGATCGAGGGCAGCGCACTCGTCGGCGGCCTCCCCGAGCATCGGCCAGATCACAGCCTTCGACTTGGCCGCCAAGTGGCCGTCGTCGGGGTCGAAGCCGCGGCCGCCGAGCGCAAGGGCCATCGAGGACAACGACTAACCCATCTCCTGTAGAGGCGAAGGCGAGCGATGTCGGCGGTTGATGGGGGAGGAGGAGGGAAGATTCAAGTGGCTTATCTTCTCTCTCTCTCTCTCTCTCTCTCTCTCTCTCTCTCTCTCTCTCTCTCTCTCTCTCTCTCTCTCTCTCTCAATTTGGGGATTTAGGGTTTTGAATTGGGGGAGAGACACCAAACGGCGTCGTTTTGCTGTTTAAATGCTGACTGTACTCTCCGGTGAGCCACATCAGCTTCAAAAGTTAATAAAAAAGTGTCACGTCGAATTTCCGACCAACCAGATCGGAGTTGGCACTAAAATGATCATTTTCCAAACTTTTTGGCACTTAAGTGATCCAAAATAAACTTTTAGCACCAAAGTGAGCGCCGTACACAACTTTTAGCATTGATAGTGTACTTACCCCGGTCAAATTCTATATATGCGAATAACCCAAAAAGTAGAATCGTTTGATGGACTTTATTTAATCATAACCATTACAATTATCTGAGAATTTTGCAACGAACAGACCATCATTCCAGGTATCTTGGTAAAGGGAGTGTTCACGATGACGAATTCCAAGGACTACATAGGTCGTATAAGCCATCATTCCAATCTAGCAAACATGGACCATTCGGCAAGATGATGTATGAACAATTGTGTCTACATCCGTTATAATCCCTGCTTTGTACATAAACATCAAAGTAGTGAAATTGACTCGGCCACTGAAAGCTGCAGAAGTATAGTGTGTTTCTTATGGCAGTGTTGGGCCGAAAATCAAAGTTCCAACTTCCATTAGGACCAAGTGAATGGAAGCCAAGATCATCGTTCTTAGATTTGCAATGCACTGTGAGAGTCACCCCTCCCGACAAATTGTTAGTGAGTACAACCTGAACTTTAGCGCGCCTAAACACATTATCGGGTTCGGCGGCTTGACATGCAAAGCAAAACAATATGAAGGAAGCCAATGACACCAAAATGAGCCTCCTTGGTTTACCCATCTTTCAAGGTTGTTTTTGTTGATAGAATGGTTACAAAAGGGATTATGCAATCCGATTATTTATGTGAAAAAGAAGACGCTCGTTTTGGAAAGTGAATAGGAAAACAAAAATATTCCTAGTTAAGTATATGCCTTATCAGTGCATTATGAGTAGTATAATAAGTCTATGATGCTTGTTTTGTAAAGCGAATCAGAAAAAAAAAAAATTCCTAATTAAGCATATGCCTTATCCATGCATTTTGAGTAGTATAATAAGTCTCAGATGCTTGTTTTGTAAAGTGAATCAGGAAAAAAATCCCTAATTAAGCATATACCTTATTCGTGCATTTTTAGTCATATAATAAGGTCCCATTTGATTCAGCATTTCCAAAATGCTTTGAGCCTCCATAGCCCTTTAGGAAAAATATTAAATGTTTGGTTCAGCTTTTTGAGACCTTAGGGTGCGCATGGTAAAATTTCTTGGCTGGGGAAGAGTTTTTTTTCAGAAATAGTTCTTTTCTATTTCTATTCCGGGGAACAGTTTCTAAGCAAAAGAACCCGTTTAATAACTGCACAAAATTTTTACTCTTGGAATAGAAAAATAAAAGAAATGTGTTTGGTAACGCAACGATTCTTTTTTGTATTTATTTGTTTTTTATTTGTTTTTGTATTTATTTGTATTTATTTGTTTTTTATTCTTTTTTTTTTATTTATTTGTTTATTTGTTTTTATTTGTTTTTGTTTTTTTTTTGTATTTTTTTGTATTTTTTTGTTTTTTATTTTTGTATTTATTTTTTTGTATTTTTTTTTTTATTTTTATTTTTTTGTTTTTTTAAATTTTCTTGTGTTTTTTTATTTGTATTTATTTTTTTTTTTTTTGTATTTATTTGTTTTTTATTTTTGTTTTTATTTGTTTTTTTTTGTATTTATTTGCTTTATTTTTATTTATTTTTTTTAAATTTTCTTGCGTCTGTTTTTTATTTGTATTTATTTGTTTTTGTATTTATTTTTGTATTTATTTTTGTATTTTTTTATTTTTTTGTTTTTTTTTTTATTTTTTTTTATTCTTGCTCACGGTCGGCGGTGGCCGGCGGCGGCGGCGGCGGTCGACAGTGGCTCCAAACGGTTGGAGGTGGCCACGGCAAGAGAGAAATAAAACAAAAATAAAAAAGAAAATTTACTTATTTCTAGAAATTGTTCCTAAGACAAGAAGCAATTTTTTTTTGTTTCTCGTTTCTATTCCCGGGCTAACTTTTCTATTCCTAATAGAAATCAACTTCTTTGTTATCAAATGGGTTTCTATTCTTTTTTTATTCTAGGGAACAAAAGAATAGAAATTTTTGGGCTGGAGAAGGTTACCATGCAGCACCTTATTTGGCAAATGCTAACATTTGGAATGCTCAAACCCAAAGCAAGTCCTTTGGGCTTTTGGCATTTTCGGAATGCTTAATAAGGGTTTAATAACTTTTTCTTTCCAATATTGCCCTCGTTGATAATTTTGTTTTTCTCTTTTGTCCCTAGAAAATACTGTTCATCGTCTTCTTCCTTGGACTTGCTAGTCAACCGATGTAGCTCAACAGGCGACCGCCAGATCTAGCCATTGGGAAGCCTCACCTGAGGTCGCATGACCCTAGGTGCTAACGCCTGAGATTAAGGGACCCAGGCAGCTGGGTTGCGCATCCCAAGGTGTAACCTGAGGTCGCACGAACTCAAGCGAGCCACCTCCCCACCACCACCAGCATCCCCATCACCAACAGTTCAAGCCACCTCCCCCACGATTTTGCCCTATTCGACACATCTGCATCTCCTCCTCCTTTTTTTCTTTTCTTTTCTTTTCTCCTTTTTTCTTTTCACCTCAAAGTTAGTTTAAGAAATATACACCAAAATGAATATCCAAACACTCTTGCTTTCACCAAATGCCCATTTATTCAAAAATACTTAGAGAAATGCAAATCCATTTCCTCAAAGTTGAACCAAACGGACCCTAATTCGCTACTAATTTTTTTTTTCTTTTTGACCATGTTAGAGATATTTAAGGATTTCTTTATGATAATACCCTATATTAAAGATATTTTAATAATTTTTTTAATTGTCCATATCTCTTAAGATTGAGCGTATATCTCTCTTTGATATTGCATATCTTGATTGATATGTCATCTTAGATAGTTATCTAATAAAACCTATAAATAGGCTCATGTATTCTTCATCAACATTTATTGAAATATACCCAATTTTTATATTCCTCTCTTTCGCATAGTATATTTCTTAAACAACCAAATATGTTTACCAAATTGACATAGGAATATATTTCTAGTTTTTCATAGTAGAACAAATTCTATGCACTAAGTTTTTGAAATTATATTAGTTGTTTTTTTGCTTCCTTATTCTAGGGCTATTGTGCATTTGCATGGGCTTGGGCAGATGTGATGAAACAATGTACAATCAAGTAAACTAGAATATTGTCGGTGAAATATTCCTATGGAATTTTGAGGCAAAAGAACACCCCAAGTGCTACAACTTGGCCTGGGGGACACATAAGTGTTAAAACTTCTAAAATGTATATCATAATAATGACAGTCTAAATCTTGTTTATATATATATATATATATATATATATATATATATATATTGTAATCATAATAAAATAGGACATGTGTATGCGTATGTGTATGCAAAAGAGAATTAGAAAAACTGCCCATTGGGTTATTTATTGAAATGGTATTTATATATTAATGAGAAATATTTTAATTTAAATTAATAGAACAAAAGTCACTAAAAACCCCAAATTACACCCACTTTGAATCAGTATTACATTTATCCTAATTTTTTTCCAATTACATCAAAATTTTAAAATTTATATTTATGTAACACATTTACCCTCCATCAAAATTTTATTAGTAAGAACCATACATCAATGTTAAAAAGCAAACAATATTGACATGACATAAGTGAAATAAAAACGACATTATTTTATAGAATGTGTACATAGGTTTATGTCTAGGGATTTTTATGTCAAAAGAAAATGTTTAATGTAAATGTATCATAATTGGTATAATTTGGGGGTTTTCATTATACAAAATAAAAGTCCAGGGCAAACGTCACAATACGTATAATTTGAGATTTTTTGTTTTTTTTTCCCAAATTAAAAAACATGTGAGATAATAGGAACTGTTAAATCTTCTAAATTTTTATTTTTCATTATTTTGTAATATACGTATTTTGTAATATACTTTTATGATCATCAATTACTCGGGCTAGCTCAACTAAGGCAGTAGTATTTAGAGAAATATAATTTTAAATTTTTTTGTAATTTTGGTACTGAAAATTTATTTTAAAGTATTATTCGGTAAAACTACGTCAAAAGATCAAATACGAACAAATTAACTTTCGAAATTCCATAAGACATTTTCCATTATATTCTAACAATAAAGATTAGGTTTATTTTTGTAGAAAAGTCAATGGGTTTTTCAAGATTCTCATATGATCAGATACCCTGCAATTCATGTCCTGACATGCGCCACAAAATCGCATGACATTCTTATCAAATTAGCAAAAGAAACAACTAGCTGAAATGACCCAATCCTGAAAAATGCCAACCCAGCTTTTCATTAACATTAAGCAGGTAGGTGGCATTAGGCAGTGGCGGACATAGGAGTGTTTCTGATCTTCTATGGCTCCTTTTCTTTCTCTGGTCTCTTGACAATACACCAGCTTCCCTCCCTCAAAAGATCAGCCCTTCCGGCACATGTGTATTGAGGTACTTTCTCAGTTCGTTGACATTCGGGATTCTATACTTGCAAGATGACAGTTTCCAACTGCTTTTAACTCTGATGTAGCCGAAACGAAACCATGAGGTGTTCAGCGAGGTGGCCAGGGGGTTAGGAAATCGAGTGCTAGAGAAGGAGGGCAGGGGTTCGACTGCCAAAGCAAGGGAAAAGGAACACTGTGCCATAGTGATGAGCAAAAAATTATGTGCTACTGCAGTAATTCTCTCAGACAGGGAGAGATCCTTCAAGCTCTTCGGTGTTTGGAACTGAGCCAGTTCATAAGAGTGATGATGCTGAAATCGCAAGGACTAGGGAATGCGCAGGTCACCAATAGAATGCACTCTATGTGAACCATGCTGACAAGATAACAATGCGAGAAGGCAAAAAGTAGCTGAGATGGATTGCCTTTGCACGTCTTTGAAATCCCACAACATGACGAGCAATGCACATCTAATGCTGTTGTTTACTGCACCGATCATTGAAATGTAAGCATAGCGGGACTGTGACCATTGAAATCTTGAGCGAATGTTTCCAATTCAGCTGTCAACATGTGATGGCTCTCCCATCTCAAGACCTACTTTACATTAAACACTTGCCTGAAGCCATATCTAAAATCGTCCCAGGCAACGAAAATTGTGGGTCCTGCGTGAGTTGATGGCCTTATGGCATCGGTTTACTAGACCTAGTCAGTAACGACTGTTACCTACTCATGGGGGAGCAAAAGAAAAACCCATGAATCTGACTGTATCTCAACAGGTAGGAGCAGCCGCCGAATCACCCAACACCACTACAACCAGGCAATCTCTTCAATCCTTGACTGTAAATAACTCTTCTCGCAGAAAATGCATCATGCCACCTCCCTGCGTCTGCATACATGTTTGATAGAAGAACCCTACAAGGCCCGTGAGTTGGTTGCAAATTTTCCAAGTTCTGTGCAGCCCACTCTCCTATGTCCACATTCCCATGTGTTCTGCACGCTGACAAAAGCGCACCCCATACCGCAGCATCTGCTTCCAAGGGCATGGTCCTAATCAATTCTTGAGCTTCCTGTATTCTCCCAGCTTTACCTAATATGTCCACCATACAACCGTAGTGCTTAACATCTGGATCCACGTCATACAAAACCTTCATGCTTCTAAAGATTTGTTTCCCTTCCTCAACTAGGCCCACGTGGCAACATGCAGTTAAGGCTCCAATAAATGTAATTGAATTAAGCCTGATGTTCAGTTTCTGCAAGTTGGAAAATATTGCAAGAGACAGATTTGCATGTCCATGCAGCGCCAACCCACATATAATTGCATTCCATGGTGACACGTCCCGAGCCTTGTCTCGAACTTGATGAAACACTTCCAGGGCAGAACTGATGCTACCACACTTTGCATACATGTCAATTATTGATGCACTCAAATTGTCATTGAGAGGGATGGAGTTCCTTTGTACATATTCATGAGCCCATGATCCTTCTTCCAAGGAACCCAAAGCAGCAATAGCGGAGAAGACGCTCGCCATTGTTACTTCATTAGGGCAGAGCCCACTTGCGACCATCTTGTGAAAAAGTTCAAGAGCCACATTTGGCTGCTCCCGCTGTGCATAACCAGAAATCATGGTGGTCCATGAGAAGACATCCCTTTCTGACATCTGGTTGAACATCTGCCTAGCCTGGTCAATCATTCCATTTCTCACAAATCCTGCAATGAGGGCATTCAGAGATGCGACGTGGTCCTTCGATCCAGTCTCGAATTGCAGACAAGCAAGGTCGATCCTGCCACAAGCTGCATAGAAATGGATCAATGTTGCCTGGACAAAGTCACAGCAGTCAAAACCACATCTCACTATCAAACTATGAAGTTGCTGCCCCTCCACAGCGAGCCCTGATCTAGCACAAGCTGAAACCAAATCAACAAGCATCACATCATTCGGCCTCAGTCCACACCAAAGCATTTCACAGCACATGATCAATGCTTCACTTAACCTCTGCACTCCCAAATAACAATCGATCAATGTACCCCATGAAACCACATCTCTACCGGGAATCTTCTCAAACAATTGTCCAGCCAAATCAACGAGTCCTGCCTTTGAATATCCGTTCAACATCACATTCCACGAAACTACATTCTTTTCAGGCATCTCCTCGAACAACCTGCTCGCTTCCTCTATGCTCAAACAAACACAATACATGTGCAACAAATTCGTCGATACAACAACACTACCATCAAGTAGCAATTTAATCGCCAGAGCATGAAGCATTCGACAGTTCCACAGTTCCCCAGAATGCGAGCAAGCCGGGATGATGCTCGACAAAGTCGCCTCATTAGGGACAACATTAGCGACCCGCATATCCTTGAAGACCTCGATCACCTCCCCCCAAAGCTTATTTCGCGCGAACCCCATTATCATAGTCGTATACGAAACACACTCTCTCACCGTCATTTTCTCAAACACTCGGAAAGCATCCCACAGACGGCCAGATCTCACGTACCCAGCAATCATTATGTTACAGCAAACAACGCCAGAGTCGCCGCAGGAACCAAACAAGATCCCGGCCTCGTCCATCAGGCCGCACTTCGCGTACACATTAGTCAAGCTGTTGCGCACGAAGGAGTTGGCGAGAAGCCCTGATTTGAGGCCGAGGGAGTGGAGCTGGCGGCCCTGAGAGACGGCCGAAAGGGAGGCGCAGGACTTGAGGGCCGACACGAGGGCGAGCTCGCGGTCGTAGCCTCGTTCGCGGGTGTCTCCGGCGTTGAAGAACGCGAGGACATGGTCTTGGAGATGATGGTCTGCAGCAGAAGAGGCCCATCTCGGATTCGGCGGAGACGGCGAAGCGATGCGAAGGAGATGACCGAATTTGGGTCGGAGCGGAATGGTCATGAGAGACTTGAGAGCATGGATATGGCGGAGCTTTTTGCCTGAGTTTCAGCAGAGATGGAAGCTGGAATGGTTTTCTTGAGGTTGGCAATGGGGGACAGATTTTGGAGGGAAAAAAGCAAAGAGAGTTCTTTTTACTTCCACTGTGAATATGTAGAATTGAGCTTGCCAAACACAATTGTGGAGAAATATTGTTAGAAATAAGGGTAAAATAGTAACTTACTTATAAATAGGATTAAGCACATATGAGAATATATATATTTGTAATCCTATTTTTATTTTGTGAATTAGAAAACAATTATCTTTTCACATGTTATCAGAGCCACACTTAAAAAAATAAAAAATTCTAGCAATCGGATTACCAAAGACCACTGTTCCGTCACCGGAAAAGGTCGTGCCATCAGCCGGCAACACTAATCCATCATCGGAAAAGGCCGCGTCTCTAGCCGACAACCCACGACATTGATTAGCGACCCCGGTTGTCATCATTCGAGTCCCGCCTTGGGAACGCATCGATCAGCCTTATGGTTGCTGCCACTCAGCCTTGGCAAACAGATCTAACTCTATGTAACCCATTCCAACGTTGCCAGATCTCGCCGACCCAACGCAGCTCAAATCTGGCGATGTCCAACCAAGATTGGACCTGAAAGCCCTAAAAATCTTCTGAAATTGTGGAACTTGAACCAGTGGACTTTTCCGAATGGCTTAGTCATTGAGCCCAAAGAACAACCAGCAACCTTCATATGGTGAATTCGACGCTAATGGTGGATTTGGACTCGAGGCAAAACTTGTTGCAAGTGAATCGAGAGAGGAGGTTGGATTTGCCGACCCCGGAATCGCCAATTAGTAGCCACACCAAGTAAATATCCCCCACGATCTTGAAGCCCTTCTTGAACAGGACCTTGAGCTCCTTCGCCCTATCCTTCACCTACTGCTCGAAGCCCCCCATTGCCGTCGTCGTTCCCTTCCGCAAGAGCACCCACCAAGAAGATTCCAGAGACACAGACGGAGATACAACCCAAAAAGAAGCAGCCCTACCGCAAAGTCAGATTCCCTGCCCCCCCTCCTCTTTTCGGAAATCGGTGCACCGCCTCTTCCTGAGGTTTAGATGCGCGGAGACTCGGGTCTCCTGTGTGAAAGCTAGATATCTTAACTGCTGGACATGATGGGATACTTTATGTTATCTTAATTATTAACGTTAAAATTTTGTGCTGGTTGTGGGGTGCTGAAAAGGCTTCCAGAAACGGCGAGTGATGGGATACTTTCTGGTGGTGGATGATAACCCACTTTATTATTTGTATTGCACAAATTTTAGAAGTGGTCACTTGTGGAGGATAGATTTGCTAGTAATTACAGAGGATAGAGTTGTTGTTCCGCACTTGAAAGTGATGTTGCATTGAATCAATAGGGATATTGAGAATAAGTATACTAGTGCTTTGGTGATTCGTATGGTGATTCGATTGAAGCCTTTCTATTCTGAATTTTTGTGTATTTGATTGAATTATTGGAATTAAGTATTGGCAAATGTGAAGTTCATTTCTTGGGCTCAATCATTCTTTATTCACTAATGGCGACCAATGGATCAACTTCCGGATCTCCTTTTGGTCATTTTCAATTAACATCTATCAAGTTCGATGGAACTAATTATCTATCTTGGTCTAAAGTGGTCGAGGTCTATCTTACTGCCACCAAACAATTGGATTATCTCATGTCTACAATACCGTTTGACACGAGTAAAGCTGCCGATTGGATTGCAGGAGATGCGATGATTCGAAACCTATTGTGGAATAGCATGGACCCTAAGGTCAGTCCTCACTTTTTTCAATGTGACTCTGCTAAAGCAGTTTGGGATAAGTGTGCATTACTCTATTCGGGGCAAAATAATATAATGCAAGTACGTGACACATGGGAAAAGTTATTTGATATTCAATGTGGAGATCTCTTGTCTGATCATTATGCTCAGTTCACCAATCTCTACCAATGATTGGATACTTATCTTCCTATCTCGAACGATCTAGATGTTTTGGCTAAATGCCAAGAGGATTTGAGGGTAATATTATATCTCAAGTCATTGGGGTCTGAGTATTCATCTCTTCGTCAGCATATTACACCTCAAGTTCTCTTCCTACAGTAGATGAAGTCTTCTCCCAAGCTCTCCATTCTACAATTCCTTAGAAGAGTTCTTCCACGCCGGTGGTGGAGATTAGTGCTATTCTTTCTCGTGGTTCTAATGGACGTGGAGGTCGAGGTCGTGATTATCGAGGTTGTGGATGCGATGTTGTTCATGGTGGAAGTCGAGGAGGCCGTGAAGGGAGAGTTGGGACTCAGGGTACCATCAATTCTGGGAATAGTCATAGTTCCCGCTATTGCCATCATTGTCAAAGAGCTGGACATACAGAAGCTTATTGCTATACACTTCACCCAGAGCTCAAACCACCTCTTACTGCATATGCGAAGGTTGAGGATTCTCTTGGTCCTTCCTCAATGGCTCCACTAAGTTCAACTCAAGTTCTTAAGACAAGCGATTCAGTTACATTAACACGTGCTAAGTATGATACATTGGTTCGCTCCCAACAAGTGACAAGATTTTCAGCTCCTACTGCAACTCTAGCACAAACCTCTAAAGGTAGTTCATCATGCTTATTGTATGCATCGTTTGATTCTTGAGTTATAGACTCGGTAGTTTCTTGAGCTACCAATCACATGACTGATAACTGTCTTCTTTTCACTCTACATCTCCTTCATTATCAAATTCAGTTACATTAGCAAATGGTTCAGAGTCTCAAGTTACTAGTATGGGAGTTGCTCATTTGAGTCCTTCTCTTTCTTTGTCATATGTCCTTCACCTATCAAAATCTCCTTATAATTTGATTTCTATTAGCTTGTTGACCAAAGAACTAAATTTTTATGTGACCTTTTTCTCTTCTCGTTGTGTTTTTTAGCATCTGAGGACTAGACAAATGATTGGTGGGGAACATGAATCAAATGGCCTGTACTATCTTGATAAGAAGGTGTTAGCTGTCGTAGCTGTGAAACAAACATCCACTAATGTATATCAGATGCATTGTCGTGCTGATCATCCACCACCAAACCTACTTCGACTTTTATTTCCTGAGTCTAAGTCTGTGAGTTCCTTTCAATGTGAAGCTTGTCAGTTTGGTAAAGATCATAGAGCTTCTTTTCCTTCCCGTATTTAGAGTCGTGTGTCTAGTCCATTTGAGTTGGTTCACTCATATGTATGGGGTCCATTTCGTGTGTCTAATGTCTCTAGATTCAAATATTTAGTTACATTCATGGATGATTTTTCCCGAATGACTTGGTTATTCTTAATAAAAGATCGTACAGAGATTTTTCATTGCTTTCAATTGTTCTATTTCGAAGTGTTGAATCAATATAATATCTCTATCAAACATTTATGGTTAGATAATGCTAGAGAATACCTTGCTACAACTTCTAGTTTTCAACCCTTTCTGGAATCTCATGGTATTATTCATCAGACGTCTTGCTCATACACTCCACAAAAAAATGGCGTGGCTAAACGTAAAAATCACCATCTTCTTGATGTCGCCCGTTGCCTCATGTTTCATATGCATCTACCTAAACATTTTTAGGGCCATTATGTTCTTACAGCATGTTATTTAATAAATAGGCTTTCAACTTCTATTCTTCAAGGGAAGATACCATTTTCAATTTTACATCCAAATTGTCCTCTTTTTTCTTTACTTCTTCGGGTCTTTGGGTGTGTTTGTTTTGTACATAATCTTACTCCAGATCTTGATAAATTGGATTCTCGTGCTGAAAAACGTGTCTTTGTGAGATACTCCTGAACTCGGAAGGGATACAAATGTTACTGTCGTACTCGTTGTCATATGTTTGTGTCTACAGATGTGACGTTCTTTGAAGATCAGTCATATTTTTCTTCTCAAAATGTTTCATAGACACATGGTGATAGTGATGATTATGTCCTACCAATGCTTCCACTGCCTTCCATCTCTCCAGCTATCTCCAAAAAATTTCAGTTTGCTAACCACACCTATCATCGACGAAGTACAATTCCAACTATGACAGTACAGCCTTCATCAGTACCTGATTCATCTGTTCCCCCATCAGTTGCAATGCCAGCCTCTGATCCTGATCCGCCTATTGCTTCTCGAAAAGGTACACGTTCTTGTGTTAGTCATCATGTTGATCGTTATTCTCCATATTCTAGTCTTTTCTGATTGTGTTAGTACACGTCATCCTATTTCAAAGTTTTTGTTCTATGATTGTTTATCTCCTACTTTCTCTACCTTTGTCTCGTTGTTGTCTTCTATTTTTGTGCCTAGCAATGTTGCTGAAGCTCTTGCTCATCCAGGTTGGCGTCGTGCCATGGAAGATGAAATGCAGGCACTAATTTAGAACAAAACTTGGGAGCTTACTTCCTTACCTACTGATAAGCAACCCGTTGGTTGTCATTGGGTTTTCACCGTTAAAGTTCACCCGAATGGTACTCTTGATCGATTGAAGGCACGGTTAGTTGCGAAGGGGTATACTCAAACTTATGGTGTCGACTATAATGACACCTTCTCTCCCGTGGCCAAAATTCCCTATGTCCGTGTCTTTATTTCATTGGCTGTGCAATTTGGCTGGATCCTTCATCAATTGGATGTAAAAAATGCCTTTTTACATGGTGATCTGGCTGAGGAGGTCTACATGGAGCAACCACCTGGGTTTATTGCTCAAGGGGAGAATGTGGTATGTTGTTTACACAAAGCTTTGTATGGACTTAAACAGTCTCCTCGTGCTTGGTTTGGTAGATTTAGTGATACGGTTATCAAATTTGGATTAAAGCAGTGTTAGGTAGATCATTTAGTTTTCAGTTCTATGTCTTCAACTGGTTGTATCCTTCTAGTTGTATATGTGAATGATATCATCATTACTGACAATGATTAAGGTGGTATTCAAAAACTTAAGCAATTTATGCATAAAGAGTTCAGTACTAAAGATCTAGGACGTCTTCGATACTTTCTTGGTATTGAAGTATCCTATTCACATGCTAGTATCAATTTATCGCAACGAAAGTATGTACTGGACATCCTTGGTGAGTTTGGATTTCTTGGAGTAAAGCCAATCGATACCCCTATGGATCATAATATGAAACTTGATGCAGAACATGGAGAATTACTACATGATCCAACAAAGTATCGAAGATTAGTTGGAAGTTAAACTATCTTACTATCACAAGACCTGATATATCCTTCGCGGTTAGTGTAGTAAGTCAATTCATGAGTTCTCCTCGTACCACTCATTGGGATGCTGTATTTCGAATCGTCAAATATTTGAAGGGAGCGCTAGGTAAATGACTACAGTTCAAGAATTATGGCCATCTAAACACTGTAGGCTTTTTTGATGTCGACTAGGCTGGATGTCCTGTGGATAGGAGATCTACTTTAGGCTATTGTGTGTTTCTTGAGAGTAATTTAGTTGCATGGAAAAGCAAGAAACAACATGTAGTTTCCTGATCAAGCCCTGAAGCTGAATATCGTGCTATGGCACATGTGACAATTGAATTACTATGGTTGAGAATGTTACTATAGAGATTGGAATGTCACCGTCAAATCCATCAATGCTATATTGTGATAATCAATCTGCTATTCATATTGTATCTAATCTAGCACATTGAGGTTGATTGCCATTTTGTGCGAGAAAAAGTTCAGAAAGATGAGGTTATTTTGCAACACACAAAGTCGAAAGATCAACTCGCAGACATTTTTACGAAATCTCTACGGAGGAATAGAGTGAGCATCTTATGTAACAAGTTGGGATTATTTGATATCTATATCCCAACTTGAGGGGAGCGTTGAGAAATATTGTTAAATAGTAATTTAGTTATGAGTAGGGTTAAGCACATATAAGCGCGCACGCGCGCACAAACAATGGGAATTAGAAAACCAAATTCCCCAACGGGTTGTTCAAAATACAGATCCGACTAATGTCATTCAACATCCAGAAGGAAGAGTGACCATTAGATTTCCTAGAAGATCTTTCGATTCTAGATCTAGTCCTTCTTTTCATAATTCCTATACAAGGTCCATAGATCTTAATCCTAATCTTCCTCCTATAATCACAATTCCTCCCAGTACTCATAGAAACACTCCTCCTCCTAGTGTGCATAGAGACACTCCCACACGTGATACAACACCTTTACCTCCTTCCACCAGTAGAAGGAATAATGAGTCACCTCTTGAACCTGAAATTAGTGGTTTAGATAATAGATCGGGGATTTCCGTGGCCGCCTTACCAACAAAACCAGCCTGAACCAGCCCTAGAAAATACAGATTCCCCTCATCATTCTCCCACTTATTCTCAAATGATAGATGCTAAACTCAATGTTCTAGAAAACCAATTTGAACCAAATAGAGCCTTCCTTAACAACGAATTTAATTCTGAAAACAACAAACAAATCAGAGAATGGTTCTTCAAAACCTTTGCTGATAAAGCAAAAGATATCAAGCAAAAATATTACGACTACATATATGAATATGAAGTCCATATATTTTTCTTTGATTGGCTAGAAGAACAATTCCTCGAACCAAAAGAAATAATAGTTTTAGATCATCATTATAAGTGGAAACTTGATAATGGTGAAACCATAGAATCAAATCATCCCCCTCTTAGGCGAATAAAAATACAACATGGAGAAAGCGAGGTTACAGCTACCCCTTTTAGGCTCCCAGATCAAGGAGACTCTCTATACTCACAAAGTCATTGAACAAAACAATTACACTAATCAACATTTAGCGACCATAGGAAAACAATTGAATAGGATAGAATCCACCATACAAAATCCTACCCAACTCATCACACCACAAGTTGACACTTTCAAAAAACCCATTTTTAAAGCTTTTGAATTTCCAAAAAATCTTAGCCCACAGTTTGCCAAAGCCATAGAACAAAAGAAAAAACTCCTAGGGAAATCAAAGCTAAAGCCTACTCCTATTATAGACACCCCTAAATTCCAGAATCTTATCATTAGAGACACTCCTGACCAACCTACTATCAGTACATTGACCAAACAATCTGGTAACTCTAATAATGAATCGGTCGTTGAGATTAACAGACTCAATTGGAAACAACCTCAGAAAATTTATCACAGTAGAGCTACTCCTCCTGACGTTGCCCAAGAAGAATCGTCACAAAAAATACAGAATAAATACTCTCCTGTTGCCATTTATGAATGGAATATAGATGGTGTTGCCGAAAGCAATATCATGAATATTTTAAATAACATGGTAATGCTTGCCAATGCCTACAAAACTCAGCAAGATGTTTCTGATCATGTTGTTGCTAACCTTTTAGTAGCCGGATTTACTGGACAACTAAAGGGTTGGTGGGATAATTATTTGACTGATGAACAAAGGATACAAATTTTAACTGCCTATAAAATCGATGACTTCGGCCAACGCATGGATGATGATCAAGGACACCTCATCCAAGATGCGGTGAATACTCTCATCTATTCCATTTCACAACACTTCATAGGAGACCCTTCACATATTAGAGATAGGAACCAAGACCTCTTATCCAATATGCGCTGCAAATCTTTAGGAAGATTTAGAGAATACAAAGAACTCTTCCTTCAAAGGATTCTTATTAGACCCGATTGCAATCAATCCTTTTGGAAAGAAAAATTCTTAGCAGGAACCCCATTTTGTGACCATAATGAGTAGTGCCAGTGGACAGAAATTGGATAGGGATAAGCAAATTATAGGTGACCAAGTTAGAGACAAAATTAGAGAAGAATACAATGGCCAAATACCTTGTGATCTTCTTTCTTATGGAGAATTAATCTCTTATGTTTTTATGAAATTTTCTTAATTTTAAAATGTCATTTTCCTAATTTAATGACAAGGAACCCAAATGTGTAATACTATCAAATTACAAAGACAGCTCAAGGAAGAACAATCTCTCACCAATAGAAGTCTAGGAGATTTTTGTGCTCAATATGACCCCTCATATAATGAAAAAACAAAATCAAAATGTAAAGGAACTTGTCCTCCCGAGAAAGAAACAAAGAAACATCACAACAAACCTCCGCCTCGTAGGAATAAACAAAGACACCAGAATAACCAAAATAAACCCCATACTTGATAGAAAAATTTTAAAGACATTAAATGCTATTCTTGTGGTAGAAAAGGTCATATTTCAAAATATTGTAGGATTAATAAAAAACTGAATGAACTCTCTCTTGATAACAATACTCTTAACCAGTTAAACAACATCTTCATAGAAAATTGTGATACTTCTTCTGATGAACTTCTTGAGGAGGAAGGTCTTGGATTAATGAAATAGATTCCTCTTCCGATTCGATTATGAAGACGCTTCTCCCGGAAAAACCCATTCCAGAAATAAACATGTTAACAAAAGAAAAAGAGTTTCTCCTTAGCACTGCTGATAAGATCACCGACCCAAAAGCCAAGAAAGAATACCTAGATAGACTACACTCCTCTATGAATATTACTTCTAAGCCTAATACTTCCTACAATCTTAAAGACATTCTGAATAAAAACAAAAAACCCCAGTCTAGACCTATAAATATCAATGACCTCCAAAACGAAATAAAACAATAGAAATTAGAAATACAAGCCTTGAAAGAGACTCAATTAGAAATGAAACAGGAAATTTCTAATATAAAGTCCCTTGTCATAAAAGGAAAGACAAAACTTGATGACCAAAAAGAAATCATCAGTACCACCGACACCTCTGATCCAACCTTTCTTATGTTGTTAACAAAAATCACATCTAGGAAATGGATAATAAATATTAAGATAAAAATCAATAATGAGTATATTATTGAAACAACGGCACTCTTTGACATAGGGGCTGACCTCAATTGTATCAAGGAAGGCCTTGTTCCAACAAGATACTTTGATAAAACATCTGAATCTTTAAAATCAGCTTCAGGAGACAAACTGAATATACAATACAAGTTACCTGAAGCTCTAATAATAAAAGACCAAATGTCTTACAAAACATCTTTTCTTTTAGTTAAAAACATGGGGCAACAGGTTATCCTTGGAACACCTTTTATACAATTGATCCAACCTTTTACTGTTACTAATGAAGGTATCGAAACTCATACTTTAAACAAAAAATTCACCTTCAATTTCATAACAAAACCACAGAAAAGAAGTCTTAATATTTTACAAGAACATTCCATTTCAGAAATAAATTGCCTTATAAAAGACAAAGAAAATCAGCTTGAGTTCTTAAAAGAAGATTTAGAATTCAAAAGGATAGAAGAAAATCTTTTGAAACCTAAAATCATAGAAAAAATAGCTTCCCTACAAAAATACATAGAAAAAACTATATGCTCTACTCTACCCAATGCCTTTTGGGAAAGAAAGAAGCATATTGTTGATTTACCTTATAAACAAGATTTTTCTGAAAACAAAATACCTACCAAAGCTCGCCCAACACAAATGAATCAAGAAGTTTTGAAATTCTGTCAAGCAGAAATACAAGATCTCTTGAATAAAAAACTCATAAGAAAAAGCCAATCACCATGGAATTGTTCTGCTTTTTATGTCAATAAAAATGCTGAAATTGAAAGAGGAGTTCCCAGATTAGTTATTAATTATAAACCTCTTAATACAGCCCTTAGGTGGATAAGATATCCTATACCCAATAAAAGAGATTTGCTAAATAGACTCTGTAGATCAAAAATAGTTTCTAAATTTGACATGAAATCAGGATTTTGCAAATATAGGTTAGTGAAAAGGATAAATACAAGACAGCCTTTACAGTTCCTTTTGGCCAATATGAATGGAATGTTATGCCATTCGGCCTCAAAAATGCCCCTTCAAAATTCTAAAGAATTATGAATGAGATTTTCAATCCTTATTTAGAATACATCATAGTTTATATAGATGATGTTCTAGTATTCTCTTCCAATATAGAACAACATTTCAAACATTTATCTACTTTCATAAAAATAATCATACAAAACGGCCTTGTAGTCTCTCCTACTAAAATTGCACTCTTCAAAACCAAAATTAGATTCTTAGGTCATTACATACATTTAAGCACAATCACTCCTATAGAAAGATCAATCTCTTTTACTGACAAATTCCCAGATGAGATTAAAGACAAAACCCAATTACAAAGGTTTTTGGGTAGTCTCAATTATATTTTAGATTTCTTTCCCAATATAAATATCCTTTGTAAACCTTTACATCAAAGGTTACGTAAGGATCCTCCACCCTGGACCTATGTCCATACAGACATCGTCAAACAAATAAAATTGCATGTGAAAGATATACCTTGTCTACACCTTGCTGACCCTTCCACTTTCAAAATAGTTGAAACAGATGCTTCAGAATTAGGATATGGTGGCATTCTCAAACAGGTCAATAACAAAAAAGAACAAGTTGTTCAATTCATATCAAAACATTGGAATTCCACTCAACAAAATTATTCGACAATTAAAAAAGAAATACTTGCTATAGTTTTGTCTATATCAAAATTCCAAGGAGATTTATTAAATCAAAAATTTCTCTTAAGGATTGATTGCAAACCAGCCAAAGAAATTTTACAAGAATACGTTTTAAACATTGCATCAAAACAGATTTTTGCTAGATGACAAGTCATACTTTCAGTATTTGATTTCGACATTGAATTTATAAATGGTTCTTCAAATTCATTACCTGATTTTCTCACAAGAGAATTTTTACAGGGGATACAAACATGACAAGATCCAAAAAAGACAAAGATAAAGGCAAAGGCAAAGCCACTGCCGAACCTTCCAATACACCACCAAAGCCAAAAGGCTTAACATCCATCAAAACATGGCTTGGAATGGCGGAAAATAACCAGACATTCCTACACCAAACACATTTGAAAATAGAACACATATCACCTGATCCCATGCTAGCCTTTAATCAGATAGCCGACATGATACCAAAAGAAACCATTTTGCTACTTGCACAGTCTATACAAGACAAGACAAAGAAAGAGCCATCCAATGCCATCGAGGTAAGCAACAATCCTTCCCCACTGGTTACACAAAAACCATCAGAATACAAAAGAATTTCGAATGAGGTAGTTATTAGGCCACAAGCAACCCCTCAATCTCAAAAATCAAAATTTTTCCCCAAAACATCATTTCAAAAATACTGATCAGAAGATGGATTCTTCGATGAAGATCCAATCAAATTTGCAAAAACATCTTTCCAAAAAACTGGTTATTCAAACCATAAAATACAAACAAAACCCTTGCTTATTATGAGCAAATTCTAGTGGAGACAGAATCAGCAAGATTTACCCATTTTGCTGACAAAAACAATACATTAAACATTCTATACTCCACTATATCCATCAGTAAAGTCATACACCCCTCACACTAGGGAGCCTCACCTCATACACCTAGAAAATTCCAAACCAGACTTACCCAAAGCTTCCCATATTCTTCCTCATACACCTACTGGGACTATCAACAAGCTTGGTGGAACGTTTTCTTCAGACAAAATACGAATTTCCAACACACCTGGTTGTTATTTTCAAAGGTTGTTATTTTTCAAAGATAACTTCCCAAGACAAAGCTTACCAAATTGGTTTGACTCTTTGTGGGATCTCTTTGGTCCTTTGGACATAATACTACATCCCACAATCAAACAAGGTTATAAGGTTTTTAATGAATACTTCCTACCAACACCACATGATATAAGGTTCCCATGCCTTATGCATTTCTTTATAATATTCAGAATCTCTTGGGTAACAGCATGGGAATTTGAATACAATACATCCACAAAACCTGGGGTACCAGTCCTTGTCCGAAAATACAAAACAAAATGGTGGGATGGATTTAAATACCATGAACAAGGATCCGAAGCTGCAGTTAGAACATGGCTAAACAGCCAGAAAAACATGATAACCACAGTCCCATCAAATACATCATTTTTACTGGAGAAATCCATGGCAAGTGCAACACTTGCTGCAGTCCAGAGTAGAGAGAAATACTGCAACATCCTCAGGACAATGCTATCGGAAGCGGAAGGATCACAATGTGGATCTTCCAAATCTCAAGATAATACAGACGGATCCTCACAGTCACATCACAGTGAAAACACCAATGAAGATGACTGCTACTGGATCAACCTAGCTAGAGATTAAATTCAAGACATCACATGCCGACACTGTTATGAAGCGGCGCAAAGGCTATACATTGTAGCATACATTGTTCACTGTTCACTATTCATTTTACACTGTTCACTCAGTACTGTTCACTTTACATTGTTAAGCACTGTAGCACTTTCACTGTTTCACTGTTCACTATTCACTTTACACTGTTCACTCAAGCACTTTTGTTCAAAGACTATAACACACCTTATAAATACACCCTCTCGACATAGAAGAAGCAGGCCGAAATTTTCAAGATTACTCTCTTCACCTTCCCTCTCTCACTTGTAAACCATCATCCCTTTCATCTCTCACTTTCATCCACATCTCTTCCATCCCCAAGCTCTCTTACCTTGTATTCCCGATTTCAAAGTAAGTTAGTTTTCCATATACACAGTTTTATACAGGGTAACCAACTTACATGATAATTGGTTAACCATTTATTGTAATATAGACATCGATAATCCCTGGAGTGCGGATTACCGCCCTAGTGGATGACTTGATACTTTAAATTTCTGCATCTTTCAATACATGTAAACTTTCAATTTATTCAATACAAGTTCATACCACCTTCATGGTTGGTTTTTGTTTATGCATACTCTTACTTTATATTTTATATATTGCTTTTGGTCTTTATATTATTTTTAATTCTCGCGACTTTATTTAGATCTTATGCACTCTCAATATTTATAGATCTATTTGATAATCTCTCTTATACTTCCTTGTTCTCTCATATAGTACTCCAATCCTAACCCCTTTTTTATATATATTTTTGTAACCCTATTTTTATTTTGTGAATTAGAAAACAATTATCTCTTCACAACAATTTTTTATGTTTTTTTTTCCTTGTTCTTTTATTATTTATATATGCAAAGACTGAATTTTATGTTTTTAATATTTATATAGGCAAATATGAACATGTTTTGGGGAGTATGCAAAATATTGAGATCCGAAATATTAAGCAAAATTACTCTATTGTAGTTGAATCATTACATCTTGGAGAAAACTATGCACGATAGAGACCAAGAAAAGAATATTTAGGCATGTTTTGTGAAAAATGAATAATTTAAAATTCATTTTCTTGATATTGATTGTTTGTATTGCTCGAACTAATTAGTAGGAGGAAAATCTTTTCATAGACAATAAATTGTGTTAAAACATTTTCCTGTGATGATAATAATATTTTTTACTCATTCATTTTTGTAAATTTGTTATATCGACAACAAATATACTCATTTAGGGTTTTCGGTAATTAAAAAATAATAATTTGAAGTAAATTTATCACAGTTGTTCCAATTTGAGATTTTTCATAGAAAAAATTAGTTTGAAACAAATTCGTTACATGTATACCGATTTGGATATTTTCATCATACTCACCCTGTTATGAATAAATATGATGATTGAATTTATTCATGCAAGCAAAATTTGAGAGTGCATGTAATCTAGTCAAATAGGAAAAATACTCTAATAAAAAAACATGCATTTTTTTTTTTTTTTTATGGATCGATGGACTATGCATAAATTTTTTTTTTTTTTTTAAATATGGAGAATATTCCCCCTTAGATTTCAGGGGATACTTTGCTTCAAGAGAGGGAGGATCTGCTTATCCAAAAGTGAACGGGGAAGACAAGAAAATGGCAGGAATAAAGCAATTAAAACAGACCGAGCCGAGCGAATCAAGCATTTCGAATTGAAGCAACCGGTACAATCTCAGTCTATATTTTTCCGCCAATGTTAGCAGTTAACATCCAACCAAAGAGGCTTATGCCCATATCAAAAATAACAATATCAGACAGCTTCCCCAGTTACTAAACGTGGCATTTATCTTTCTGTGACATAAAGTCTTCATATCTTCTTTTGCTGTTTTCAGCATTTTGTGAAATGGTTCTGCTTTCTGGGTTGAATAGGACTGATAACAATATCAAGGATAAAGATTAGTGCAATACAATATAATCATCAAGTTCAGTGCAGTGCATAACTTTTTCTTGACAGATGCAGTGACTTGGTCACAAAGCACTCAGATCACCGCCGCACACTTCGACCAGCAAACTTGAAGCTAAGCTTAATGAGTTCGAGAAATCTCTATTGAACCAGGTCTATCCAATTTCGATATTCTGAGCTGTTATTTATGAACTTATTTGCATCATAATGCAGTATATCCTTCCAAATAATTTAGAAATGTGCAGTACAAGGAAGGTTTCCCAGACATAATTGAAGAAGATATGACCAATAAGATTAAACTACTTCTGTCTGATCGATGGCAAAGTCTTCCAGAAAGGAGGACGCTGAAATCTGAGAGGTGGATGTGATGGTAGAAATGTCGGACAGAGAAAATGTACCCCTCAGAGCGATCGCCACAATCAACCCTTATCTCCTTTCGCATTGTGAGCAACACTGGCCAGGGCCCTGCAAAAATCATCGTTCATGACTGACAATACAGGCATTTTGAAATGTGTACCACAATTTCAAACTTTAAGTCTTGACTCTTCACTGCAAGCAATTTTAATCATCAATGTTGCGGTAGATGCCTCATTCAACACAATCGCATGCAACCTTACTGATATGCTAGAATAGTTAATGAGTGAACCAACAATAACACTTGAATTAAGTATTCCACTGTCAACAGAAGCAGCAAAATCAGTCTGATAGCATGCAAGTTTTTAAAATCTTAACTGGTTGTCCCATAAAAATGATAACAAACAGCAAACGACAGAATTTTCTGTTGATTATAATCTAATAATATACATTGCCCCTAACTTCCAAAGTTCTAAATGTTCTTTCTCCAATTTGAGCATTGCTGCCACAAATTATGACATATACTCAGCCACTTGGGCCAACCTTAGGCGGCACCCCTGGCAAGGGCAATGGAGGCTGCTAAACTAGGGACATTGACACTGTCATTGAACCCATCCAGGTAAGTTCCAATCTGAGGGTTGGCTTTAGTAATTTGTTGTGCATTTATAAGAGTTGCAAGATAAAACTCAAGTAGATGTTCCAGTGACTACTATCCGCCTAAATTGGAACGAGCATCTAAACCTTCACTGGTGCCAGAAAAGTAAAGAATTCCTAGAAGTTCTCTCAATTGAGATGCCTCAAAGGAAACAACTGCAAATTTTGCTTGCTGCAGCTATTTTCACGACCACATTTTTTTGCATATAAATCTCCCAGTGAGCAACCTTATAGGTGCTTTGCCTTTCTGCCTGAACAAAGAAAAAGTTTTCAAGACCACAACTCTTGTATGCAAAAAAAATTGGATATTGCCCAACAACACTGCACTCATTTTAAGAGCGAAAACAAGTAGCTTATTTCAGACCTATGCCACATACACAGATTATATTAACCAGAATCAGACTATTACTTGAGTGTCAATGTCTAGAACAGTGTTATCAATGCGTCTACTATATAGGTATATGATAGGCGCTTTTTGCATGCAGGATAGCGGTTGCTTTGCAGCTACCATGGGTCTTCAAAAGGAACTGGGACAGGAGCAAAGACATCCTAAGAAGTCTGCCTGTGGACTCTACCTCAAGCTGCCTGTGGACTCTACCTCAAGAGACCTTCCTTATTTAGGACAATACAAAGATGAGGCTTTTAAGAAGAATGGCAGGCTTTTCTTTAAATGCAATCCTCCTAGCTCCCAACAGCTTTTCAAGCAGCTACATTTTCTCTCCATTCTTCCTTCCCAAAGTCTAATCCCACTTTTTACATGCAATGCAATGCATCCTTCATCAAAAGAAAGTACTCTTTTTATCCATCCAACTCCATTCTTTCCCCAAGAAGAGGGGCCCTTGGGAGAGAGAGATTTGACTAATAGAAGACAAAAGGACAGAGAAATCTCAGATGGTGCAAGAAGCAAGTTTTGGCAGTTCATGGAGACCTCCACATACCAACTGCTTTTAAGGAAAATCACAATTATTCCTAGAAACGCTACTTCATATGGACAAGCTCCAAAAAGAAAGTAGAAGAAGTTCCCAGTCAAAATGGGTGCAATCTTTCCCAAGCAATCTCCCATTTTGAAAATTGTACCTTTTTCAATGGAAGATCAGCCTTTTGGAATACTAAAATCAGTCAAAATTGGAGATATGTATGTAGACGTGTTAAATGGTTTTTAGTATGTAACGGGATCTTTCAGTCGTAAGTAGAGCTTGTTAGTATGTTCTCATCCTAAGAATAACTAAAAGATGATATTTGATTTCAAAAACCCTGTTTAATGAGGCCTAACCCTATAATAATTTAAACATAAGAGGTCCAACGTTCCCGAGCTCAACCTTATTGGTCCCGGAAATCCAGGGTCCAGTTATCCTTCATCCGGCAGACACCTTCTTAAGATTGCAGAGACCTCTAAATACATATTCCACTTATCAGTCAAGACTCCTCAATTGTAAGGAAACACAAAAGACCCCACCATACGGCATCCTCTATGTCTTGAAATTAGCCTTCGCTTATACCCAAAAAAACTATAGCATCAAGCCACATGGGTATCTTAAGTTGTCAAGGGGACAAAAGAATTGAAATTCCTTTCAAACTTACAGAAAAATCAACTACCCATCTTCTTAGTGCATTGCATATGCCTCTGGAGCGTCCTTCCAACTGCTACATTCAAAATACCATCTTAAGTTGTCCAAGGGACAAAAGAATTATAAAATCCTTCCAAACTTACAAAAATATCAACTACCCATCTCCTTATTGCATTGAATATGCCTCGGGAGTCTCCTACCAACTGCTTTAACCAAGATACATTCAAAATACCATCTAAGAAGACGAAAGCCTCTTTTTCTCTTGAAAGAAAAACATGCCTTTGGATCATTATGATTTTTTTCTTTGGCCATGGGCGGTGGCTTATAGGGAAGTTAATTATCTAGGCTTGTTTGCCCCTGTTAGAATGAAAGGAAGTGGTTCAAGACATTGAGATTCTAAACTATGCAAGGGAGATATGTTTTCTGACCACATCTCTGAAGAGTCATGCAAGAGATAGTGAATAGCTAAAGAGAAGTATAAATCAATTTCCCCCCTCCCCTCCCCCCCACAAAAAAAAAAAAAAAAAAAAAAAAAAACACCAACACCAAACAAAACAAATGAAAAATGGAAGAACAAGTCACAACACAATTGCACATGTATAATGAGTTCTTGTCATATCATATAAGAGATGGTTTATTCAACCAAATCAACAACTGACTAGATCACATCTGTATCAATAGACCCTGATATGGATACACCATAACTTCTAAGCAAGAGCACTACTCATGTGAAAATTACACAGCCTTCTGATTTAGCATAATCATTGCTCCTGCACATAAGATTCCTAAATACTTAGTTCCTATAAATACTTTCAATTACTCAAGAATTCCGCTAAACTCACAAGATACTGCATATATAGTGGGAGACCGAAGATATCACCGCAGAGAATTCAATTAAGGAAAATGATCTCGAACAAATAATTAAAGGTTATCAATAGCACAATCAACCAGGGGCATGGGCCCTAAACATTGATATATGTGCCCTACAATTGCAGATGAGTTACTGGGCAATCCTCGACAAGAAGCAGCTCATTGATGTGCAAAGTGGCAATATTCGGCAAGAAATCAGCAGTTGCCTCTGCAGAACACAGCAGGCCACTAGAATCTATCTACTACTAATATCTACCCAATTGACACTCCAGGCAATGGCGCAATCATTCAACAGCAAACTTCCACTAGAAATTGCGCCTATCATAATTTTTTACTGATAACTGGCAAGAATGCCGAATGAATAAGCAAAGACCCAGCCAAACAGGAATTATCATCTCTCTTCCAACTTTACTCACATTGATCAAACGAATGAAAAACAAAAACTTGACGAAGCACGCATTTGGACAGGACGATCAATAATAGATGACCCACTAGTTCAAAGGCCATTGAGATGCCAAGCGAGGCATTGACCTAGAAACCCAGTATGCACAAATTGAATCTCCGTGAAGAACCCTAAATTGTACCCGAACAAATCAAACAACCAATCAATACCCAAAAATCCATTTCCACTCCCAATCGATCATTAATCAAGCATTCCAATTGGCAGCAAATTAAAACAATCATCCCCGGGAGAACACTCACTTCTTGTGTCGCCGGCCCTTCTTGGGGCCCCAGCCCTCGAGCTTGGCGACGGGGCAGCCGCAGCGCGCCCGGAAGAGCAGGACGGCTCGGCCGTTGGGCGGGGCCATCTTCCGGAGCTCGGCGCGGAGGCACTCGTAATCGGGGTTGGACTCGGTGACACCCTTCCAGGGGAGGCGGTCGATCTCCCGGGAGGAGCCCGATCTCGCGCACTCCTCCGTCTGGAGCTGCAAATCGAACTCCATGGCCTTCTTGAGGCCCTTGCAGCCGGGGCGGTCGCAGCGGCGGGCGCGGGCGCCGCAGAAGCACTCGTGGAGGGCGACGGCGACGAGGAAGAAGGCGGCGAAGCCGAGGGCGTAGGGGACGACGGGGAGATCGAGGCGGAGGTGGATGGTGGCGGTGGCGGCGGCGGGGTGGGAGAGGAGGAGGGAGAGGGAGTTGAAGATGTAGGAGAAGTAGGAGGAGACCAGGAAGGCGCCGGAGCCGAGGACGAGGACGAGGATGAGGAGGTCGAGCGTGGCGGAGGGGGAGTGCGTGCAGAGGGACGACGCGTGGTGGTGGCCGTGGCCGTGGCCACCGCCGCCGCCGCCGTGGTGGTAGCTGCCGGAGAGGCCGCCGCCGGCGCCGCCCGGCGGCTTGTGGTGGTGGTGGTTGGGCTTGGAGGGGTTGAGCGCAGGCATGGCAGTGGCGCTTGTGCAGAGGAAGGAGAAGAAGCGGAGGGGGAGGAGATGGTGCATCTTGTTATGTGAGAAAAGCAAGGCCGATTTTTCTTTTTTTCTTTTAAAAAAAAATAATTTTCTCTGATTTAATTAATTAATCAATTAATTAATTTAATTATTTATTTATTTGTTTATTTATTGTTGTTATTATTATTTGCTTATTTATTGTTGATGGGCTTTTCTTGTGGGGGGCGTTTGGAGTGGAATCTGGGGAAGAAAAAAAAGGGCGCAAAAGGGAGGGCGCGTGCGGGTCACGCGCCGCCTGGGGAGCGTGGTGGGGGAGGATTTGGTATTTTGCCTTTTTTAAAGGGGGTTCTTTTTATAATTATTTTTTGTTTGCTTGTCCTTTAGGCTTTCCTTTCCTTCGTCGTTTTTGTTTTTTTTTCTTATGGGTTAATTAGTAGTTAATGATGTGTTTAATGAGAATGAGAATGAGATGAGGTTGAAGGGCAAGGGGTTGGAGGACTAGAATGGAAATGCCCCTTTCTCCAAGGACAGAGTAGCATCGCCGTCGGGCGGGCAAGTGGGGGTCACGCGCCGTGGGGCGGGGGAGTTTAGGGGGGAGGAGTTAGTATTTTGCTTGTTTTTAGGGGGTTCTTATGTAATTTTTTTTTATTTGCTTGTCCTTTGGGCTTTCTTTCCTCAGTTTTTTGTATGGGTTCATTAGTAGTTAATGATGTTTTAAATGAGATGGAGTTGGAGGAGAGCAAAGGACTAGGGTGGAAATATTCCTTTCGTCAAGGACTGAGTAGCATCATTTCGTTTGGTTTATGTTATGAAGATTCACAGCCTTTTGTGTTGTGAACCTCCTTTTCCTCTTCTTCTTCTTCTTCTTTTTTTTTTTTTTTGATAACCCGGGAATCGCAATACAGCCGGCAACCGGCGACGTAAATCCAGGAACACTAATGCGAGAGCCCACCTCCCACGGCACCCCACTTAATTTCCTCTTCTTTTTTCTTCCCTTGTTTTCTGTTGTTTTGCCTTGGTCGCGGCACGCATTGAAGTTTGATTTACTTTCTATTGAAGTCTTTTTAGCCGTTTTTCTCATTTTCTGACGAATTGCATGACATATTTTGTTCATCTGACGACTGAAAAGAAAAGACAAATGGGGTTAACGCAGCATCATAGTGCCACGTCAACACCGGTCCTAAAAAACGGGAGGGGAGGAGAGAAAGGAGAAAGGGTTTTTATGATACAATGACGTACCATTTGTCATTTTCTTCTTTTATTAATTTATGCGATCATATGACGCAATCTGTTAGTATGCTATATCATCGTAAAAATTTCGTAAAACTTTTTGTCTTGTAATTGTGTTAATTCAAACTTGAGGTCTTATTTAAACATGAAATTCATATAAAAAATTATTATATTTAAATAAAAAATCTTATACATGAATGTACTCCAATCTAAATCATATATAATGTGTTTACATATACTTAATTGTGTCAATTGGCATGAACATTGACTACAATATACTTTTTCATTAAATTTATGATATAATTTTTTTTATATATTAAACATGACATCACGAAATTTTATTGCAATTTCTACAATTAGAACATGGCATATATATATTGAATAAGTAACATTGACTATTAGAAAAATATCACGTTGCGGAATCGGTGTGGTGTAAAGGGTTAATATATTATAGTTGACCCATAATTCACTGATTTAAGTTTTTGAGTGAAAATAAATTCAACTAGATATATTAACGGGCTCAGATAGGAGCTCATAAATGGCATTAATGCAACATCATAGTGCCACGTCAACACCGGCCCTAAAAAAAACGGGAGGGGAAGGCGGCGAGAAAAGGAGGAAGGGTTTCTATGATACAATAACTTACCAATTTCGCCCATAAATGCAACTGGCATTTTCTTCTTTTATTAGTTTATGCAGTCATATGACGCAATCTATTAGTATGCTATATCATTGTAAAAATTTCGTCAAACTTTTTGTCTTGTAATTGTGTTAATTCAAACTTGAGGCCTTATTTAAACATAAAATCATGTTACGTCATATAAAAAATTATTATATTTAAATAAAAAATCTTATACATAAATGTACTCCAATCTATTAATGTGCATATGTTAATGTGTTTACATATAGTTACTTGTGTCAATTGGCATGAACATTGACTACGATATACTTTTTCATTAAGTTTATGATAAAATTATTTTTATATTAAACATGACATCATGAAATTTTATTGCAATTTCTATAATTAAAACACGACATATATATTGAATAAGTGACATTGACTAATGTTAGGATGCACGCATTGTGTTAGAGATATCCCATGTTGGGGAATTGGTGTGGCGTAAAAAGTTAATATATTATAGTTAACCTATAACTCATTGACTTAAATTTTTGAGTGAAGATAAATTTAACTAGATATGTTAACGGGCTCAAATATGAGCTCTCTCTTGGTGATCTCTTCACACTAGACCCATTAAATGGGTGGGTCAGGTCGGGTTTGGGTCGGGTCATAAATAGTCCGACCCAAATCGACCCATTTAACACGTTTATGACTCATTTATTGCAATGCAAAAATTTTTACCCACACCCGACCTAATCCATACCCGACCCATTTAACTAAACTTAAAAAAGCTTATTTCTTATATATATAAAATGGTATTGCTAAAATAGTTTTATACAACACAAATTTAATGGACAACTTTTATAATTTTTAAAATAATTATTTTAAAAAATCGAATTTTAATTTTTTTTTTATTTTTAAAATTAAATTTTAATTATTTTTATTTTTTTAAAAATATATTTTTCTTTTTTTTTTTTTTTTTTTTTGTTCTTCTTCTTCTTTGGCCAGCCGCCACGATGACAATGGCCGACGGCTAGCCACAAGCGAGCCTCGAGCTCGCTCGGCTCACCAACGTCGGCTCGGTCTCCGCCTCGGCGAGGCTCGGCGAGCATCGGCAAGGCCTCGCCCGCTAGATCCGGCGAGCTCGAGGCTCGCCTGGCTTTTTACGATATACTTTTTCATTAAATTTATTATATAATTATTTTTATATTAAACATGACATCATGAAATTTTATTGCAATTTCTACAATTAAAACACGACATATATATTGGATAAGTGACATTGACTAATGTTAGGATGCACGCATTGTGTTAGAGATATCCCACGTTGGGGAATTGGTGTGGTGTAAAGAGTTAATATATTATAGTTGACATATAACTCATGATTTAAATTTTTGAGTGAAGATAAATTTAGCTAGATATGTTAACAGGCTCAAATATGAGCTCTCTCTTGGTGATCTCTTCACGCAAAAGGTATGGGTTTCCTGTGCTCTCATAATAACTATGCCCCACAAAAATTTACCCTTCCATAGATATTTTGAGTATCCATCATGTTATGTGTTGGATAAAGTTTTGCATATGGGGGTAGTTTGGTCTTTCAAAACTGAGATTTTGTTGAAAAAAAGTATAAAGAAGTATTTGTTAAAATGAGGATTAACTTTTTGTCATTTCAAAAACCCCAAACTAAAAAAATAAACTTTAAAAATAAAAAATCTGAACTTATACCAATGTGATAAATATACCCTAAATGAAACTGAAATAAATGGTATTTATATAACACATGTACAAATTTGGAAATTTTTGTGATACAAAAAACGTTGGAGGTATTTATATCACAGTAAATAAGTTTAAGGTTTTTAATGACATAATTTTTTTGAGGTATTTGTGTCATAATTGGCATCCTTTGAGGTCTTGTGGTATTTGCCCTTAGAATAAATTATGCAAATGGTAAAATTGTAAAACTTGAAGAAGGTTTGATGTAATTCACCACTCAACCCCATCCCCCGCCGCCCCACACACACACACACAAGACATACACAAAATCGCAGGACTATGCAATACTTGGGTTTTCTTCAGTCATTTGGCAAGTAACTTGTCACTACAGGTTTTAAGAAAATTGCTCTTAGTAGCTTTGAAGTGATGTAACAATTAAATCTTCAAAGCAAAAGTTGTAGCATTTTTTCTAGAAATTGGCAATAATAAATAATAAAATTTCTATGACTAATTTTGCAATAAAAAATTAAAAATCATAATAATAATGGCATATAAAATGATAATAACAAAAATAATAACAATATATTAGTAGATATAATAATAATCACACTTTTGTGTTATTATCGTAATTATATGGACATATATATATATATATATATGTTATAGTTATCATTATAATTATTATATTATAAAAGTAAAATAAGAATAACATATTAATTCTACTCCAATAATGCTATTGGTGTGTTTTCTTCGTTTCGATGACGACAACAATCTTGTGGCAATTTTTGCGGAACTCATTAAGTATTTATAATCATAGCACAACACCCTTAAAATATGTCATGCCAAACACGTGTTTCGTCGGCTATGGCATAGTTCTATCATAGATGCAGTTGTATCGAACAGGCTATAAGTCTTCATGAGAAGATGATGGGAGCATCGTGGTTGTAGAATTAGGGATGAGGTTATATTAGGAGTTTTAGGTAAATGAGGCATTTAGATTGCGATAGAGGCAATTCATAAAGGAAACTGGTGATTTCGCAAATTAAAGTCATAATTTTTTGGGGTGCATATTGGCTCTAGTCTAATTCGGGGACCAGACTGGACTAACTGGTTTTGGCGATTCTCACAGAAATTGGTCCAATTTCAATAACCATTTTGACCGAACTAAACCGAACTAGTGGAACCGGTCGAGAATATATATAATATCATAAAATGATACAAAAATTGAAAATAAAGTATTTATAGCGTAAGTCATAAAAAAATAAAATAATGCCCCCGATGTCAGGGTGTGAATTGACCAATTCTAATACTGATGACCCCTAGTAACTAAAATAGCTAGTCTTTCGAGAGCAAATTGGTGTGTAAAGTCAAACTAAGGGCATGAGCTAGTGATATTATAAACGGTTAATGCTACCAAAAATTCCAAACGGTTATATCTATAACAAATTTATAATAAACTAATTTTTTATCACAAAAAATTCTAAACTAATACATTTGTGACAAATTTATTCTTAGTTTTTGTTAAATTGGATTAAAGAAAACTCTAAATTAGTACATCCGTCAATTGCCACGTATTATATAATTCAATAATTTGAAGGTAAAATTTAATAAAAATTAGTGAAAAGTAAATTTGTCATAAATGTATTACTTTAGAGTTTTTAGTGATTAAAAAATTAATTTTAGAAAAAAAAATTTCATGACGTTAATTCTATTATAAGAGAGTAAAAAAGTGACATGCATGTGAAAAGTTTTTTTTTTTTCCTACTGGTTTTCCCCAACAGACCCTAATTACCAATTCCTAAAGGTTAGGGTCGAATCCCTACTTCCTGTGCCTCGACTAGAGGCGTCCCCTACTAAGCGAAGCCTTGTTTTCCGGTACAGATGCCAAAATTTTTGCTAGATAAATCAATTTGCAATTCAGAATCTTATATGGCATCTAATTAAAACATTGTGATTGCCTTTTCCTATCCCAATTAATAAACGTTGCACCTTATCTTACTGCTTCAACCAAGAAAATTATATAACGGTGCATCCGGTATTAGTTTTACCTTTAATGCTTTGCCTAACTAACTGTAGATATTAAGATTAGACATTTGCAATTATGTGGCCGGATCGAGGCAGGCTTAATCAGGCTTATGTGGGCGGTCTCCCAGGCCAAAGAGAGAGCACTCTTACCCAAGTTGGTCGAGAATGTGCTTTAGGTCAATGGGCTCAGGTGGGTCTAATGGGTTTCTAGATCCAAGATTAGAGGGCCCGTTTGATTCGGTTTTGGGGGAATACCTTTGGTCAAATGTAAATATCTTTGGGGTAAAAGAGTTTTCGGAAATGCTTGGACGTTTGACAAATTGGGCATTGGAAAAGTGACTTTGGTGTAAATACCGTTTAGTAAACTCAACATTTGCAAATGGCTTTTATTATTTTCTTTTAAAAAAAAAAAAAAACCGATGAAACTCTGTCACCGATCAATGGCGGGCCAACCACCGGCGACCAGATTTGGCCGTCGGCGATGCCTGCCTGGGTCACGCGAACCCAGGTGATGCCTGCTTGGGTCGCACGGACCCAGATCTGGCTGCCGGTGAGGCCCAGGCGGCGCCGCCTGAGGTCGCGCAACCTCAGGCAACCTGACCGACGACTCAATCTAGGTTCCCTAGACCTCGGCTAGCCTCGCCGGTAGCCAAATCTGGCCGCTTCTGGCCGCCGATGGTTGGGGGTATGGGGAAGATGATCAGAAAAAAAAAAAAAAACAAAAAAAAAAAAAAAAACAAACAAACGGATGAACAGTTAGGTGGACTTGCATTTTCCGAATGCTGAAAGCCCAAAGCAGGTGGGGACTTGCTTTGGGCTTTGGAGCATTTGGCCAAGGGGAGTTGCAAATGCCGAACCAAACACCAAAATTTTTTCCCAATGGGCTTTGGGCCCCCAAAGCCCCTTAGGAAAGCTTAATCAAATGGGGCCTAGGTCAAGTTAAAGGTAAATAGGTGGGTGTAGTTTTTGCTTAATCAAATGACTAACACATGAATTCGCTTGTTATCGTAATTCCTGCAAAGTGAGAGAGTTGACTAGTCAATATAAGATGTTGGCATTGGAGATTTGCGATGCCATTGCGTGTGATTCAATCACAAAATTTCATACTATCCATAATTTTTTTTTGATACATTAAATATGGAATTAGATAAATTATACTAGACGAGAATATTTGTTTGCTCAACCCTTTTTCTTTACATTATCGCAACCCTCCAACTTCTAATGCCAATGCTTATACGATGTAAATGCCCATGTTTGTCATCACAGCCGTTTTGCTTCATCTCCTCAAAAGAGATACAAAGAGTCATCCCTGGCTTTGACAGATTAAAAAGGCTCCACACGCCTCTATAAGAAAACATCTGAAGTCAAATGATTCGATTGTGAATCCCAATGTGTTTGGCTTTTTGCGGGTGTTGGCTTGTTATATTTTAGACGACCAAGAAAAACGTGTTTGACTTCACCAAAAAAAAAAAAAAAAAAAAACGTGTTGGCTTGTTATATTTTAGACGACCAAGAAAAACGTGTTTGAGAAAATTTGCTAAAAAAGAGAAAAGATTTTGTATATTTGAACAGCAATTTACTCGACTAGGAATCGTGGATGAGGTAAATGGAAGGAATAATGTTCCACTTGTTACTGTCGCATGCGGATTGAGTAGAGATGACTTAAATCAAACATTTTCATAGCATGAAACCAAAAGATTAAAGTTTCATCAATTGTTGCTACGAATAGACAAAGTGAACATTGTAAAGCAAGTTTAAAACTCTTATGATGATACTTAGATTAGGTAGCTGTAATGGCCTCTATACTTACAACAAAGAAAGTAACTACCATGTAAAGAGACTTACCAAGTCAGGCAAGGGAAAGGTATTTTATGTGACGAATGTGCTACACTATAATTACATGCGATGCAACCGACTTATCAATAGTGAGATGCATACATATAGGCATCAAATGGGTTGTGATTTAAGTCAGGTGGTTAATGGTAACTGATTAATTATATTACATCATGATTATCATGCCATATATCGGTCATATAACACATTCTCTCCATATTGGAGCGGAATATTTGGAAGGGGTTGGAAATTTTGAAACTCAAGCAACTCAAGATGGTAATTATGAGAAAGTTTCACAACTTGTGTCATTTCGAATCGAGTTTTATATCTTTTAGGTCCAAAAGAAAATTCTGCATTTGAACACTTCAACTTCCCTGAAGAAGAGAAACTTAAATATTGATGGAGCAGGGTGTTCTTGTCTGTCCAAGCAAACCCGGGTGTGATGTATAATACGGAAGTTGATATGTTGGGATTGACTTGAATGGACAAACATCTCATGTTCTGGGAATAATAAAAAAGTTTGTCTTAACAAGAATAAGGAAGGAAAGTCTACATTGTCTGAATTGGGCTGAAATATTCTCTGATTTGGGCCTTCGTGAACAACGGCCTTCCAAGAACAATTTTGGTCAAGCTGGCTGCTTTCGGTCCATAGGAATCCTGCAGAAAACAAACTACTCCTCGATGTTCATAGTTCAAAACCAAGTTAGCCATTCTGCAAATTTGTGAGGATTAATGTATGGAGAAATTTGGAAGGATTGGTCGATGCAGAAACTGGTCATGGTACCGCCTGCGTCGAGGTGCTTAGCCTTGCCATGCCTTCGCTCCCCTCTCTCTCTCTCTAGATTATTTCAAATTGCTTTGCTTTAATTGAAATCACCCAAGATGATACGTGTACGTGATGGGAAATGTGTTTTGAGTGACCATATGGTTTTTGATAGATAATCATCATTACTAAGGCATAGGGATATGCCATCGGCTAAGGATAAGATCAGGATAGATGAAATTCACCGTCAACACCTAAAAGAACACTACCAACAATGGATGAAAAACTTCAGGATAAAAGAAGTTTACCACAAAAGCCCAAAGGAAACTCACCGGTTAAGGATAAATGACTTCTTGCTTCACCACCAAAGTAATTTGGATAGAAAAACAATATAAGAAGTCCACTCACTTGAGGAAAATCTCATGTATATTCAAATGCAAGTCTGATTGTTGTACAAATAAGATTACACTCCTACTTATGGAGTGATTCTGCTAAACAAAACGAAAATCCCTGCTGGAATCCTAAAATTGAAAAGACTCTTGAAGTGTTCACATTATTGAACTCATAAAACCAGGAATAAATGCATTTTAACTAAGGCTAAATACATAGTAACTAATGTTAGATTCTCCAAATTCGTCCACCAGCCTTGGAAGTTGAATAACCATCTTAGAATATCAACAAATAGCCATGGAAATTGATTAGAAGAGCCTCCACTTGCTAGGTAGTTAGTTGATCAGTTGCCTTGAAGTCGACAACAAACTGATAAAATCGACATCTTCATGGTCGATCGGGAACCATGCAATTGACTACTAGTCTTGCAAGTCGACAACCATCACGTTGAATTGATATTTTCATACTTGAACACATCAAACCAAATTGTAGCCAAAATTGGCCATTGCTTGCAAGAGTAAGGGTTGGGCTGCATTAATCGACAAAACATGAGTTGAGCTTTGTAATTGGTCAATCTAATCTGATGCTCTCGAATCAACTTCCTAAGGTTGATTGAGATTTGACTTCAAATCTAATATTGCTTCATCTTCAAAATAAGTAGAAAGGTCTTTCACATTTAAAGTAGTTTAGACGCCATACTCTTCTAAGAGATCAACTTTACATGCTTTGTTATTGATTCTTCTGAGTACTTTAAATGGGCCATTAGCTCTAGGCATGAGTTTGTTTTTTTTGTCAAGATAGAAATCTCTTTTTATCAAGTGTATTTGCACAAGATCACTTGATTGAAATCAAGCCTTATTCCTATGGTTGTTTACTTTCTTTTTATAAAAACTTATTTGCCTTTTAAATGTTGGATCAAATTTGCTTATGAAGTTTTTTCATCATCTTAGCTCTATCTTCAGCTTCATAATTGACTTGCGGGTTGGATAGTATCAGAATCAAGTCGATGAATGTGAAATAATCGATTTCATACATAACTTCCAAAAATGATCAACTAATGGGGTAACTTGGTGATTGATTATAAGCAAATTCAGTATGCACAAACTTTAAATCCTATTCCTTCAAAGTCTTACTCATCGTATTTTGAAGGAAAGTGGTGATGGTGTGGTTTGTTACCTTAGCATGACCATTTGATTGTGGATGACAAGTTACATTAAATAGGAGTTTAGTGCCAAGCTTCCTCAATAGGCTCTTTGAAACTTGGAATCATGATCCGACATAATGGTCTAGGAAACTCAATGTAGATGCATAATCTCCTTGAAATACAACTCGGCTACTTGAGAAGCGTCATTTGTCTTGAGACGTGAAATGAAATGTGTCATTTTTTGAAACTTAATCATCAATCACCGTGATGGCATTTTTCTTCCTTTGAGTTCTTGGGAGTACCACAATAAAATCAATACTCACTTCCTCCCAAAGCTATGTAAGAATTGGAAGTAGAATATGCAACCCTTGATGGAAATGACTTTTCCCCCTTTAGCACATGGAAGATCTGAAAATGATTGCATGTAGATCATTATTAATTTTCAGCCAATAAAAATGTTTTTGAAGAATTTTAAGAGTTTTATTTAATTCCCAAGTGGCCTGTCATTGCTCCACCATGTGCTTCTTGAATCAGTAGCTCTTTATAGGCACTCTGGTCATTTCGCTCAAAGAAAAATCCATTTTGGATTGAGTAAGTACCATAAACTCCATGTTTACAGGTGTTTATGATTGTTGAGAACTCTAGATCTTCAACATAGAGATTTTTTCACCGATTTAAAGCCAAGGACCCTAAAGTCTAGAATAGCGATCGTTGAGTACCTTCTCAAAATCAGCTCATCAACTTGTCGTTGTAGTTTCATGGTTTTCTCGAGATTGCATTGATAAGTAGCTTTGTTGGGTAAAGGGCACTTAGGAAAAATATTGATTTGATGCTTAAATTTCTCTTAAGGGAGGTAATCCAAATGGCCTTTGAAAAAAATATCTTAACCTCGTCTATTGGGGGTTGCATTTTTTGGTGTGGGGCTCTCTCTGTCTCACTTTTTCAATTTTCAACTATAAGGAAAACAAAAATATCCTTTGGTTTGCCAACGGCTTTCTCCAGCTGTCGCGACCAAACTTTCGGATTGCATCACCTAGGGTTTGGCTAATGGATTTCTAAGCCTAGACTTAGCTCGGGCTCTCCCAAGCCCATACCAACTCGCGACTTAAAATTAAATATCTAGCATGCAAAAAGGAGTCGCCACTAATCAATTTGCGGTAGGTCGATTAGACACCTAAGTAAAATAATTGGAGAATTATTTCACTTCTACGAACCAGAGATTTTGGATACGGGGACTTTGTTACATTAGACTTTCCTAGTACCCTTTTGGTATCTTTCTCTTTTTATTTCGAAAAAATGTTTTGCAGGTAACTTAAATTGATTTTAATTCACTTCCCTAACATGTGAGACGATCATGCGGGTGCGCATATCACCAATTTAACACTCAAGAAATCAATTAAATGATGCAGAACTTACCTCAAAGCAACGAAAGTATCTGCGTTGTTAGATCAGAATTCACATCAATAATCCTAGATATGATTTCTAATTAACAAGTAATTACTCAATTTTTGCTTTCACATTTTAACGAGAATATAGTCCATATGCATTGCAATGCTTCTAATCTAATATGAAATGATATGGCATGGCAACATGTCCTAAACTATATGAATGAGTAAAAAATTTTGTGATTTTTTTCTAATGAACATGCAATAATTAAATATGCAATATAAATTAACCAAAATGACCTAATTCTAACGACGGGCAATTTCTAATTAAATGACTCTAGCAATAAACCCTAAATGACATGCATTTCATGAACCTAATTCTATATGATGTGCACATGATTTTTATTTTTTATTTAATGAAAATTCGTAATTAAAATTACCAAAAATAAAAATCTAAGTCAAGCGAAATACTATCCATTCTAAATGCTTTCTAAACATGCATTAAAAAAAACCTATCATGCAATTCATCTAAAGATCTATCTAGACCTAAAATGCAATTTTTATCTAATATGCAATGACGTGCAAAAAATGCCCTAATTCTAATTTTTTTCCTTTTTTTTTATGAAATTCGAAATTAAAATTAAACATGCAATTCAAATAATAATAAAGAAACTAACATCCTAAATGAATGCAATTTTTTTTTCATGATTCAAGATAAAATCCCTATTCTAAACATGCAAGATAAAAAAACAAACCTAATCCTAATTCAAACTTTTTTTGGATTTTTTCCTTTTACGAAAATAAAACTAATTCAACCAACACCACAGCAAATCAAGCAAGATAAGATCGACATCCACAAATTGACGAATCATATCCTGCGCATGGGATCGGATTGGCCAATTTTAAATAAAACCGCGAATCGAATCTCGAGCGTGAGATTAGATTGGCGATTTTCCGTGCGATTGCGAGTCGGATTTCGGGCGTGAAAATCGAACTGTCAATCATATGCACATTGTGAAATTAGGGATTAATCCCTAATTTAAAAGGCTACTCGAGTTGTGAATATCATGTCGGGGATTTCAATAATATGCATTGACAAATATCTCAAATAAGGTAATGGAATTTTTGAAAATCAAAATAGATAAGATTTTCACCTACTTAGAATATTGGTTTCCGAATTCCGATCCTCGAATGGCTACTCACGATGCAACGGTGCTTGATTGCTCGAAAGTCATCTGATGGGTTCCAAGAGACCTGCGAAACAAAAATTTCCAAACTCGACAGGAGTCAGGACTCATCAATGATTGGGTGCAAGCACAAACAATCTTTCTTTCTTTTTTTTCCTTTTCAATTGGCTTGTTCTTCACTAATGGCTCCATGGGATCCTTTAATCTTCCAATGATCCCACTAAATTTTCAAACTTTGATCACATAAATTCTCCACCTACAAAGAAAAACTTATGCGTCGTTGCTAGGGATTCTGCGGACAACCTAATGGGCCTCACGGATGTGGTTTGCGTCGGGGATGGCAGCTCGAACTCGGAAAAACGCTGCCGTAGCAATAGGATCGTCGAGGTCGCAATCGGCGGGCAACAGGGTGGTGGATGGTGATTAGCGGTGGATCGTGGTGATGATCCACTACAAACGGTGGTTCGGCTCGGACAGCAGCCGAGACGGTGGACTCACGGTGATGCCTCGATGATTTGAGACAAGCGATGGCTCACGAGGCGGTGAGGAGGTGCACGGCTAACTCCCAGCCTTACGACAGGGACTTCTCGGAATGCCTACAACACTAGGAAATTGCAAAGACGATTAAGTAGGTGTAAACCTTTATGTGTTTTCTTTTTGTAAATATAAACCAAGATCCATGATGGAGGATGATGACTCAGTGGACATTCCCTTGCTACGTGTACCCTCCTCAAGGTCCAAATGGTGGAGAGATTTTTACTGGCTTCACTAGCCTAAAGTGATGCAATGCAATTGTTGAACCCTTGGACTCCTTGATAATTGTGAAGTCTGACGGACGGCGATGGATTGTGGCACGGGATCACGATGATTCACGATGGAGGTGCGGCGGCTCGCATGGCCGACAGTGGGTTTCTCAGCCAAGGGGGTGCTTTTGGCTTGGCTTACACGAAGGTGGTGGATCACACGGTAGGGGCTCCTCGGGTTGTTAATTGACTTGTTGCAATAGTGTTTCACTTTTGGCCGGGTATTCAATGTGTGGCCTCCTAAAAAAAAACCCTATGTGTTTTTTTTTTTGATAGGCCATCGATTAGGGTTTTTAATTTTTCAAAATCAATATCCACGAAGTTTTTTTTTTCAAACGCAATATTCACTTTTCCAAACGCAATATTTGTTTCATATCTTCCATATTCCGAAAAATTCATCATATCCCGAAAAAATTTCGAATTCCTATTTTCTCACGAGATAATTTCCGATCATTAAAAATCGAGCTTGGGCCAATTTGTTTGCTTCGCAGGCTTAGTTTGGCCTTTCAATTTGCAGCTCAAAATCACCAATTTGAACCTATCCACGGCCAATCCAATAAGTAAATGCGAGACATGCAAACTAAAAATAAATGCACCTAAATCTATATGCTATGCAATTAATATTTTTTTATGAATAAAATTAACCCCCAATTTTCTATGCAATAAATAAATAAACTAAATCGCCAAAATTTAGGTGGCAACAGCTACCCCTCTTTGAAGGTGAGCTCATAGAGGTTTCTTTCAAAGACAAATTGAAACCTAAATTTTAACCATGCACAATGCACTGAATGATTTAATTTTTGATTTTTGATTTTTGATTTTTTTTAATAATGAATCCCATTTTAAAATGCAATTTATATGATGCGTGGAAATGCTAATGCAAATGCATGATGCGAAAGGAAAGAACATACCTGCAATTACTTACCAGTCAGTGCGGTAAAGCATTTTGAGGTCCCTATTTACTCCACAATTACCCAACTCTCACTCAGGTTCCTTGAAGAGTCTAACAGGTAATAGATTGAGACATTGAGATTGGGAAGAACATTCGCATCCAAAGTGAAATGTTCAACGAATAGAATTGAGACATCCAAATTCAGACTGAGATGTCAAGATTTTTTTTTAAAAGAAAGGCTCGAAATACTTAGATCCAGACTAAGATATAATGAGAAAGCTCGAAAAACATTCAGATCCAGAGTGAAATATTCAACGAAAGAATCAAGACATCCGGGTCCAGACTGAGATGTCAAGAAATTTGAAGCTCGAAATACCTAGATCCAGACTAAAGTATAACGAGGAAGGTCGAAGAACATTCACATCCAGAGTGAAATGTTCAACAAAAAGAATCAAGACATTTGGGTCCAGACTAAGATGTCAAGATTTTTAAACTCGAAATACCTAGATCAAGACTAAGGCATAACGAGAAAGCTCGAAAAGCATTCACATCCAAAGTGAAATGTTTAGATGAAGATAATATAGACATCCAGATCCAGACTAAGATGTCAAAATTTTTGAACCCGAAATACCTAGATCCAGACTAAGGTATAACGAGGAAGATTGAAGAACATTCACATCCAAAGTGAAATGTTCAACGAAAATAATCAAGACATCCAGATCCAGACAGAGATGTCATGATTTTGGAAACTTGAAATACCTAGATCCAAACTAAGGTATAACGAGGAAGATCGAAAAACATTCACATCCAGAGTGAAATGTTCAACAAACAAAATTAAGACATCCAAATCCAGACTGAGATGTCAAAGGAACCTACCTGAAATACCTTACCTTCAAGGAGGATAAAGTGACTCAAGATAGATTGGTGTTACATGTCCAGGACCCGTACCATTCTACGGTTGCCCATAATTGTAACATGGCTTTGTAAAGAAACTGCTTTCCTATGACTCGTACCATTTTACGGTTGCCTAGTATAACAGTGTTTGATTGTGTCTAGGATCCGTACCATTCTACGGTCGCCTAAACGAGGATTCCTTTTCCAGGACCCGTACCATTCTACCGTCGCTTAAACGAGGATTTATCTTCCAAGACCTGTACCATTTTACAATCGCTTGAATAGGGAAATAAATGTTGTCTAGGACCCGTATCATTCTACGGTTGCCTCGACGGGGAAATAAGTGTTGTCTAGGACCCGTACCATTCTACGGTCACCTTGACGGAAAATTGATTTTTCAGGACCCGTACCACTTAACGGTCGCTTGAATGAGGAAATTGCTTTTCCAGGACCTGTACCATTCTAAGGTCGTCTATTAGAGCAACAAATGTTATTTAGGACCCGTACCACTCTACGGTCGCCTAAACGGAGGTTTTGCTTGGTTAAGACCCGAACCATTCTTCGGTCGCCCAGCATTGCAATCTGGAGAAAAATCTTTGGGGACAACTCAATCAAGTGTCAATGTATTCAAAAAGGGAATACCTGTGCAACGACAAATATTTAAGGTATAAATAGAGATACACTTACCTGGTGACATCTCTACTCTTGGGGGATATGTCTCCTGTAAAACTTGGTCATAGGAGAGGCAATATGCATTTAGAGTCACAGACATGCATCAATTCAAGTGAGGTTCATACGTGATGATTTCTACCAATCTTGCATCACCTAATTTCCATTAGGGAGGATTTCAAAAGAATATTCCAATATGAACACATGAGTGTCATGGATATGTCAAATGAGAGATCTTTTGGTCTGAAAGGACTTTTCACTCATCCTCATTAAAATGGTTATTTCATCTTGTCCTTTGATGCAGGAGTTTGACAGTCGCTCTATCTTACCATCATCATGTCAAACAAGGGTCTGACCAATCTCGCAAGTGGTACGACCTTACCGATCTGAGAGATCTTTAACAAGGACCGTAATATAGGCTTGGTCAACGGCTTAACAAATGAGACTCCTTGAGTCAAGGCTATTGAAAAAAATGAGTGATATTCTGCAATCATCTTTGGGTTTACAAGTCTAGAAATATGCGAAATGAGGCGGAAATCATCTTACTCGCACTTCTTCGAGCGATGCTTTCAAATATATGAACTTTTACATTAATTCAAGTGTCATAATCTGAATAGACTTTGCAATGGACATAACGTAGGCTTGGTTCATGGGTTGAGAAGCGAAAAGATCATTAGGCTCAAAAATTGTTTAGGGGGTCAAAGTTGGTGATCATCTTGACATTTCCACCAATTTTCTCCTCCACCGTCGAAGATTTTTTCACATCACAACTCTATTGATTGCAACAGCATTTGAGTTTTTTAGTACCGCCTTGTGGGGGATACAACTCAAGTGTTTGATTTTTCTTTTCTGGGCATTGGCCTTGCTTTTACCAAGCACACTGCTTTTTTCATGCCCAAATTTGTTTTGCACTTATTTTCTTTGGACTTGCACAGCCTCCATCTTTTATTAGCATTGTAAACCATGCTACTTTAGTGGTTTGCTTTTCTTGCATTGCCCCAGTGTGGGGGATGATCACCAACTGGGTTTAATGCGAAATGAATTCATAGGCTCAAGTGGGTTATGCAATGGATAAAGTGTATAGGATAGAGAAAGAACTGTTCTTCGTCGTCCTAAGGCACTTCAAATTATCGTACAAGTTACACTGCGAAAGCAATACTCAAAGATTGATACAAGTGTGAGTAAGAAAATTCCTATAATTCATTTCAAATTTGTCCAAATGTGGGATGATCCTTGACAGGGATAATTTAAAAAAACTCTTCATGTGTGTGGGCTCAAAGGGCGAAACAATAAATATACTTGTAGTGTTTTTGGTAGAGAAACAAATTGCCTCTCATCACCTTGGTTGACGTACCCTTTGCGAGATCACCCTTTTCCTTGTAGGCATGGAATTTTTCCACACAACTCACTGGGGGTTAGTGTATGAACAGTATATGGAATAAGGTTCGCCTTTCATCATTTCAAAGTATCTCATTTGACACATTCAATTTATCTCACACAATTCATTAAGGAAAACATGCAAGATTTGCAACAAATATGAACAATTCAACTCATTGAAGCAATTTATTTATCTAAAAAATATTTGCAGTTCAAAACATGACACAACAAATTCTATCATGGGTAATATTTCTTGACAGCATCAGAATTAACTGAAATGGAAAACTTATGACCATCTATTTCGCCGGAATTAAGGCATCTCCAAGAAGTACCTTCTTCACTATATATGGATCACCATAATTTGGAGCAAACTTGCCCCTAGAATCTAGAATTGGATTAGACCATTTTCACACCTTTGCATGCCATAAAACCATCCTTGAAACAGAATGTAGATGGATAAAAAAGAACAAATGAGGTAAAACAGATTTTTTTGAATTTTTTTTTTGAAAAGCAATTGGAAAAACATTTTTTTAAAAAAACATTTTGACACGAGAAAGTATGATGAAGCCCAGGCCCCAGAATTTTCTTTGGATTTTTCTTTTTGTTTATCGGTTGAATATCATCACCGGGCTAGTTTGGTGTACCTCATCATACCCTCAAAATAAAACTTGTAATTTTATTGAAATTCATCAATCAATTACAATTTATTGAATGGAAAATGCGATTCAAGCCCTAAGAAGAAAGCAAAAAAAAAAAAAAAAGAAATTGAAAATAATTCCTAGAAAGCAATAAAAATTCTCGTGCAAGGGAATGTGCAAAAGTAATAAGTTACTATTGCGGGCCAAGACCCATTTCTTCCAGAGGTCCTTCATCAATGGCTCTTATGATGAGGTCATCGAACAAAATTGTGATCCCGTTTGGAGATCCTTCATCAATGACATTCACCATATTCTCATGCTTAGGTAGAGGATTCTTCTTAACATTCGATTGAGCAGTACTGAAGGCAAATGCCTTAGTGTCCAATAAATTTTGGACCTTATGCTTCAAAGTTATGCATTCAGCAATCGAATGTCCTACTTCCCCCATATGGTACTCACATTTCTTGGAGGGGTCGTAGCTAGAAAATTTTTCAGCATTGGGTCACTTTGGTTCATAAGACAACAATTCCTTCTTTTGAAGGACCTTTAAGACCTAGGACAGAGGGCCAGGAAGATGAGTGAATTACCTCTTAACAAACTGTCGAGGTGCGATTAGTTGGCCTCCGCCTTGTTGATTCTGGGGGACATAAACAATCGGAGGCTTGCTAGATTGTGCATATGCAACATTGATTTCTATGCTAGGTTCTTGGTCTTTCTTTATGGTGAACCTTTTACCTTGATGGGTTGGTTCATTGAACCATCCATCTCTTAAACCAACTTCGATCTGTTCACCCACCGGGATAAGTTGGTTGAAGTTCTCAACGTACGTGCTAGCCATCCGATTACGAAACTCAAACGGGAGTCTTGACGAACAACTTCATCAGCTCCTTGTCAACAGGCTCCGGAGTGACTTGAGCGGCCAGATTTCGCCACCTCACAGCATACTCCTTGAATGACTCACTTTTCTTCTTCTCCATCCGCTCAAGATCCTCTCGGGAATGTGCAATGTCCATGTTGAACTTATATTGCTTGAGGAATGCATCAGTCACTTCATTCAAGGTGTCAAGGAGGTTTACATTCTTCATTATGTACCAGTTCAATGCAGGCCCAGTCAAACTCGCATGGAATGATTGAATCATGAGGGGCTCATTCTTGACATATTGGGCCATGCGTACGTGGTACATCTGCAAATGAGCTTTTGGGCAAGAAGTACAATCATATTTCTCGAACTCCGGCATTTTGAACTTCTTCGGCACCTTGACCTTCTCATACACAGACAAGTCGAACGGGAGTGAGCTTTGTGACTCCTGCAGCTGTCTCACTTTCTCTTCTAGCTTTGCAACGCGCTCATCTTGATCTGTCTTAGGAACGCTGTCAAGCTTGGTCTTTCCAACAAGGATCGAGTCATCTTCCAACCCGGGCATGCTGTCATTAATAGTTTGAACCTTGTCTGTTTGCTTCGGGATAACTATTTCAAGAAGACCAGGTGCAGTTGTTGGATTTACTTGGAGGAATTGGAGTTGATCCGTCACAAGCTATATAGAGGTGAGCACTTGTTGGAGTTGAGTCTCCACGGCGGACATACGATCATGCATTTCGGTTTGGTCGGCCATTTTTTGCCCTCGATCGTGTAATGATAGGTGAACGTGGAGGATCCGTTATCACCTATGTTGAATAAATAAAAATATGTAAGTACAAGGTGTAAATAGAGAGCTACTCCATGACAACAATCTATTTTTTTTAGTCACGGAAAGTCCACTGATGAAGATGATTTCCTAAAACTGGACTAGGAAAATAAGGACATGGGATGCCCTAGGAGGGATGAAATTTTCCCAAACATGAATTAGGAAAAGCCAAAATTTGAAACCTCCTAACATGAATTGAAAACGAATTTCCAATTTTTATTTTCCAAATGATTCATTGCATGACAATTTCCTCATTTCATTTCTTATTGACAAAAGAATTAGATCCAATGCCTCACCTAGATTGTCGTGGACGGACCAAAAATCTGACAAAGTAAGTAAATTGCATAGTATAGAAATAGAAGACTTACTTCACCAAGGAAAATCAATGGCAATCACATAGGCATGCGCATGAGATGTGAGACTCGATTTCTGCTCTAGACAGGCTTAGCAATGTGAAGCCACAAGGATAATCAGACTAGCCACGGGCGTGTGGACTATGTCGGGTCCTCATGACTTCAGCTTGGTCAAAGAGCCGACCCAGGTCGCGAGCATGCGGATTGAGGTGGGTACTCTTGACACCATGAAAGAAACTTCGGGATTGAGATGGGCGACTCGTATCGCGAGCATGCGGTCGGAGTGGTATCCATCTCAACACCATCATAAATGATCCTATGTGGCCTAGGTCCGGCGGCAGGTTGTGTGTGTAAAAGTGTAGTGTAAATGCAAAGCATGCACAACAGTTTATAGCAAGCAACACTTCATATGTGCAAGTAAACCATTCATTCCTATACCTCCCTATAAAACAAGAGTTAGCAAACACTTCCCCTTATACCTCCCAATCTATAAGAACATTTAACACCTTAAATGTTAGAGATGTACTTAGAATCCTCGCTGCCAAACAAAATATTTTTTTCAAAAAGAACAATGGCCTAAGTCCACTAAGAGTTTCAACTCAAATCCCCAGCGGAGTCGCCAAGCTGTCACAACCAAACTTTCGGGTTGCACCACCTAGGGTTTGGCTAATGGATTGCGAAGCCTAGACTTAGCTCAGGCTCTCCCAAGCCCATACCAACTCATGACTTAAATTCAAATATCTAGCATGCAAAATGGAGTCACCACTAATCAATTTGCGGTAGGTCGATTAGACAGCTAAGTAAAATAATTAGAGAATTATTTCACTTTTACGAACCAGAAATTTTGGGTACGGGGACTTGGTTACACTAGACTTTCCTACTGCCCTTTCAATACCTTTCTCTTTTTTATTTCGAAAAAATGTTTTGCAGGCAGCTTAAATTGATTTTAATTCACTTCCCTAACATGTGAGGCGATCATGCGGATGCGCATACCACCAATTTAACACTCAAGAAAGCAATTAAATGATGCAGAACTTACCTCAAAATAACGAAAGCATCTGCGTTGTTAGATCAAAATTCACAACAATCCTAGATATGATTTCTAATTAACAAGTAATCACTCAATTTTTGCTTTCACTTTTTAACGAGGATATAGTCCATATGCAATGCAATGCTTCTAATCTAATATGAAATGATATGGCATGGCAACATGTCCTAAACTATATGAATGAGTAAAAAATTTTGTGATTTTTTTCTAATGAACATGCAATAAGTAAACATGCAATATAAATTAACCAAAATGACCTAATTCTAATGACGGACAATTTCTAATTAAATGACTCTAGCAATAAACCCTAAATGACGTGCATTTCATCAACCTAATTCTATATGATGTGCACATGATTTTTATTTTTTATATAATGAAAATTCGTAATTAACATTACCAAAAATAAAAATCTAACTCAAGCGAAATACTATCCATTCTAAATGCTTTCTAAACATGCATTAAAAAAAAAAACTATCATGCAATTCATCTAAAGATCTATCTAGACCTAAAATGCAATTTTTATCTAATATGCAATGACGTGCAAAAATGCCCTAATTCTAATTTTTTTCCTTTTTTTTTTATGAAATTCGAAATTAAAATTAAACATGCAATTCAAATAATAATAAAGAAACTAACATCCTAAATGAATGCAATTTTTTTTTCATGATTCAAGATAAAATCCCTATTCTAAACATGCAAGATAAAAAAACAAACCTAATCCTAATTCAAACTTTTTTTTGGATTTTTTCCTTTTACGAAAATAAAACTGATTCAACCAACACCACAGCAAATCAGGCAAGATAAGATCGACATCCACAAATTGACGAATCATATCCTGCACATGGGATTGGATTGGCTAATTTTAAATAAAACCGCGAATCGAATCTCGAGCGTGAGATTAGATTGGCGATTTTCCGTGTGATTGCGAGTCGGATTTCGGGCACGAAAATCAAACTGTCAATCATATGCACATTGTGAAATTAGGGATTAATCCCTAATTTAAAAGGCTACTCAAGTTGTGAATATCACGTCAGGGATTTCAATTATATGCATTGACAAATACCTCAAATAAGGTAATGGAATTTTCGAAAATCAAAATAGATAAGATTTTCACCTACTTCGAATATTGGTTTCCGAATTCCGATCCTCGAATGGCTACTCGCGATGCAACGGTGCTCGATTGCTCGAAAGTCATCTGATGGGTTCCAAGAGACCTGCGAAACAAAAATTTCCAAACTCGACAGGAGTCAAGACTCATCAATGATTGGGCGCAAGCACAAACATTCTTTCTTTTTTTTCTTCCTTTTCAATTGGCTTGTTCTTCACTGATGGCTCCGTGGGATCCTTTAATCTTCCAATGATCCCATTAAATTTTCAAACTTTGATCACATAAATTCTCCACCTGCAAAGAAAAACCATTATGCGTCGTTGCTGGGGATTCCGCGGACAACCTAATGGGCCACACGGATGTGGTTTGCGTCGGGGATGGCAGCTCGAACTCGGAAAAACATTGCCGTAGCAACAGGATCGTCGGGGTCGCAATCGGCGGGCAACAGGGTGGTGGATGGTGACTAGCGGTGGATCGTGGTGACGATCCACTACAAACGGTGGTTCGGCTCGGACAGCAGCCGAGACGGTGGACTCACGGTGATGCCTCGATGATTTGAGACAAGTGATGGCTCACGAGGCGGTGAGGAGGTGCACGGCTAACTCCCAACCTTACGACAGGGACTTCTCGGAATGCCTGCAACACTAGGAAATTGCAAAGACGATTAAGTAGGTGTAAACCTTTATTTGTTTTCTTTTTGTAAATATAAAACCAAGATCCATGATGGAGGATGATGACTCAGTGGACATCCCTTGCTACGTGTACCCTCCTCAAGGTCCAAATGGTGGAGAGATTTTTACTGGCTTCGCTAGCCTAAAGTGATGCAATGCAATTGTTGAACCCTTGGACTCCTTGATAATTGTGAAGTTTGACGGACGGCAATGGATTGTGGCACGGGATCACGATGATTCACGATGGAGGTGCGGCGGCTCACATGGCCGACAGTGGGTTTCTCAGCCAAGGGGGTGCTTTTGGCTTGGCTTACACGAAGGCAGTGGATCACACGGTAGGGGCTCCTCGGGTCGTTAATTGACTTGCTGCAACGGTGTTTCACTTTTGGCCGGGTATTCAATGTGTGGCCTCCTAAAAAATATAGGCCATCAATTAGGGTTTTTAATTTTTCAAAATCAATATCCATGAAGATTTTTTTTCAAACGCAATATTCACTTTTCCAAACACAATATTTGTTTCATATTTGCCCTATCCGAAAAATTCATTATATCCCGAAAAAATTTCAAATTCCTATTTTCTCAAGAGATAATTTCCAATCATTAAAAATCGAGCTTGGGCCAATTTGTTTGCTTCGCGGGCTTAGTCCGGCCTTTCAATTTGCAGCTCAAAATCACCAATTTGAACCTATATACGGCCAGTCCAATAAATAAATGCGAGACATGCAAACTAAAAATAAATGCACCTAAATCTATATGCCATGCAATTAATATTTTTTTAGGTATAAAATTAACTCATAATTTTCTATGCAATAAATAAATCAACTAAATCGCCAAAATTTAGGTGTCAACACCACCCATGTTTCATCCAAGAGCAAATTTTCCTTGCTATTTTTTTTCCTTTACAAGTTAATTTTTGTGGTCTAGAATTAGGCTTGAAGGTGCAAGGGTGATGAGATTCTATTCTTTGTGGAATGAGTAGTGTTTTTCAATCCATCATGGATGGCTTTTCGTGACGCTCCCAGCACATCACGGCTAATGCGGTCACTAAATCTATTTCCCTTTTGATGCATGCAGGAGCATATTTGGATTGATAATGACCTAAGATATATGAAATTCAAAGACGCACTTGGAATTATAAACTAGGCTAACGCATTTAATTTCTTATTTATTTAATTTGGATCACATGGTCGGGTACACTGGGAGTTTTCAAAAAGGGTCTGTCATCTTGAGCTACATCAAAAGTACATCCATGGTACTACCCCGATCCTGGGATTGCTTGTACATGCCTAGCCACCTATCATTCAGCATTGATATGCCCAAAATCACCGCTTGGACCCCAAGAATGCTGCTTCATTATCTTGCCCTTACCTCAGTCTATCATACTACCACCATCACCATCTCCGTCACTGTTGCTTGGATGCGGGATCGGCCCCACAAGCTGTCCTCTAACATGTGCGTAGACTGCTAGGAAACCCAAGAGTACTAAGCCTATCAAGGTCTTATGTCGACGGACAATATCGCTATACACCGGATAAAAGTGATATTCAAAAAATCTGGATCTATGAACTCGGAAAAGTCCCGGATGAGATCCATCTAAACACCATAACTGATGGAAGTAAAGACATTAATGATTAGCATATCTACTACTGATCTGAAGGACAGTGATCCACCAAAAATGAGTATAACACCCAGCAAGCAACTTATAACCAATCTATACCACATAAGTCAATAACGGCATATACGAGGCAGTTTAGACATAAAAGACAAAAGATTATTATAATATCAACTAGCTTGAGAATTTCTTTCAAAATCAGGATAGTAAGGGCGCGTTTGGTAACGATTCTGTTCCCGGGAACTAATTCTGACTAGAAATGATTATTTTTTATTCTGTTCCCAAAAACTGATTCTGAGAAAAAAAAAACGCATTTGGTAAATGTCCAAGATTTTTTATTCTGAAATAGAATTGCATTTGATACCGTGCTAATTGATTCTATTCCAAATTAATTTCTTTTGATTTTTAAATAATTTTTTTACTTTTTTTCCTCTTTTTTTTTTCTTTTTTTCTTTTCTTTTTTTTCCCTTTTCTCCTATTCTTCTTCTTCTTCTTCTTCATGTGGCCGGTCGCCGGACCGCGATCGGCCGAAGAGGGCCGGCGACGCTCACCGGAGTGTCACCGGCCCTCGACAAGGTCTTCCCTCGTCGGCCGAGCCTCGTCGATGGCCGGGCGGCCTCACCGGGTTGGACGAGGCCGGCCTCGCCGGGGTTGGACGAGGCCGGCTTGGCCACCGGTGGGGCTGGGTGAGCCTCGCCCAACCCCGCCGGTGGCCAGCCGGCCTCGCCGGGGCCGGGTGAGGCCGACCTGGCCACCGGCGAGGCTTGGGCCCGGCGAGGCCGGCCTGGCCATTGGCAAGGGTGAGCCTCACGAGTGGCTGGGCTTGCCTTCGACGAGCTCGCCGGACCTCGCCCTGGCCTGGCGAGCCTCCGGTGAGCTCGCCGAACCGGCGACCGTCGGTGGTGGGCAACGGCGGACGGCGGCGAGTAGTTGTGGACGACAATCGCGAGATGACGGAAGGGAAGAATGAAAGTTTCACTATTTTGATTCTCGGACGAAGAATCATATTTTTTTTTTTATTCTCAATTCTCTTCCCAATCTATTCCTGGGAACAAAAATTTTACCAAACACGATTCTCGTCCCAAACTAATTCTGGCAACAAAAAATCAGAATCAGGCACTGTTTGGCACGTTACCAAATGGCACCTAAAAGGAAAACGTTCCCTTTGAAAACAATAACCCAATAAATATTAGAAAGTTTAGAATAGCAATTGATCATCTTTACTGTAAATTGATTGCCGCCATTAGGGGTGTGTAAAAGAACTGGGATCCGCCCGGACCGCCCGAAACCAGTGGTTCTTGAGGGAAACAGTCTAGTTCCCAATTCCAATTTATGGGAATTGGTGGATACCGGTCGGGTTCCCGATTCCAATTTATGGGAATCGGTGGGTACCGATCCGATTTCCGGTTCCATGGGCGGATCCGTCCACCCGCCCACCTAGACCAGACCGATTAATTTTTCCATGAGCTGCAACGATCTCTGCGAGGGATTGGCTTCTACCCCCCTCCTTCCTCTGTGCAACCATAGCCTTAGGAATCCCATAAAGAACCGACTTTTTATCCCAATATAACAAAGACAAGCCTCACAAAACATAAGTAATAAATCACAGTATGATTCGAAAACACCAACATGAATTGCGACGACCCTCGAGATCTAAACCCAACGCAACTAAAAACAAGAATGCAATGTATCGAAAGAAGAAGAAGCAAGAAGCAGAGACCCTAAAACGAAAACAAAACCAAGAAAAAACTATGCAGAGCGGCCCTCTCAGACGTCAACAAACTCACGAACGAACTTGTAGCAAAAGGGAAAGCTCGGAGAGCGAAAACCAGAGAGCCTCGTGGGTAGGGTCCTCTGAATTCGTGCGAAACAAGAAAATAACATAGAGAGAGAGAGAGAGAGAGAGAGAGAGAGAGAGAGAGAGAGAGAGAGAGAGAGAGAGAGAGAGGGGAATGATGGGTTTCTTTCTTCCTTTCCCTTGAGGATTGAGCAACAAGGAAAATAGAAGAAAGAGACCAGGGATGGATGTCAAAGCTAGAAGCTTTTGCCAAGCTTCAGGGGATGAATCTGAAAGCTTTGCCAATATCTGTAGGGGAGAAGGAGAGAGGGAGAGAGAGGGTAATACTGAAGCTGAAGGTGGTGAGTCGTGATTTGAGGGGATGGGATACTGCACTTTGTGGACCGGTTCCATGGATCCACCCGGGAACCGAACCGGACCGGCAGTCCGGTTCCCGGGTGGATCCATGCAACAAACGGGTGGATCCCGGTTCCAATTTTTTGGAACCGGTCCTTAGCAAGCGGTTCTCAATTCTAGGTCAGGAACCGCCCGCCCGAACCATGCACACCCCTAGCCGCCATCTTCCGAGAAACCCACCCCATGGCATCTCATACCCATTCAGCATCGCGAGGACATATGAGAGAATCATGTTGCACCCCCTAAGCATTCGGGGAACCTAGTTACCCCTTTAGGCATCCCTTCTAACACCTATGGCATCTTCGTCCTAAGGATTGACGGCATTCTCAAATCACACACTCACCCATGGTACAACAATTCCATAATTCAATTTTAACATGTCATCCAATAAGTTAAGACACAAAGACTCACTGAATTTCGCAATCATCAATCCTTTGTCCATTTGAAAACCAGAAAAATGGTGTAGGACGGTTGGTTTTTAGTATCTGTCAAAATACAAGTGCAAAAAGGGAAATTCCAAAGTCCAAATTCAATCCAAAAGGCATTTAGTCCATCCTTAGAAATTAGTGGTATTCACCAAATAAATCCACTCGAAAAATCACGAAACTTTAACATGACATGGATGAGACTTCGAGGAACATTTTTTGTGAAGGACTCAAGGTCCAGTTTAGTTTGTACGGATCCTAATAATTTTCTAAAGTTTGGGTCAAAACAAAGCACAAATCCATATTGCAACCTTGTCCGGAAATCGCATTTTGGATGACTAAGTAAATTCCAAATATCATGGAAAAATTTCAAGTTATAGTATGAAGGACTAGTTCAAATTGTTTGTCAAAAATCCGATAGAAAATGGAAACCGACCAAAGGTTTGGAAATGGTTTATAAAAACAATTTTGGACCCACATAATTTTTGAAATGTATTTTGCACATACAAAGTCCAGAAAATATGAAATTTAAATGGTTATAGAATAAGAGAAAATGCATGACTTTCGTGAAGAAAGTCCCATCAAATTTATACCACAAAGACCTGCACAAATTTAGCAAAATTTGGTCTACAATGAATAGACTCGAAAATCGGCATAACCTCAGATTTGTCCACCACTCTGTGTTAATTAGGCTCAAATCAAGGCATCCTTCAATATCCAGCATTCCAACAACATATAAATTTACTTCATTTACTAATTATCAACACTACTTGCAACATGTATATCCCGAAACCGTCAATGAACAAAATTAAGCACAAAATTGATCGAGGCAACTAAAATTCGAGGAAATCGACCTCAACGTATAGAAACTAACCTACATAGCATGAACAGGCAGTAATTCACTTTTTTGGAACCTCAAAGACACAGTCGCGTGGCTCGGCGAGCTTTTAGGAATCTTGACTCGTGGTTGTCATCCGGCAAGTTGTGGCAATTCGAGGAAGACGACAGGGGCCACGGGCGATGATATGCATGACGCCCTGGCTAAGGCATCCCTGGCAATCAACTTGGGAGGCTGCGGTAGCTTCTACCTTATGCGGTGAGAAATGAAGAGGGAGAGACAGATCGTGAAGAAGAAACATAGGAAACGAACGTCTCTGGCCAAAACGAAATACAGGTAGAAAGAGCGGCTTTTCTGCTTTTTATATGCTGCACCCAATTCTCTCTCCATCACCGCTCAAGCGGTCATTATACACTAGGAGGCACACATTGGCTGGCTTCAATTGTACCACATGGTGTTTCGCCAATTGCAGTGATTAACGTTGAGCAGCACCGAGGAGAGATGGCCATCTGGCCATGCGTGTCGTGCACACGAGAAGCGAGTCAGCGCCAGTTGAGCTGGCTGACTCGACGCTAGCTAGAGGTGATGTGGCATCATCCGGCGGGCTGAGATGGCACGACGACTAGCTAAGTTGTCTCGATGATGACGGAGGCAAGTTGAGGGGGCAAGTCCTTGCGGTGGTGCAATTGGTGTGGTCTGATAACAAGCTCAGTGACGTGGCGAGGACTGTTAAGCATTTGAGCTTCGTGATTTGTCGAGCAAAAACTTGGATGTCACACTTTTCTATCCAATTGCTTGAATAATAACTATTCTTTTATTGGGAATAATTTTTTGTCAGAATTTTTTTTTTTATTTCTATTTCCTAGATGAGTTTCTGAGCAGAGAAAGACGTTTGATAATAACACAAGATTTTTGTTTTGAGAACAAAAATTGGTTTGAACCCTTCATAAAATTTCTATTTCCTAGAACATAAATTTGTTTGATAATAGCATAAAATTATTATTTCCAAAATTTTGTTTCCACATTATTTCCAACTAATGGAAAAATATTACCAAATTGGAAAACATGATTTCATGGTATATAATCCTACTTTTAGAATTTGGAGTCTTGTTCGACTCATGCTTCTCATGGACTAGGATGGTAGCCACGTTAGGTTTAAAGACTCCCTCATTACCATTAAATTCCTTAGGATCACCTATCACATCACCACCGCCACCTCCACCATTGTCATCTCTTTTCAAAACCCCCAAGTCTTCTACATTTCTTGTTGTGTGCTACTCAGTAACATATATATCACCAAACACAATGCACAATAGGGATACCGGGGAAACTCATCCTTCTTAAATTTAGGCCATTCACTATTATCCTGCAATTTTCATAATAATAACTTATGTCAGTAATATAATCAAAGCTTACATAAAAAATAAGAACAAAATGACTTAAGTAAAGTGATACTTTTGATATGAGATTACATACACTTGGATCCTCCATAGCAACCATTTTGTTTACGTTATCACATCCAAATTCAGATTGTGAAATAAGCTTCTTGAAACTACTATACTATCTCTTCAGTTTGTTTATCTCATTCTTCAACCGAACTAGACTAAAGTGGAGTCCTGTTCACATATTGAATTCGGCATATATGTTAGTCCACCTCGCTTTGTTGTAGGTCTAGGTTATGTGATTTCGTTTTTTTACCTCTTTTACTAACAAACTTACAAACAGATTGGTCAAAGGCCCGGTCCACTTGGCTACAAATGCCTCTTTGCAGGATGTCGTTTAACCTTAGTTGGTTGATCTTCAAATGAGTCAACTCATTCAATGCAATTACAATAATATCAAAGGCAATTAAAATGACCTCAAAGTATCATCAAAGTATATCAAATTCATCTGTAACCAACAAATGTTAGCTCCATTGTAGCGAATATAGGCATGAATAACTAATCCAAACAAATAAACATGGAGACAAAATGAATCAAAGTATAAATTATATTCGAATCTCATTTATCCACTAAGGAGGAGAAAAGGGCATCAAAAAACATTTCCTGATGAACTAATTCAGAAGACTAATTACATGAAGCATGACAGATAATGGATTTAAACGATTATGCGGGCATAACATCAAGCTTGAACATCAATATATTAGAGTTCCTAATGTTAACAACAGAGCAGTTTTAGGCTAACATGTGGCACAATGTATAAGTCAGTACGCTGCCCACAAGCATCAAGTTCAGATGGATTTTAAGACAGTTCTCCTAGAAACATAGGTTTTAATAAATTCACAGATGGAGAACCTCCATCATGCTATGTCTTAACACAAATCAAGCAGGACAATTAGATCATGCATAAAAATCACTTTTACTCTTAAAAAAATGAGTTGCCATTCAAAATCCCCTAATATATTAATATAATAGGTGTCCATATTCTTTGTTGTGTTTAACCAAAAAAGTTTTTTTTACTACTTAACAAGAAACAAATCTTAATCAAGGATGACAGATAACTCGAGAAAATTTATCCACCTTCATCTAGCCAAAATTTGAAGAGAATAGTGAACTATCATAACTTTCGGATCTTCTAGAAAGTATGACATCTTATCCATCTATGAACCGAAGCCAATACAACCACTTTCATTTTCCTTTAGTACTCCCCAGATAGTTGAAGATCAAAGAATCAGTATCCCATCTTCTTGGCTCTTTGAAACTATCGTCCTCTTAAAAGACCGCCAATATAAATTCTACGTATACTTCGATCTTATACATCACACAAACAAAATAGAGTATTAGTAAATGGGGCATTTTATTGAGTAATGCATAGTCTCTCAAGCTTGTCAATTGACATTTTGATAGTCGATCAACAACCACGAAATTGAAAACTATTTTGTGAGTCGACAACCAACACATTCAATTGATATCTTCAAACTTGAGCCCATTGAATCATGCTTCAGTTGAAATTGACCTCTACTTACGGGTGTAAATTTTGAGTTGGATTGATCTATGAAACACTCGTTGAGTCTGATAATTGTTCCAATGAACTTAATGCTCCCACACCACAAGGCCTATTGTCAGCACGACAAATATTGATCATCAGTAACTTAACATATTGGGTCTAATGTAAAGTAAACAAAGTCGGTTCTAGAGAAAGTTTTTGAATGTAAAGTTATTACACAGATTAATTACGATTGATAATGGGAATCATAAACACTAGAATGAACCGCGCTTAAACTTTTTGTACTTTCATAATTCGCCTAAATTCAACAAGGTTTTGTGGAAATTAATATAGAAAGTGGATTTAGTGTCAAAGGAAAGGGTGCGATGGGGGTAAGTCAATAAATGCGGTACCAAATCTTGTGTTTTGAGAATAATTGGATCAATTAACTTAAAATCGTGTGTTTTATCTCTAGGAGTGTGAAAAGTTCCAACCTGACTTTTGATTGGTCATTTAGGGTGCATTTGGGGAGAGTTTCTGCTAAATACCTTTGCATAAATGTAAGAGACTTTAGGCTAAAGGATTTTCATAAAATATAAATAGTGTTTAATCAATTCTATTTGCATAAATGCAATCGTCTAGTAAATATTATTTGTTTTGGGTACTCTAAAAAGAACTTTTAAATGAAAAGGAAAAAGGAAAGAACTATGGAGAGGACGAACACGAAGCAAATATAGAAGGAAAATTCATACTTGCCTTCAGAAGAGTCGAAGTCGAGAGAGAGTGGGTCTTGCCTTCCACTTTCCTTGCCTTCACAAGAACTAAAGAGGTACTTGCCTTCATTAAGGTGAGAGTATGTGATTCTCCTTAAAGCAAGACCCACCCAAAAAGAAATGGAAAATTTATCACTTCAATAAGACCCACCAAGAAAGCAGAATAATTGTAACTTTGATTCTTCTCAAGGTGAAGTCTAATGGAGAATTAATACTTGCCTTCACACACAGAACCCACAAAATCCAAATTCGAGGAGAATCAAAGTCGAAGACTAATAATGGCGTTCGGGATTGTGTTGTGTTGCATCTACTTGAACTTTCGATGAGACCGAATGAACCCAAATCTCATCTCGCGGGACCTCGGGTGACCCAGGGGAGGCTACAAAAAGGGTCGAGCAACCTCAATAGCTAGAGGCAAAGCGAACCCGAGCGTCATGCAATTTTGGCATTGACCGGAGGTGACGTGTGGTCGAGAAAACCCCGATTTCACGCTATCTCAAGTGGCACAAGCGAAACTATGCCAAGAGTTGCGCGAGCTCGAGCAGCCCAAGTGATTTAAGGCCGAGGGTCATGCTACCTTAGCGGTCTTTAGCGACCGTCGCCGTCTTTCGACTTTTGTCAACGAATCTAGAATGATGAACGTGCATATGGTTATTCAAAGAGAAGATGAATTATGAGGTTTGAGGGAACTATAGGAATACAAAATTATTAGTGAATGCAAAGTTGGAAGAAAAAAAAATCATTATTTCATGAAGTAGCATTTTGAAAATGCTCAAAGCCCAAAGTTGGGTAGGACTTGCGTTAGGCTAAGAGACTCTAAGAGACTCTAAGGGACTTTGAAAATGCTTGTTTTGGCTCAAAGGCCTTTGAAATTTTCTTGTTAAACACTTCAACTTTGGCACAAAAGCTTTTAAAGGCCCAAAACCAATTTCCAAAGTTAAACCAAATGCACTGTATTACTATATTTTCACCCTCTTATGAGTTTATATAAGTTCATGTTGAATGCCACACATGATACTTGTCTTATTTTTTTTATTTTTTCATTATAACTCATGGTTATAATTTTGCATGCGAAAACATAATAAAACACTCACTATGTCCCATGCAAGAAATCACACGAGTTTGATTAAAGACATATCTTCATCTTTATATAAACATATATTGTATTACTACCTCAATACAATGTTCAAGCAAAACACTATAAAACACATAAGTCCTGAGGAGGGCTAGGGTCACCGATCACCAATACCACTTCTAAACCCAAAAACCTGCTTGTACAAAAGACAAGTTATGTGTTATGGGTCTACAACCTCGCCAATTGACACTTTGCCGTCACCATTAAAACCCCTCAACGATCTAACCAGCTCACTGTCAATATTTTAAGACCAAGTGACATATCATCGATAGGGAGTCCACTCTAGAAACCTTATGTCAACTTATATGGTGGAACTACACTTACTATATATTACTACTAATCAAGGTATAAGCACATCTTCATATTCGTAATCAAAATACACGGGAATGCCAAAATGCAATGGCGCTGGGAGATCCATTCTACATATTTGAAAAATAACAGATTAAGCCAAGGCCCACAAAATCTTTTGTATGGAGATCCAAAGGGATAAGTCTGCACAAATGCTTTGACTATCGCAAGGCGAGTACCTTTATAAAGTTTTGAGGCAGTTTAGCATGTAGAACACCAAACTGGTGAGTACCCCATTAGTTGCATATTTTAAGCTTTCAACTAACCTTGCACCACGGTTAGAGGAAGATAATGAATATCCATACAATGTTCCTAATGCTAGTGCCATATGTAGCGTTATATATGCTATGGTTTGCACTAAATCAATTACATAGTTGTTAATTTTGTGAGCAGGTATATGAGCAATCTAGGAAAGAAGCATTAGAGAGCTGTGAAATCAACTCTGAGGTTTTTGAGAGAGATGGCAGACGTTGGCTTGACTTTCAGGAAAAAAACGGGCTTTGAGAGGTATAACAAATTATGTAGATTCAAATTTTGTGGGTGACTTGCTGGCCGGACATCCTTAAAAGGTTATGTTGTCAGTTTGGCAAGTTGTGCCATCAATTGGAAAGCACAATACAACTTGTAGTTGCTTTATCGACAACTCAAGTAGAGTATACGGCGTCAAATGACACAATCAAGGAAACTATCTATCTGGTTTAGAGGTTTGCTCAGCGATCTAAGATTGCATTAGGAGAATATTGTTGTTTATTGTGATAATCAGAGCGCAATCCATTTAACCAAAATTCATATGTATCACAAGCAAATGAAACATATTGATGTCAGCTACATCTTTATATGTGATATTACATCAAAGGGAACAACATTCATTAAGTGCCCATGGTAGATAATCGAGCATACATGTTGACAAAGCCTAACCCATTGAGAAAGTTCCGGTACTGTTCGAGCTTGGTCAACATCTATAGCGGTTGAGGGCTCGGTATAATTGATAATCAATGAAGATGAATTTGGACTTCTTGCCAAAGTGGAGATTTTTTTAATATTATTCAAAGTTCATCACATTTAATTCAAATTGACATAAGTTTGATAATATAGGGACACTCGAGTTTTCGGGGGAGCTCAAAAGACGGACGATCAGAAGACGTAAAAAGACGGCGCGCCTAGCATGTGAACAAGAAGAAGTCGGGTTGCCGACCATGGCCAGGTGTTTGGCCAAGACACTCAACAAACCTCCAAAACTGGAAGTGTTTTTCGTCAGTGCGCCGGAGTGTCAGGGCCTATTTTGTCGGACCACCATCCCCAAACATGGACCTGGTTGAGACGTGTTTTAAACCATATTTTTATCATTACTTGCATTTAAAAAAAAAAAAAACGTGAAAAATTTGGAAAGTTTTGAGATCTGCCATCCAAAATAGTTGAGAGCATGTCATTGTTGCTTACTTGTGAAAGCGTGCTTGTAATTTTCTCTTTGCCAATATATTGGAACAATCTCGTCATTCTCTCTTTGTGGAATAAGCACGACACTAAATCACGTAAATCCACTTTGTTCGGATTTAGTTTCTGCAAGTTATTTCTTATTCAAGTTGCTTCATTTGTCCACATTTCTGCTTTAGCCTCAATTACTCGTCATCTCAGACTTGATTTCCTCTTGATGATCTCTTCAAAGGAGAAGATAACATCAGTAAAGGGGAGAGAGTGAGAGAGGAGGGAGAAATTTTTGTCCCCCTTCTAAATGGGGTTACCTAATTTCGAGATATTTAGATAGAAAGCCTACCAATAAGAGGATCGGAGTGGAAGATAGTATAGCTTGGATACGCGTTTGCACATACTCCTTATAATGCCACATCGATCAGGCCCCCACCCCGCCTGTTCCTCCCTCTCTTGTGGGCATAGGTGGATGTGTTTGTGTGGAAGTGCTTGTCCAAAAGGAGGATGAGCAAGCGATTGCGACTTTCGAGTTAGTCACATCTCGTGGGGCGCATAGATTGCTTCACTCGTCCTTTCTCTTACAAGACAAACAAGAAACTCCGAAAGGATGACCTCTCAACCAACTTCGGATGTACAATGTAAAGCACAAGATTCCAGTGCTCCACTTGAAGCTGTCTCCAATCATAGTAACCCTAAAACCCCGCCTAAATTGATTTTCACACTATGAGGGAATTCAAATTATCTCAAATAGTTGCAATCCCGTTTTGTAAATTTAGGGTTTCAAGGTATATGTAGAATCCTCCTGTAGGAAAACAACATGATTTGAGCTAACTCAAGCTAAAAGAGCTATTAATCTTACATGAAATGACACAACATCTATCATTATAAGTCAAATAACGCCATTCACAGTGCCAAATGCATGTTTTCCTCTATAATCGCTTTCTTCCTCCTCTTCTTATGTACTTACTTGACAATGTTCACTTACTTTTTGTGCAGGATTGTGTCATTTAGTTGTGCTGAACTACTAAGCCCTCCAGGCCCACAAAGATTTACGAACCGCGGGAATCTTATCTTTTGACGCTTTGAGACATAATTAGATAAGGTTCATGGACCAGACTGTTGTCCTTCTTTAGCGTGGCAACGGGACATGATGAACTACGTTGAGTGGACACTGATTGGGATCAAGATTTGCGATTTTCAAGATACGGGTGCCTTTTCTTTCTCTCACTTTCTTGAAGAGGGTCTCCACTTGTAGCTTTGGGAGGTGACCCATCAATGCCCGAACATCTACTTTTCTCCTGTCTAATGTTTTGGAGCAAATACCTACTACCATCCTCACTCTCCCTCCATCACCATTTTCACACTTCTATATCTATTAAAACACCGTTTTGCATCTAGGACAAAACTCGATATCAATTGCTCTCCCTTCTAAAAACACCAGTCACATATCTTGGCCCTCAAATCTCTAAATCTTAAGTCCTCAAAGCCCCAACACTCACAAAGCCAAGCCTCCTCGACCTAACAGTGACTGTCCCTCGTTGTCGACCACCCGGTGCCATGCTCACAGCCATGCCCCTTGTCATCTCTCTCACTCTCTCGACTCTCGACGTCACACAATCTCAATGCTGCCAAATTGGCATGACCTCAAATCAAGGTCGTGGAAGCCATGGACGAACTGGGGATGAGTCATCACATTGGGCTGTTCACTGAAATTGGACCAAAAAATAGTTAACATTGCATTATTTGTTAGGTAATACAGAGTTCTGTGTATTAGTCAGTGGCCCAAATTCAAACAACAAAAAAGGTGGTGATTGAAAATGACCAGTTACAAGGATGCTCCCATGAAGACATTGATTTGGTTTTATTCAAGATATTATCAGATATTTCATAGGCATGGGGTTGATCTATGTAAGGTGGATTTTCTCATCAATGAAAAGACATCAACCAATGTGATTATATGGAATTCCATTGTCATTTCTTTATGAACATCCGCTTCCTACTGACATAAATCCCTAGTACTCTGTCTACTTAGCCTTTTACATGACGCCTATTCATCTTTGAGGTCGCCCCATTGTTAGTGGTAAACTGGCAATGCATAGAGAACTTCATAGCTTCAAGCTCAATTCGACATTTCACATCTGTCGCATGAACTCTTTACTCGTCTCATCCCTCATTGTTTGACTTCACATGTTTTTATCTATTTGGTCTTGAACATGAGCGGGGGTGTTAAAGGTTTCCTGTATACTAACTCCTAGCTCATGAGAAGGTGCGATACCTCATGTGAGACCCGTCAAAGGTTGGAGATTTCAGAATTTAAGGATCGACCTTCTCATTTCCTACAACACGCGATTATTTTACCATACAACGTCACATTGATTTCTTTTTCTGTGTGTGTACCCTTCTGAACCCTAACAGTTCAAAAATAGTGGAACTAATTGTCAGTTGGTTATCACACCACGATAACCATTAGCAAGAACAGTGTTACATCCCCTCAGGGGGGGAGAGAAAAATGTTGCTTGGTGGGGTTCCATCAACTGTTTAAGATAATCCGATAAGGCACGTGCATGTGTTAATACAAAACCGACAACTTTGAGCTGATGAGCAAGTTAGAAAGTTGATGAATCTGTTCCACATAAAAAGAAAGTACATCTGGTGACATTGACGCCCTGATGTTTTCAACAAGCGATGGACCCTACGAAAAGGCTTTCTGGGGTTTGCATGCCATGCCGTGATATAAAGGTGAGATCACGGGCTGAATATTGGGTTGTGAGGGATTTAGCCCAGGAGCGCGAGGGAGGTAGTGAATATTCGGTTTCAGATGCTGCTAATGGGTGAGAGATTTGGCAAATGGAAGAGGATGGTGAAGCAGAAGAAGGGAAAGCTCTACATCATAAGGGTGTGCATCTCCATGCTTCTTTGTTGGCATAAGTACTCTTGAGTTCATGTTTTGCAAGCCCTTGAAGGACAAGGATGTGTAATTCTCTCTCTTTTACTTGCAAATCAATCATCCTTTTTAGTTTTCCTTAACTCTTCCATAAACATGTTTGCATAGTTTGATGTTTCACAAACTTTATCACTAAGGAAAAAGTTATTTATGATGCTTTACACTAGATTTACAATAGAATAAATAAGTGTAAGAGTATTTATGAGCCTTGGTTGTATGCAATCCTAACCCTAGAGCATGATTGACAAGTCTGTGATTGAGATTTGATTAGCTCTATCTATTGTTACAACGAATATTCAACTTTAAATGACGTAACGAGACTGTCTTTTCAAAATGAACACTCAAATGATCTAGCCACTCAATATATGTCCGAAAGATATGAGATGATACAAAATGCTTTCCATAGTGGGTACGAACAAGGAGGTGCTGTGTCCTTGGCTGTATCCCCCGAGAAATCAATTAGAAAAATTTCTCTATTTGTTGAGACCAAAAGCGATTCGATGTACGTCTCACATGTCTGAACTATATAGACTATATAATATCAAGATGAACTATACTTGAGTTGGATGGCATTAGCATGGGGGCTGAGATTTTCCAAATAAACAAGGTAGTTGCAACCATTATATATTCAAAATCGAGAATTAAAAATAAAATAAAATAACAGAAACATGCCAAAAACGCCAATCATACACCCAAATTCACTCAATACACCAGCTACGAATGAGACGCGGAAAAAAGGGCTGTATGTTCAGGCTTTAATCAAAGCGCAAAGAGCATTCTTCCTTTTCCCATCAAAATTCAAAATATTATCCGAAAATTTCAATAAAATTTACGGAATGATATATGAATTCATGTGCCAATGTTTATGTATGTGAAATTTTCATATGCTTCAAGATTACAAAAGATCAACTATATGTGTCGCAAGATTAAAAATAAAGTAAAGGTCATTTCAGATAGATGATTTCGTCGGCATGGGCGGATATCGGGGTAGTTGGTTGGAGATTAATCGATTAAAATTTTCAATCCATTTCCCACCGAACAATACATGCCAGCTTTCTAATTTAAATATTCTTGGGGTCTCTGACTTTTAGTGTGCGATACGAACCTACTCGCTAAGAAGTTGAGCCAATTAATTTCGTCACCAACATCCACGTCGGATCGAGCATAAAAAAATTTATTTTAGATGCCTATTCATTTTCATGCGAAAATTTTATAGGACCCTCGTCAATTATTTTAATAATTAAAGTTATTAAATGAACAGGCACTTTAATATTTAAATGTTGTAACATGATGACGAGACTCAAGCCTAATGGGATAGAATATTTCTTAACTAAAAGACGGTTTCAAAACCAAATTTTCTTTTCTTATGTTATACACAATGAGTTCATTTAAAAGCAATTAGCTTTGTCAACCATATAGAAAATGACCTTGCAAGAATGAAGATAAGTACTTTCTCTGCGGCAGATGTGGGATGAGAAACATAATTAACAACTCAAAATCATCATTGAAGACAGTCACAGAACTTTGTACGACATCAAAACATGTGCAAATTTAGGGGTGCATGAGCTTTGAGTAATAGTTGATATCCGAAGCATGGACAATTCAGGATGAGAGACATATCTAGCGCCAAAAGTTCATCACGACTTCAATACTATCGACTGCAATCCCACTTGGGCCCGTCACTAGCATGATATTGTCCGCTCCAATCTTTACTCACCTGCGCCCGCACGACATGCCATTCTAGTTTGTAATTTTGCAAACTGAGATCTGATTGTAGTTTCGAACTCTATTGGACCCATTGGTGCCTCGAAATAGGATTGAGGTCCTGGTGGGGTATAATGATTCTAGCCAACGCGGCTTGTGCGTACCTTTGAAATTTTCACATGCAAAAGGAGCTGTCCAACCCAAGTGTGCGAGCCATATCGCACAGCAGCATCTTGGACTGACCTTTCTTTCTAAAGTACCTTTGATGTTTCGAGGACGATTTGACGCACCACAATAAGAGCCTCATGCAATCTATCCAGCCTCGTCCTTAGATGCTGAGATTCTGAGGGAAGCAGTTAACCCACGAAAGCTCAATCGCGGTCACGGCAGGACAAATCCGAAGGCACATCGAAGTCACTTTCCCTCTGAATTGGCAAGGGAACAAGCTGATGCGTCTGCCTTGTCATCATCCGCCCCGCGGGCCCCCTGCCTGTCTGCCCAATCGGGGCCCGAAAAGTGTTGCCTGCCGCGTAGCCATTGCTATCCTTCCTATCCCAGGAGCCTCGCTTGCCCGCTTCAGCTATTTAAATGGGTATGCAGAGTCCATGATCTTAGAGACGGATCGACTTGGCAAAGTTGGGACACTTTTCACATCTTTGGAGTCACTTCCACCAAGCCTGCGAGTCGTGATGATGCACTTGATGCGCAGGCCAAAGCTCCGGACATGGCGGCAGTGCTCAAGGCTCGTGAGAGAGCGGTGGACCCGGTTGTACATAATATGGAGGTGCACAGTGATTCTTCTTCGCAGCAACAAGTGATTGTCGGTTCCCTTCGGCCTGCCCGGGTGAGTATGAGAAGGGGCTCCATGCCGAGGGATCCGTGTACAGTGAAGCTTGGACGCGGACCTCCAGCTGGTCCTGCTAGCTCCATGAGGCATGTACTGAGACAATCCCCCATTAGAGTAAGTGATGATGAAGGGAGAGATTTGGCTCTTCATTAGCAAAACTGTATGAGACGCTTGTAGCATATGTAGCATATGTATATGATGTTCAACAGAAACACCTCTCTCTCTCTCTCTCTCTCTCTCTCTCTCTCTCTCTCTCTCCCACCCGTGCCCGTTTCACATCGCGTGAAACCGATCTCACCAACAAATCGCGTGATCGCAAAAACCAAATATTCAAAACGTTCTGATTAACATTGTGGGAAATCATCTTCTATTAAGAGTGATTATGGCTTTGGCCTTTAACTTCGTTTTAGCCTTTCGTTTCTCTACCTTCTGTTCATGACTTAAGAAGGGTTGGGCAAGCAGAGTGATGTTGGGCAACCCTTGAGTTGCAGAAAGGGCGTTGTGCAGTCAACTGAGAGGAGAACACCGCTTGCTTTTGCTCGTCTTTTTCTTTTCCTCCTCTTTCTGCTTCTTCATTTTTCCACATAAAAGGCCTTGAGGACATAACTAGAGAGATAATTAAGGGCAATCCATTATATGGTTTGAGAATACTTAATAATTAATATTGAAGACCATAATTGCACTTCCATTAATTCACATTTTCAATTTGTAAAAAAATTTCCTCTTGTTTTTTTTTTTGGCTAAGCCTGATCGGTTAATCTATTCAACAATATAGGACAAAGCTACATGAACTATACTCGTACAAATGGGAAGTTTCTCAAGACACAACTTGACCACCTCCATGTCTATAAGACCACTTCCATTTGCCTGGACCTTGGTGCCCATTTGACACACCAGGGAACCTGGTGCACCGACTTGGGTCGCAATGACCCCCACATGAGACCATGGGACCTTGTGTCTGAGCTTCAAGGTCTGTAGTTCAGTGGCTAGGGTCTCGAGTCTGGGTGTCGAGGACTCGTGCCGGAGTATCGGGTGCAAGTGCTGGGTCGCGGGTCTAGGATGATGGATTTTGAATTCGACGATTGGGGTCCCATGTTTAGGCTGCAGGGGTCCAGGCGATCTAAGGCATGAGGAGCCAAGTTTGGACCATGCAGGTCTCAAGTGGCCATCGTGGCCTTGGCTCGGGCACTAGGCTCCTAGGTATGTCAGTCTAGGAAGTACTAACACTCTCCAGGAGTTTTCGTGTCGTGTCAGACATTTCGACGTATGTCAAATACTCTCTGACATTTGGTCAATATGTATCGGAAAATTCGACACTTGGTTAGCTCTCCTAACACTCTCTAACACTCGAGTCCATAATTCCAACATGCGAGTTCAGAATTTCGACACGTCATTCCAACACGCATAGGTCAATTTTAAAAATTTTGAATAAATGAATGGTCGAAATTTATATATGTATCTAACAAAAAAAAAAAATGCAAATATGTAAAAAGTAAAAAAAAAAAAAAAAAAAAAATAAAGGGGGAAAAGAGAAAAATCTAGCATTCTCTTCTCTTTTGATTCTCACTTTCCGTGATATATAATTCACTCCCAAGTTTTTTTTTCTCTATTCTTCTAACACGCTCTCGCACACGAGTTCATAATGTGGATTGCTTGTTTTTTTTCTTTAAGTTGTTTTATGAATTATTGGAATGGAGCTGAATTTAACAATGAATAATATTAACAAGTGATGGATTAATGTTTTTAGTGTAAATTTATCTTGAGCTTTTTTATAATTTATTTATTTGTGAATTTGATAATTTATCACATATATATAAAAATATATATTTAATAGATTATGTACCCCCAATGTATCGGAATTCTTTTTATTTTGATCAACGAATAATCAATGTGTCATGTCACGTGTCGGTATTAGTGCTACTTAGATGTCAGTTAGGCACTTGGGCCTGGACACACGAGATGACCTTTTAGCAGTGAAGATCAAGCTGTATCCTGAAATATAATTTCTAATTTCTAAAGAAGATATGTTACTTTCTCAAATTTAAGCATAAATATTCTGTTAAATCATTTTCTTAAACATCCAAATACTGGAAAATGAATAAGTTTTTTTTTTTTCATATAGTTAATTTTTCATGAAATAAACAAAATTAAGATAATGTATAACTGACTTTTACCTTTTACTTTTGCTTAGTCTTATTCTTATGGCTTACGCATGTAAACATTTTTTTTTAAGTTCAAAACTCTTGGAACTTTGACAATATTCAAATGATAATACAGGGATTCACATATAATCTATTCATAATAATCTGAACTTTAAACAATATTCTAGGTTTTTGCAAGAATTTTTTACTTTCATCTAAGCGTAAACAAATAGGCAAATACAATGAAAATACTAAGCCTTAAGCATGCTGACACATTTCCTAAAAGTCAAAGGTATCTATGTCACAGTGAGCAAATTTAGGATTTTGGTTACGCAAATTTTTTCTTTTTTTTGATGTATTTATATCACAATGGGTATAGTTTATGATTTTTTATGGCATTCCTTTCATAAGATATTAATAATTTCTCTTTCAAATCAATTCACAATGGAATACCAATTGCAAATGTCATCCAATTTGTGTACCTAGCATTCAATTAGTCAATAGATAGTCTAGGTATGCTACTATGATTCAAATCTAAAAATTATTCTAGAAGTCGCCAACAATCATATCTTAAGTCAATTGGGGAATCTAAAATGGTAGGCATGAAAATAGGGGTCGAATCCCACCGCAATGTCAACTCTCTAATGTTCACCAAACACCGGAACAAATTAAAACCAATACCATCATTTGGAAAGATCGTCGAGAGGGAATTAAAGTCCAAATCCGTCAACATATTCAATTAGATCTAGGTTCACTCATAAACTTAGACCAATAAATTATAGGTTAACTAAGATATATTAATTACTTCATACCACAACAATTCTTCGGACTTTTTTTACATAACTCACAAGTGCATCTCAATAGATGTCACTTTTTCTTTCTTTTTTGTTATGAATTCACTCGTTTGAGCATCACATAGCGCACGATCACTCACTTAGGATCTTGAACCATCCAAGTTCAAGTTAATTTAGAATAGGCCACATGAGATCATGACATAATCAAAACTAAATTAGCAAATTTAAAATCATGCTAATCACATCTTTGTAAAGAAAGGAAACAATAATTAATTCTTCTTCATTAACATAAATTAGAAGAGATGATTTCCACTGTGATGCGAAAGTACAACCGATTTGGACGTGAGACTACGAACTCGGCTCCGCAAGGATTGTACTTGCGCTGAATTCTTGTAACCTGCTTGATACAAATAATAATCATTTAATCAAGGTCAACTTTCAAAATTGATCGACATTACTGTTTTTTTTTTTTTTTTAAGGAAAGGCATGTTGCGAGATTATGCATATATTAAACTCAAGCTTCGTGAGTTCAATCTCTTCTAAGTAGTTTGAGTTCCTTAAACTTACAACAAGAGAAAACATCGGCCTTTACCTTATAAAATCATCCACCGGATCAATCCCGGGTGTTGTGCAAGACGAGACTAGTGCTAATGGAAGGGTTTGTGAGATCGGCTCCGATTTCCTTTATTCTCCAAGCCGAAGCCCTAGCCCTTCTTCAAGCTCTCTCCCTCTCCTCAGGCTAGAAAGGAGAGAGATTGTACTTGAATCTGACTACTTGGTCTTAATAGATTCAGCAAAGAGCGCAGATAGTTATATCCTTGGGGAGTAAGAGCACTTATTTTGAAGGCCTGCCGGCTTATTGGCTAGTCTGCAATTTAACTATAGTCCACTCCTCAGGAGAGTCCAATCGAGTAGCCAATTGGTTAGCTAAAGCTCAAAGACATGTTTTACTTTTAAATTGGATAGCCCTGTTGTTTAAACTCGTTTTGATTCAATAGAAACTACGTTCGACAAAAAGAGAAAGAAGGGTCTCTATGCCATGTCTAATGAAAAGCAGGTTTGGTAGCTACAGGGTATCGATTTTCCAATCTTTGCATATGCTACTTTTCATCTTAGGTAAATGGTGTCTTCCCCAAAATACGTTACTTTATCCTGGAAATCGCTAGAAATCTTGCCTACCCAATCTAAAAAACGACAATAAGATCAATGCATATCCACTCACCTTGTTGAACATAGGAATGTGGCTATCATTTGTTCTTCCTACGTATTGAAACGATTTCTAGACCCGTATAAGTACATAGGAGGAGCCTAGACAACTTCCATGAAGTTCAAGCAGACGTTCTTGTCTCTTGTGGAGTCGACCAAAGCAAATTTACATCGTGCCGTACAAAGAAATTCACTGGACATTGTATCGCTTCAGTCCGCCAAGGGGTACAAACATTGGACATTCTACTAATGAAAGACTGCATTTTTTAATCAGGGTCAAGAACTATCTTCGATCTTGACTGATGAAACTCATTGTTTTCCTCTCTTCTCGGAAACAAAATAATCTAATTATAAAGCGACGGTGAACATGCGCCAGCCAAACAAAATTGCATCGGACAACTGAATATCTGGACATATAGTAGGCATTAATTACTTCAGGACTGCATCTCTCCGCTCCATGGGATATAATAATTACTCTGGCACAAAGATTGTTCGAGATAAAGCCGTTCAATATCATGGCATATTCTTCATAATACTTCAATTTTGACTCCCCCGTCCTGTGGAAGCGTTTTCTGATGTTAGCCTTGCCAAAACTTCAAGCCTAAGCCCCAGAGGTTGGCAAACCTGAAAAAAAGACAAGCTCATACGAGTGTATGACATTATTTGACCAGATAAATCAGCCATTTCTCCATATGTTCATTCGTTCATTATCTGACTAATATCCCAGTTCCTCATGATCAAAATTTGCAGCAAAGACAAAATTATCAGGTTGCACTAATTTTATTGGGGGATTAGCATCAAAGACCTGAGTTTAGAATCATCATACTATAATGCAGATGTCTTTGTTGGTATGGTACCATCTATGCTCCTACAGATGCTCACCTGGACTGCCCATTGACCTAGCAGAACTTGGATCATCCTCAGCAGTTTTTCTCGGGACCTGCACGTGCTTGGTAAGGCCTCCCTGTGAACCACATGAAAGCAGATTATTAGGCGCCAACAATGAAGCCCATTCATTTACTCGTGGGCCTTAATAACAAGAATTGCCGATTATGGCCAAGTAAAACAAGCTAGAATCATCCAAGCAATGGTACAAAGTCAAGGTCATTTCTCTATCTGAAGCATAGATAACAAATTAATTTTCTGTAAACAACCTTTTTAAGCTGTTTTTGGTTGAGTACACTGTCATTTCATCAGGCCCAAGTGAAAATTCTTCTTCTCCAGACAGTGATGATCACTTCCAACATTTTTGGTATTATATAATTCAAGTCAAATGCTATCTTCCAGCTTCTTATTGCCATCAATATTATATGTAGAGAATTGAGACCCCTTCATTAAATGCTATCTCTCAGCATTATAAAGCTGCCTTAGTTCGCAGAAGGGAATATCATCACTGACTTTTGCTTTAAATTCTTCTTCTTCTTCTTCTTTTCTGAGGCTTTTTCGGGTTAGGGTATGGGAAGGAGGCAAAATAGAGGGAAGAAGATTGACCCTCATAGCAGTGGGTTCCACACACATGCAAAGCCGACATACCGTACAATAATCTCATTTCATCCTTGCCAATCATGACAGGTTATCACAGTTTTATCCCAACAATTTATGTGATGTTTTACAACCTTAAATTTTCAGACTTATCAAAACCTCAACATTATTATTTCGCATACTGTTTGGTATAAACGTGTTCCACTTTGCTCCAAAATACAAATTGTGTGCCAATTTGACAATTAAGTTTAGTAAAAATGATAGAAAAAATAAATGCATGTGATTTTTCTCACTCCTAACTTCTAACAGTATGCCAAGCTACTAATGTCTGAATGAGAAAGTCAGATATGCAAGGAGTTTTCAGCTTTTAATGGCCATAAATACAGGTAGATGACTCATTTCAAGAATGTAGTTTCCTCAATCACCCAAATTCTGGTATCTTGTTTATCTCCTACATCCTAGACAAGTTCGAATTGAGTTCTGGCATTTTACTACTTGGTCTTGAGTGAACAATCATAACCAAAGCCTGATTTTGGGAACTCTTTTTAAGTTCAGTTCAATTCATCTAGTTTGAAAACAGAACAATCAACTTACAGCTCCTTTATGGGTGTTCAGTCTCCGAAGTGATGGAGCCCGTGCAACTGATGATGCGGCTGCAGCTGCAGCCACTCGGATTCTGCCAAAAAGAGATGAGAGAGAGACAGCCATTGTCATTGTATAATGAATCAAATGGCATTACATAAACCAAACACGCAGCATCTGATTCTTGCAATACCTTTTATGTACATCGACATATTCATCGGTTTCGTCAACAATCTCTTCCTGCACTTGGTCAAGTAAATTCTTAAAATATAGTCATCAAAAAGAAAATTATGCAGATGATTGATGAGGCAGTGAAGAAAACCTGAAGAAGTTCTTCAAATACATCTTCAAGAGTGATGATACCAATAACCTCCCCATCCTCAATATCTTCTGATGAATGAGGCAAGCCATTCACTGGCCTTGGAGCCTTCTCAATGTCAACAACAACATCAGCTTTTTCATTCTGTTTAACAAGCAAGGGAGTAGTCAACTGGGAATCTCCCACAGTGGCCTTCTTTTCTTCAGGTTCGTCCACATCCGGCATTGGTGGAAGATTCTTCGATTTCCCTTTGGCCTTCACTACAGCTGCCATATGACTGCTACCCTTTTGAAACTCATTCAGTATGTCATACAAGGGCATATCTGCTGGAACCCTGGGCAAACAATCCAGCTTAAACCTCATGCCATATTCTTATAATTATAGGGATGGCTAATTAATATAAAATATCAGTAAGCACACCGTGGAATTCTTCTGATCGACACTGCACTAACAGGGGTCTCTGTTTCTGGTCTAACCGTGAGAAGGCTTTTCACCTGAGAGAGAGAAAAGAGAGCGAGGGACACAGTAGACAAGTCAGGGAACAGTGTTATTATAAAGACTAGAGATACAGTGAGCATTTCGATTTTGAGATATACCAGAAGAAGACCGATGATATTTCTGGGATTCCCAGAATAGACAGGAACTCGGCTATGACCCCGAGCAAGAATCTTTCCCATTGCTTCCCTAAACAATTATGCCATAAATGTCAGATCTGGTCTATATGTTCCGAAGTTTTTCTTAAATGGATCATGACCAGCTTGACCAAAATTATCCTCAAAGGTAGCCAGCTTATTGGATCGAAATTTCAAGACAAAAAGAAAAAAGAAAAAAAGGAAGAAGGCATAAGCATAGCCATCTACAAGAAATTTGATGTTTGTTAGACAAAGTTTAACTAAACACGAAGGAAGAATACGTCAGAGTCCAATAGCAAGTGTAACAACTAATGATCCAAGTCCACCCAAGAAATTTTATCTAAGCTTTTAATGTATCTGCTTTCTTTATTATCATAACATCTTCTTAATGAGACGTGACTTAGCAAATGATTTACTTATGTAGAGGTCTCTGAAAAATCGAGCAATAAGTTATAATTCATTCTATTATATTTGACCCCAGGAAGAATGAGTAGAGGAGAGCACAGACTAAAACGAATCTCTCGAGTAACTTAGTAACTTACCAGTCCAGTTTGGAATTAACATCCAAAGAAAAGGTAGATTCAATGGGTGTCATTGCCTCCTCTGCAGTCTGTCAAGAGGAAAACATAGCAATTGGTATAGCAATCTTCCTTCAATTATGCTATGTCTATCTTCAAATCATATTCAGACTATACAGAGAAATTTGAAAAATAACAATTTCTCTCACTGCAATGACCTAGAAATATCTCATTTAATAAGAGGAAACTTCTCCAGTGGAAAGTTCTGGACCGCATTTAGAAACAGTGTTAGATTATCAGACAAAAAAGTAATAGTGCCATGGCGACCAGACTTATAATTGATAGGAAAATGGCAATAAGTCGATGCTGACATCTTCTCAAAACTGAAAACATCATCTATCAGATTACAAACTATGCAAACCAATTGTTGTTTATACTGAGGACAGGATCTTGGATACTAGCACTAATAGATAACTGACCAAAGCAAACACAAGTTCACACAACATTCCAAGTTTGCAATAATCAATTAAATATCAGAAAGATGTCGCAATTTCTCCAATTTTAGCTGCTGTAGTACAGACAGAAACAGAGATATTCAGATGTAGTGGCTCCAAACCTTCTCAGTCAAATCTAGAGCTCCACTGATAATCGTGGTCTCATCATGTGTGAGTTCACCTCCTTTCCCAGCCTTCAGAAAACAGAAGTCATGAAAATGAAAAAGAAACCATGAGAAAGATCAAAATGCAACTCCTTTTTTGAACCCATTTGCATGCAAGAATCTTATGGAACAGTGCACCGTTTCATGTACCTCCTGACTGTGGATGGAGACAAGAGCTTTTAATTGAGCACGCCTAAATAATGCCTCATTATGACCCAACACCCAATCTAGAACCTGAAAAGGAAAAGCAATGACTATGATTATAATTTACCATTTCAAAGGTAATTTACAGTACCTCCAACATCAAAATGGAAAATGAATGTACAGAACGTATGCCCATCCACACAATTCCATATAAAAGAAGATTTTATTGAGAGTCATAGGTCCAAGGATTGACATTCTTGCTTATTGAAATGAGTGTGCGGTCAAGGCAAACATCTGTCCGATGCAGTACAGGAAAAATGGATCTCGACGTAGACATCTGCGAAGATGATATATATGCACTAAACATGCTGCAAGAAAATACTTTGAAGCTACTGAGCTGCTTCAGTCTAAAAACCTAAGTCCAACGAGAAGTCATGTCTCAGTACTTCACACTACAGTTTTCATTTCTTTGTGCCTCTCCATATCTTAGCATTTTAGCATCATGAGTTCTATCAACATAAAACCATTGATCAAATACCTGTAAATGAGGCAAGTTTAACAGTAACTTTGGGGCACTACTGAGAAATTAAGTAGGCCACCAGCTCACAAGTCAATCATCTCTCTATTTCTACAACAACCAATGAAAAGGATGTCAAAGGTCTCAGTTAGAAACCAGTTTTACTTGATCGTAGCAACAAAAATTGACATGCTTCAAAAGATGGAGAAGGAATGATGTCTAAAAAATTAGAACTATACAAACTAAGCATAAAATGAGAAATCACTTGCTCTAGTGCTTGGGGTGACTTCCTATCGGAAGCTGGTTTTGGACCTAACATCAACCACCAATTAGTCAGTCCATTATAAAGATCTAATTAATGATAAGGTTAGGACTAGGCTCTTTACTTAACTACCACAAAATACTAGTATCGTAGGTATTTGGTTAAATAGATAGACAGGTCTTTAGTAAAGCATATTTGAATTGCAATGATTTCTACTTTATAGAGATTTTCCACAACTCGTGTAACAGATAAAATCCTCCCCTACCACAACTGTCGCCCCATGGGCCACCACATACCCCTCGTCACCTCCTCCAGTGTACTGCAGCTCTTGCCATATACACTGCTGGTAAGTGGCAACCACAGTAATCACTGCTTCCATCATCAGTCAACCACCAGCATGACCATTGCATGAGGTAATTTGTTCCTCTCATGCTGAATTTTACCGTATTTATGTACAGTGGAGATCCATAAAAAAAGTATTAGGCCTGCTTGTCTAAAAGTTAACATTTATAATTCCAACACTGTAACTTTACCATAGGTTTTAAAAAACAAGGACCTCACACTACCAGATTTAGGATTACAGTGATGGTTCGATGTATTGGACAATTGATTCAGTTCTGTCACACACAAGCTCTTTACATACACACCCCCAGTAAGACGTATGCCAAGAGTGATTTCATAATGACAAACTCCAAAAGACAGTAACTACTTACTTTTCCAACAGGATATGCAATTGGATAGCAAATAATCATTAGAATCCGGACAAGCCACACAAAATTGGCACCAACAGCAAGTCCATATCGGGTACATATGGCTTGTGGAATGACCTTCAATATAAGATAAAACAAGAGGGTCAGATCCTTTTGAGCCAATCATGAAGAGATTAAGAAGAATGTTGATGGCAACACAAATTAGGGGAAACACGTACCTCTCCAAAGGCTAGCACGAACGTGACAGAAAGTATAATCGCAACATATTGATTGAAAAGCTTATCCAAGTATATGGGAAGGGCCTGCCGATGGCAAATTTCAAAAAACAAGGTTGTCAGAAGCAATTCCAACAATGAACTGACAGAAAATTTAGTGGCAAAGGTATGCTAGCCCAAGCCTTTTAACCTAAGCCAATCATTGTCTGGCAACATGTAGGCCCGTGCTTTTCAAACCCAGATAAACACCAGAAGGCCCCCAAAGATACTAATGTGTACACAGTTCAAACGAACTCTCGATCGAGCAGCAGGGCAAGCACGGCCGTCTCTTTTGCTAAGCTAAGTGGAAATGTCAGGTTCAATTTACTTATCAGGGTCCCCAGATTCATAGCCATGCAAAATGAGGAAGCCGCCAACTCGGGCCGAAACAACCGTCAATTAAAGATAAATTTAAACGCGGGCTCTGCAAAATGATCCTCAATGCATTACCTCCATTGAAATAGCATTGCAAAGAAGCAGAGTCACAAGAAGCTGGTGCTGCTTCTGGACCACCGGCAAGATGGTAGCTGAAAATTTCAAAAGGAAAATCACAGAGTAAGCATAGAAAAAGAAAAAGAAAAGGGAAGGAAAAGGATCCGAATCCAGCGAATCAACCCCGTATCTCCGCCGTCATTACAAATTCCAGATCAAGAATCAAGAACCAACGAACCCAAGAACCCACACGCCCACACAAACACGCGAAACGAGCACGACCCACCTGCTTGCTTCTTCTCGGCGTTGGTGCCGCTGCGCTGGAGGATCTCGAGATCGACGCGGCCGAGCGACATGAGGCCGAGGGTGAGGCCCGACATGATGCCGGCGAAGAGGACCAAGAAGCAGGAGAGCCCGGCGTAGACGAAGAACCAGACCGACCCGAAGGTGATCTCGCTCCCGAGGGAGGTGCCGAGGTCTTCCCGGGTCACCATCCGGGTCACCATCAACGCATTGATCAGATGCATCTCTCCCCCTCCTCCCGCCTCCCTCGCTCCCTCTTCCGCCCTCGTTCTCCGGCTGCTGCCCACAGAATTCGACGTAAAATCGAAGTGGGCTTTTTCCACTTCGACGACGACAGTGATGGCGACACGGTAGATTTCCGAGGGGGCTTGAGAGAGAGGGAGAGAGATTGAGATTCCGGGGGAGGTGTGATGCGGTGGTGGCGGCGAGCTTTGAGGCGCACGGGAAGAGTCAGAGAGAGAGAGAGAGAGAGAAAGGAACTACGTACGACAAATGCCTCGGGGATGATGTGATGTACACGTGGCGGGATCTGGGCGAATCTCGTGGGGGAACTGTCGTTTGGTTCCGCGGTCTTGGTCGTTCTTGTCCGGTTTGAAGAGAGCACGCCCCTCGCGTTATTAAGAGGAGAATATGGTGTGAAGGTTGTGAACTTTATCCAAACGTATGGTGTCGTCCTAAATTTTTTATTTATTTCATGTCATCACTGAATTTTAACTTAATATATTATATTATTTCTAAATTTTTAATATGTTCGATATGATCAATGAACTTTTGATATATATTTAATTTAGTCCTCGGACTATATAAGTATATATAATATTATCTTTAAACTTGAATAAATAAAATGATGACATTGTACATTTTGACATAGTTTATTGAACATTTATTAAAATTTCATAAATTATATTAAAAAATCAAAAATTCAAGATTAAGTTAAAGTTGAGACCTCATTAAATAAAATTAAAAATTTCAAAGATGATATTGTATCTTAGATCAAAATTTATGAACCAATTTTGTAGTTATCTATATTCAAAATAAAATCAATTTCTTGTCCCACCTCATGATGCGAATCATCATTGCCTTACCACATTCTCTTCTAACATCCGAAAAGTGTATCAACTAGCGTGGGATGTCCCAATTTGTGATATGTTGATTACACTTGACATGAGAATGATAATGTATATCAAAAAACAACAAACCTTCTTGAATGGATCTTAGTGCATTTTGGGCAGCACTTTTTAGCAAGTTCCTTTTATGAAATAAAGCCCGATTTTATCCACCTGGGCGGGGCGCGCAGATAACACTTCGTTTTCTATTTCTCTCGAGTTTGGAATGCACCATTTGATTTCTCTATTTTCAAACAGCTACTTGAAATAGAAATCGAAGAAATCGAAGTAGAAATTTTCTACTACTCGTTTCAAGTAGAAATAGAAATTTTTTTTCTCCATTTGAGCATTTCTTCATTCACGGGCTTTAAAAAATCCTTAAAAATGAATAAATAAAAATAAAATTTATTGTAAAAATATAATTTATTCATTTTTATTTTTATTTTATTATAAATATTATTTTTATTTTTATTATAAATATTATTTTTATTTTTAATAAATAAATTTAATCGAAATAAATTTATTTATTAAAAATAAATTTAATTAAATATCATTTTATTAAAAATAAAAATGAATATATTCATTTTATTCATTTAAAAATAAAAATAAATTTATTAAAATAGATTAAAAATAAATAAATTATTTTTATTTATCATTTTAGTTTTAGTTTATTAAAAATAAATTATTTATGATAAATAAAAATAAATTATTTTTATTAAAATAAAATTATTTTTATTTGTCTTGAGTATTTTGCCAAATAATTTTTTTTATTTTTTTATTCATTTTAAAATAAATTTATTCGTAAAATAAAATAAAATAGAATAAATAAAATAAATTTATTTTTAAGGATATTTTTATTTTAAAATAAAATGATATTCTTATTTTATTTTTTATGATTTATTTATTTATTTTTGTTAATAAATCATTATTATTTTTATTTTTTATATTAAAGGTCGCCGGCCGCGCGCGCCGTCCGAAGGAAGAAATTTTATTTATTTATTTAGTATTATTTCGACTATTATTTTGTATTTGAGGATGTCCTATGTTGTTATCTAATTAATTTTTATTCCTAGAAATAGAAATTTTATTCTGTTATCAAACGGATTTACAAAATGTAAATTTTGTGTCGTTATCAAACAAGGTTTTAACTTTCAAACTTGTCGAATAAATTGAGAAATCAATTTTCGAACAGAAATTTTGTCATGCGCGCCCCAAGGTACCGCATGGTAAAATTTCTATTTCTCAGTTTTTCAATTTCTCTGCCCCGGAAATTGGAGAAACCCGTTTGATAACACAAACTGATTTCTCTATTTAAACCGATTTGTTTAAATTGTTTTGAAGGAGAAATGAGAAGCTAGAAATTGTAACTTCTCTATTTCTTGAAGTAGAAATAGAAATTAATTTCTCCACCTCTCCTTCCGCATACGAGCTCCTCTCCTCTCCTTATCGTGCTTTCCCCCATTCCTTCTCCTCACCACAACACACAAAAACCCTAGCGACTCGGGCCGAATCCGCTCATCTCGCCGTCGCCGCTCATCTCACCATCGCCGTCGCCGCTCATCTCGCCATCGCCGTCGCCGTCGCCACTCATCTCGCCATCGCCGTCGTCGTCGCCGCTCATCTCGACCAACCGCTCGGTCATCCCGTCGGACCCTCCTCGTTCGTTCGTGTCCCCGGGCCGCCATCGTCCGCCCGCCGCCTCTCCGTCCGCCATCGCCGTCGCCCTCTCCTCTCCGGTCGCCCTCGCCGTCGCCCAGCTCTCCTCTCCAGTCGCCCTCGCGCCCTCGCCCTCGCCCAGCTCTCCTCTCCAGTCGCCGTCGCCGTCGCCCACCTCCTCTCTAGCCGACGCTTGAAACTCGCGCCACCCCGACGGTCCCCGAGCTCACGACGCCACGGAGCCCCAAATCGCGCCGCGCCGAGCCGATTTGCCCTTTGCTTTGCAGCCCATTGTGCCCTACGACATCACACGAGTCGCCTTTTTTGTGGCCACGAAGACCCGTGCCCGCCTCCTCCGCGGTTTGTGCTCGTCCCCTCACCGGAGTTCGACGCGAACCGCCCATCGACCAAATGGTTCGGCGACCCGCGACCACTCGATTCCGAGGTTCGATTGATCCTTCCCTTTTCGCCTCTTTCTTGGTTGTTCTATGCTTGTTCTAGTTTGATGCTTGTGCTCGCAAGTTCTCTCTCTCGCCGATCATCGTCGTCGAAGTTGTTCCTCCCGAGCACGTGAAGGATCGTATCTTTTTGACCCTCTTGCCGGTTCCTTCGTTTCCTCCTCAATCGCTACTTCTCGTGCCCCGATTCTTGTTCATCTCGCGTAAATTTCGTTTCTTTTAATTAATGCCCATGGGCTAAATTCAAGAATGATGCGACTAGTGTTATCTGCTCTTTTTTCTTTTTTTTTTTTTTTTTTTATCTCGGGTAGCGATGGTCTCCCATCCGATCTTCATCCGCCTCGCCGCCGTTTAATTTAATCCGTGCTTGCGTGCCCACGCTCCTCTCGGTGAGTGTGCCGACAAGTCGATGAGAGAAAATGGGGACGCCGTGTTGCGGTCCCTGCGCATCTCGCCCGTTTTCCCCATACTTTTGGCGGTTTGTTTGTCAATCCGATTTGTCACAATAACTCAGCCGCCCCTTTCACGGGTTCCCGGTTTCTTGCCCGATCTGAATCGGGTTCTCGTTTGCATAGCTCGGGTTCTTGGGTATTCAAGAGCTCAGCGGATCCTGGAAAAAAAAAAAAAAAAATTAAAATAAATAAAAATAAAGTTTTTGAATTGATGCATCATCTAATATATTTCATGGATAGAACAAAGAAGCATTTATAGCAAAGTGGATGGTGCTTATATAAAAAAAAGGAAAATATTACGGATAACATACATGTCGAGTTCAATAAACAAACGATCCATATAATGTAATTCAATTGAAAATAGGTTATAGTAGTTTTAAGAAGCTTCTTTCACAATCTGGATTTAGATTGGATAATGTCAACAAAACAGTTATCTCTCCCAGTATCACTTTACTTGATTCATTTTTCTTGTTGTGGGTGTAAGTTTCAATTATATTGTTCATGTATGTCATTTCTTTGAAATTTGGGTGGTATGTTGAATGGGCCAAGAATGATGGGTTTTCCCTCTCGCCTCCGATCCTTAAGCGTGAGTATTGCAGGGGATTCTTGGAAGATGATTGCCTAAGAAACATAAATAGGGGTCGCGAGAAAGTCAGTGTTTTCTTTTTTTTTTAAATGAAGAGAGGATAGAATCCGATGGGATATAAAAATATTACGATTAGGACGATATCCTATTTTTAATTGCATCTCTCCCACTCCATTTGAAAATACCAAATCCCGCCTCCCCCTCCCTCTTCCGCCCTGGTTCTCCGGCTGCTACCTACAGAATTCAACGTAAAATCGAAGTGGGTTTTTTCCACTTCGACGACGACAGTGATGGCGACACGGTAGAATTCGACGTAAAATCGAAGTGGGTTTTTCCACTTCGACGACGACGGTGATGGCGACACGGTCGTTTTTCGTAGGGGTTTCGGTGGGATTCAGGAGAGAGAGAGAGATAGAGAGAGAGAGGGATTGAGACTCTGGGGGAGGTGTGATGCGGTGGTGGCGGCGGCGAGCTTGAGGCGCCAGGGAAGAGTCAGAGAGAGAGAGAGAGAAAGGAGTGTACTACGTACGACAATGCCTCGGGGATGATGCGATGTACACGTGGCGGGATCTGGGCGCATCTTGTGGGGGAATTGTCGTTTGGTTCCGGGGTCGCGGTCGTTCTTGTCCGGGTTGAAGAGAGCGCGCCACTCGCGTTATTAAGAAGAGAAAATGGTGTGAAGGTTGTGAACCTGAGCTAAACACGTAATGTTGTTCCTGAATTGTTAATTTATTTTATATAATTGTTCAATTTTAGTTTAATATAAAATATGATTTTTGAACTTTTAATATATTCGATATGATTCGTGAACTTTTAGTACATTTTTAATCTAGTTCTTGAACTATATGAATATATTCAATATTATTTTTGAATTTGAATCAAAATGATGACATTGGACATTTTGACATAGTTTATTGAACATTTATTAGGAATTCATAAATTACATTAAACAAATCAAAAATTCAAAATTCAAAATTTCAAGGACAATATTGTATGTCAGACCAAAATTTATTAACTATTTATATAGTTATCTAAATTGAAAATAAGAATCATTTTCTTGTCCCATGTCGTGATGCGGATCATCATTGCCTTATCCCATTCTCTTTCTAACATCCGAAAGGGTTTATCAACTAGTGCACTCGTTAGGTATATTTGGCGTGGGATGTCTCAATTTGTGATATGTTGGTCCCACTTGACGTGAGAACGATACTGTATCGAAAAACAACAAACCTTCTTGAATGGATGTTACCGCATTTTGGGCAGTGGATTCTTGGAAGATGATTGCCTAACTCAACATAAATAGGGATCGTCACATGAAAGTCAATATTTTTATTTTTATTTTTATTTTTATTTTTATTTTTTTGTGGATGGAGATAGGATAGAATCTGATGGAATATAAGAATATTTTGGGTACAACGATATCCTATTTTCAATTGGAAAACTACTGGACATTACAAAGGACATCGCTCTAAATTGATTTACATTTTATAGTCAGCTAAATATAGTGATCTATCAGTAGGATTATTTTGTCCTATTCGCCTTTTGTGCAAGAGACCAAACAGAATTGTAGGTGACACCGGGATGTCAATCACCACCTAAACTTTTTGAAACTCCCGGCTTTTATAAGTTTGACTTAAGTTTGAAAGCTTAGGACCTGTTTAACAACTAATCTATTTCTCTATTTTTTAGTTTTTTATTTCTTGGAATAGTTAAGGAACATAAATCTATTTATGTGCGTCGGTTTATTTTTTTTAGTCTCCAAAATAGATTAGCAGCCGATGAAAAGATTTAGAATACGAATAAGAAGTAAAAAAGATTTATATTTTTGTTCTCGAGAACAAAATGAAAAATATGTCTTCTCTCTCTTCTAAACTCAACGCCTCATCTGTTTCTCCTACTCTTTCTTATTTCCTCTTCGTTTACACAACAAAACCACCCTTCCTCGCCGCAGGAAACCATCGCCGGTCCTCTCTCGGGCCACCCACGCCCCCTAGCAACCCAACTCCATCTTCCTCCCTCCCTCCTTCCTTGCAGCAACACAAGCTCCGCCTCTTTCTTTCTGCAACTCAGCCAAACTCCGGTTTGCGGCTTGTCTTTGCTCGTCAACGTGCCCAGCCTGCCGACTCTCCATCAGAAACAGGGCGAGTCTCATTCCCCCTTTGTTGTGCGGGCTTGTCAGATGGCGAGATGCGGTGCCCGGTGAGCACCGATTGCCCCCACTATGTGCGGGTTGGAACACCCTCCCCCTAGCCCCCCAGAAGTTGGACTTTCTCCGTGCAATGCGGGGAAGGAGAACGTGATCCCCGTGCCCATACCTAGGGTTTTCGTGAGTGTGCCTTTTGTTCTCTCATCTCTCAAAGCTTGGATTTTTCTCTGGCTTGTAATGTGTAATTCTTGTGTGAGAGGGTCTATTATCCTATAGGAATCAGCTCGAAACAATTGATCAGTAAAATCCTTACAAAAGTCCAATTTTATCGAAACAATAAATGTTTAGTCTATATTGACATCTTCATAATTAGATGAAAGAAATCGAGATATAAATTTTTAGGGTGATATGAGATCATTTCTGGTCTTTTTCTCTTTAGAGAATAAAAATTTTGTATAGTTATTAAACACATTTTTTCTACTCAAAAACTCATCTAAGGATTAGAAATTGAAAAAATTATTTATGAATGGAAATTGTTCCCAGAAACAAAAATATAACTAAACGCGTCTTTAGAATTTGGATGTGCATGTGGAAGGATTGGCGTCCTACAGCAATCTTTTGATACCTCGAATTTTTTATTAAGCTATTGAACCATTCCTTGTAGAATTATAAAGCAAATGTCACCGTTATTATTTTTAAAACAGAATGCGACATAAATCGCATATCAATAATTGATTAATAATATTAGTAAAGACAACTTCATGTGTGTGTGCGCAAGTATTTGTGCAATGCATGGTAAGAGTTGAGAATCGTGTTAAAAAGAGAGAAATGTGGTATTCTGTACATTACAAAACGATAAATACAAGGCTCCTGAATATGGGGTGAGAATTGTGAATTTTATAGTTAATTTAATCCAAAATAGTTATCTTAATATAATCTAACATGCCCTTTAAACTTAAGGTGACTTGAAAGAAGTCAATTGAAGTTTAAAGAAAAAATTCAAAAAATGCCTAAATGGTGTTCTTGTGAAGAGATCAACAATCTAGTCAACAGATGAAATAGAGATGAGTCGTAAAATGCCATTATACACATGACACCGAATGAATTGATTATCAATTTCTATATGTTTAGTGCACTCATTAAAAATATCATTATATTCTATTTGAATAGTAATTTGGTTGTCATAATGATTGATTATTCCGCTGTTATGATTCACTCACATATCTCCTAAAAGCTATAGCAGCCATAATAAATTTGATGTCATAACAGCAAGAGCTCGATGTTTTGCTTCTATACCAAAGTGATCGGTAGTGGTTTGTTTCTTGTCACGCCATGAGAATACTGAGCAACCTAAAAAGAAACAATAGTCATGGTGGAGTGACGATCTTAAGAGCCACCAACCTAGTTAGTATTGGAATAACCTATCATTTGCAAGGTAGAGTCAACAAAAAAGTGAAGGTCATGAAATAATATACCTAGAGGTGTCAAAATGGGTTATAGACTCATATCTGGACTCATATTTTATCTATATGAGTTGTATACAAACTAGAAGCTTTTAAAGGCCCAATTAGAACCAGGTAAAAAAAGTGAGTCTTATTTAAGTAGGTCAAAAATGGGTTATAACTTACAACCCATTTTTGACCCATAAAATATCAAGCGGGCCACTTAACACTTGATAGAACAGAAGTGCGGGTGCAAGGGAGGTCATCCATTTTCTTCATTCTTGTTGTGTCAATGACCTAAAGCTTCCTTGCCGCTCACCTCCAAGGATGTCTGAGTTCTCGGGTGCACGGTGGTAGAGATGGTGGTGGGGAGGCTGGCGATAGCCATAAGCGAGCTCTACCTCACTGGGATTGGGCGAGCAACAAGCTTGCCAGCCTCGGTGGCCGGCGGCGACGAAGCTCGGGCTCGCCTGGATCTAGCGAGCCGCAAGCTTGCTCGTAGAGACTAAGCTCAAGCTTGCCCAAATATAGTGAGTTGCAAGCTTACCGACTTTGGCTGAGCTCAGGTTTGCCGATTGTGACGAAACTCGGGCAAGTTGCTGTCAGCGAAGGAAGAAGGGGAAGAAGAACAAAGAAAAGAAAAAAAAAAAGAAAAGAAAAAAAAAAAAAAAATGAAAGAAAAGAAAAGAAAAAAAAATAATAAAAATTCAAAATTTTAAAAATATTTAAAAATTCTATTTTTTTAAACTTTTTTTTTTTTTTGGTAGATAGAAATCCATATACATACCATAGAAGTACTTTTAAAGGAAGCTCGATGTTATCTAAATCAAAATTCAATCAATATCAAAATAGAAATTCTAAACATTATAATGTGATTTTTGATTTGGTATATCGCAATTAAGAAGTGACACATTCTCACATCGAAGAAGTTTTGTTATAAACAAATATTATTTTCATATCAATTATTAACTAATCAAACTTTTTCTTATCATGAATTTTTCAAAAGTATTTCAATTTAAGGTTTTTCACATTTTTTTAAAATTTTATTTACTAATTTTTATTGTTTAATTTATTTTTCTAATTTGATGTGAAGTTTTTATTCAAGTAACGTATATGCAAAGAGCCTAAAGTTGATTAAATGGGTAGGAGTAGGTTTTCTTGAGTTGAGTTAAATGTCACTACGTCTCGATAATATATATCAGGTTAGATATGAGACGGGTGTAGGGTAGGTTGGGTTGGGTATGGATCATCAAATTTACATTACATTAAAATGAGTCAAAACGGGTTAAATTGGTCAATGTGGGTCGGACTATTTTTGACCCAACCCAAATCTAACCCGACCCACCCATTTGATGGCCCCAAATATACTTTTAGCTTAGAAAAGTATTTGAAAAACTATAGTAGAATGAGCAGAATGATTCAGTATCGGACACAATGCACAGTCATATATTGATTGACAATGTGAACACCTTAAGCGATGTCAAGTCAAGTAACAACAAGATACATAATATTGCTTATCGTGGTCAGTAGGGTGTAGGATTTGAAAGAAAAGTTCGATTTTTGGTATCAAATTTGGCATTGGTTTCAATAGGATTTGTAACGACTTGTTCTTGAGTACTACTTGAGAAAGAAGATCAATGGCATACTTGGCTTGAGAAAAATAATAACTAGAGGAATTTGAAGTGACCTCCCAACCTAAAAAAAATTGAGTCAGCCCAGACTCTTCATTTCAAATTATTTTTACTAAGGTTTTGTTGGAGTATCAAAATACCAATATGATTATCTTTAGTATCAACCATGTCATCCATATTATCCTTGCCTAATACATTTTTAGTTCTCAAACTCTCACCAAATTTGATTTTCATAGGACAATCGTGTAAACTTACTTTGGACATTTATTTCTCCTCATGGTTAGATTCATGTGTAGGAGACTATTGGCCAGACACCTCTTTAAGCTTGTTTCCTTAATTATTCTCAATTCTTTCACTAGTTGTGTTGCCATACCATTATCTTAAACTTGGCATTTTGAGTTAGATCATGCTTCTTCCTCTAGATATAAATAATTGATTTCAAGTGGTTATCTAGGTTTTGCTGAAAATAAACATTTTCATTACCTACCTTATTAGTTGGTTATACATCATGCGTTCCCATTTGATCTTAGTGAACTTGTCTATTGGGCTCCTTTTGATTAAATTCGGTCTTATACCAAGTTGGAATCATGATGAAAAATGGAGGGAAATGTGTTATTCTCTGCATTACAAAATGAAGAATACAAGACTCCTATTTATAGGGTTAGAATACAATTATATTTAGGCCTCATTTGCTTCACGGAAAATGATCAATTAATACATTTTTTTTTTCTAAAAATGGTCACTTGTATCTTGTATTGCTTATAAAAATAAGTGAATAAAAAATATTTTCATTATCCATGAGAATGTTTAGCCATAAATCATTATCGATAATGAAAATATTTTCTATTAACTAATTATTTTAAGCAATATAAGTGATCTTCTTCCAAAAAATATTCAAATAATTCATTTTTCGCGAAACACATGAAGTCTAAAGTACAATTAATGTAAATTAAAATTAACTTAACCCTAAATAGTAATCCTAGGACAGCCTAACATTAAACACATGAGATTTCATGATGCAAGTGGTCCCATGCATGCGTGAGAACTAATAGACAACGCATGCCATTAATGTTCATGGCCTAATAAATTATTCTTCATTTGAAGTACATAACAATCGTGCTATGCACGCTGCTTCTGTCCGTCGAGCTGGGAGCTCAAAACCTCACCTCTCTTTAATGGCATGGCAAGCGTATGATGATGACATGGCAAATAATTAAAGCAGGCCTGGCCTGCTTTTGTACAACACTAGGGCTGGGAAAATGGGCCCAGCCCACACTGTACATGGGCCTGGGCAACTCATGCGCCCGGGCCCAAGTAATGATGTTTTCTTCCTTTTCTTTTTCTCCTTTAGTTTTCTTTTTCCCCCCATTTTCATTAGTCCATTTTTCATTGTCAAACTAATGAAATTATTTATTGCATAAGGTGGGGTTAATAATTCATAAATTGGTATAGCTTATGCGTGATCTCGAGCATGGGCATGTTGCATTCATGCTATTTTTTGGTGCATTAAAAAGAAATTCGAACAATATTGACATCCAACAAAATGTGTATGCAAATATGAACAATCAACTTAAGCAATAAGACAATTTTTTACGAAGTAAACTGAAACTAAAATTTTGCAAAAAGACACTGTGAAGTAAGAGGTTTGTATCAATGTGTCATTGCCTAAAAGAGTGCATAGTTACCATATTGTGAATTAGTGAATAAGTGGCTTAAATAAGTGGCGTAAAATGGGCCTAACGCACATCATACAAGGCCTGGGCAACTAGTACGCCTGGGCCCAAGTGATGATGTTTTCTTTATTTTTTCCATTAGTTTCTCTTCCCTTACCCCCCATTTTTTTTTCTTTGGTTCATTTTCATTGTCAAACTAATAAAATTATTTATTGCATAAAGTGGGGTTAGTAATTCATAAATTGTTATAGCTTGTGCTCAATGTTGAGCATGGGCCTATTGCATTCATGTTTATTTTGTGTGTTGAAAAGAAATTTGAACAATATTGACATCCAACAAAATGTGTATATGAATGTGAATATTTAACTTGAGCAAAATGACAATCTTTTATAGAGTAAATCGAAACTAATATTTTACAAAAAGACATTGCAAAGTAAGAGGTCTATATCAGTGTGTCATTGCCTAAAGCAGTGCATAGTTATCATCTTTGTGGATTAGTGAATAAGTGGCATAAGTAAGTGGACAGAGTGGAGCTAAGGCTTGTGCATGGTTATCATATTCTGAATTAGAAAATAAATGACGCGTATTTCTCTAACCGTTCCGATCTTTTTGGTTGTGCTAAGAGTTTGATTACGATAATAGATTTCAATAAAAGGATGACAGGATTGGAAGATTAAGGACATCTTTGGACACACCAAATTCATTGCTTTCTGTAAATGAATAAAAATAAATAACTAAATAAGGATCTCCAATAGAAGGTTAAAATCATTGGCAATTCCTTAAATTTATTGAAATTTTCAATTAGGTTATTGAACTTCAGTTTTAATAACTCATGCATTTTTTAATTTTGATTTTATTTTATTTTACCTTGTTTCTTTTCAACAATTGAAGCACGTTGACCCGAATTTGACCAATTTTCCCATAACAATTGAAGGCCCGTGAGCTCCTGAACTAACTTCCTAATTTAATTCTGGCCCACCGCAGTAGATAACTAATTGGGTAGCTAAGACCCGACTAACTCTTTTGGATTGAATGAAATTCGCTTTCGACCAAAAAAAATTAAGGATAGAATTTAAATCCGATATTATTTTTATCTTGTCATGATAAGTGAATTTTCTAATTGCGAAATAGTAAATATGTCTTTCATAAATAATGAAACTTACAAAACAGATCTAAAACTACACTTCGATTAAACTTTAGTACTTTTCGGCCCATTTGTCTCCCTCGGAAAATTGAAGCACATAAAAAAACAAATCATCTCAAACAAAATCATAATTTACTTTTTCAATTTAAGAAATTGAGCATCGTTTTGATGAATATCTCTGTTCTTTTAAATTTAAATTTATATATGTTGGCTGGTGTTGTTGGATACGCTCATTAATAACAAAATTAAAGTAAATGTTTAAGTTGATTTTGAATTGTTTTTTCTCTTATCTTTGTCGCTAGTAAAGGCAAGGATACGATCAAACCATGTGATAACCTCATAATTTGTTAATAATAAATCATGCGATGACATGACAAATGACGTGGCAATTTGTGACGACATGACAATTTATGACGTCTAAATGCAAATTACAAAACATGCTAAATAAATCATTTTTTTTTAGTTGACCACTGTCACCTTTTTGAAGAAAACAAGAATATTACTTCCAATTAATATATGAAAAATGCAATTATCCAATTATATAGATAATGTAATGACCCTAATTCCATCCCTAGGGTTAAAAGTGGCAAGGGTTATTTTTATGACATCCTAGGCGTGTTGTTGATCTATTTTCTTTTTATTCTTCGATTTAAGCATATGCGAAAGCGTTACGACAACACCCAGATAACAATAAGCAGCTAGGAAAACAACCATTTTTAAATACACAATTACATAAATTACATTTACAAGCCTTTATATAAAGGGCTGTTATGTTTATAACCACTATATGTTTCTATGCTCAAAAAGGTTGAGATAAACCTTAGCTCGTCTAGTGAGGCTATAGCTCCTTTATGCCTGCAAATCTGGAAAAAATTACGGGGTAAATCATGGACTCAGTAAGTAAAACCTCTAATTCTTTATTATGAGGATATTTCATCATTAAAATCTAGTAGGTACAGCACTCGTAATATAATGTCAATGACAAATCAATAGCAAACTCATTGCTACACCTCGACTATATGCAAATGTTCATTACAACATTCTTCAATGCATGTTTACTTTCAGCTTGTCAATAAACACATCAACATATCATATTTATGCATATACCGGCACATATAGAAGATTCATTTAACTTTGTTTTGGCTTGATCAAGCCCTCTCGGCTTAACCAAAGCTTCTAGCTTCATGCTAGGCTTCCTAACTCAATTAGGGCATCTCGGCTGGACCGAGCCTTTTCGAGACTAGCTTCTCGAGGCTTCCATGCTTAAACTTAGGCATCCCGTTGATGTAGGGTCATCTGATTCACATTAACGAGGCATCTTGTTAACATAGCGGCATCGCCGCCACCTAAGATGGCAACGGTTCTTACCTTTCATTAGGTTATCACAAGTGGTGCATCACATAAGTCGGCTTTTCATCTTTTATCTTAACTAATGTATGCAAAACCCGAGGGCATGCTCATTCAAGTGAGTGTGCCATGACTCTTAACATCATACGATATGATATACCGGGCACGTTCTTGATTTGTGGCTTGAACCACACACCTAGGCCAATTCTTGTACCAAGCAAGACTTGGAACTGGCATGCCTTGATGCCAATCCAATATCTCGTGGCCTTGGGCAATTCCCGCACCAAACAAGACTAGGAATTGGCATGCCTCAATGCCGATCTAAGGCTTTACGGCTTAAACTATCATGAGTTGATGTCAATTTCAAACCAAGCGAACTTCGACCTCATCTTGGGATGTATACGCATTTAAGCATGCAAACATGAGCAAACAATACAAAAGAACATTACAATATACACACGGCTTATACAGGTGAGCACACTACTAAATTTGACGATGTAGGCTATTGCTTTAGCCAAGAGTTAGAGATTCTACTTACAACTTTCTAAGCCAGTCGTCTTGAAACAGTGGCGACAATGGCAAGGGTGGCGGCAAGGATTCCTAGGAGAGAAGAGACCAATTTTGAGAGGAAGATAGGAGGGTGGTCAATGGTGGAAGGAAAGGAGAGAAGGATGGGCTTTGGTGAGGTTGGCTGGGGATGGAGGGTTCCACCCTTGTTTATAGGGCTTTCCTCAAGAATGGTTCAAAAGGGCATTTAATGTGTTCACACGTGTTCGCACTTAGCCCTTAACTCATTATATGCGTTTGCACATGTTCATACTTAGCCCACAACTAATTAAATGTGTTCACATGAATTTATACTTGTCTTCCCCCTTAATAGGCGCCGTAAATCTTCTAATAAACCTCCATTATTTGCCTCAAATAAACTTAGTCAAGAAGCATTGAAGAGGGTCTTACTTGGTCACCAAGCCTCAAAGTAGGGAATGACTATAGCTAAATAGCTTGTGACACCTTAATGTGGCAATTAAGAACTAGATTCCAAGCTTGGGGCGTGACTCTCTCATTCGAGGGTGAAAAAACAGTTTCAAGCAATTTTCAAGATCAGTGTCATTCCTTTAATAGACGGACTCAAAAAATTATGTAATTTTCAATACGTTGTAGATAATATCTTAAATAACATTTTTTTTATAAGGAAGCCAAGACTAATCCATGCCGTTGAAAGGGCAGCAAATCACTAAACACAACCCAACAATTTGCCCATTGAGTAGATCCAACGACTGCAAAAAGGGACCCATTTCAAGATCCAAATCTTTGCAAAACCCTTTAAAATTTTTATATGTCATAGAAATAGATGTCATTTAAAACTTTTGTGTAGGAAGTATGTCCAAATTCGAAAGGAAAATTTTTATAAAAATTCAAGAAGGCAACCTAGTCACTTTTTTGCTACAAGGGGTAGGTTCCAAATGGTAAATAATAAGGCTTTCGTCCCCATCATTTGATCTCAGAAAAATATGAAATATAAGTGTATTGTATATCAATATGTGTTGAACAACTTTCATGAAGAAAGTTTCTTCGAATTTGAACCATAAAAAGCTCAATAAAATTAGAAAATAATGAAGGTCCAGCAGTTTCAAAAATCAAAGGTGGCATATCTAATTGGAGAGAGGTGACGCCCTAGTTGGTCTTAAGTCAAGAATAGTTAATGTTCAGATAATCTTATCTTCCAAGTTTTCAACTAGGTTCTAAGCTAGCTTGGGCACTTCATCCCAATCATTGAATAACTAAATTCCAAAAGAAATAAATGTAACTTTATTTTTTAAGTTCAAAATTCAGACTTGACTTTGCTTCTCTCTCTTTCCCTTGGGCATGTGGCCCTTTCTTGTAGGCTCCAAAGTCTACATTTCACACTTAGTCATTAGGGTATGATTAAGCTTAGGCTATAGGGACATCTTTTTCCATACTTCATTTAATACGTTCACACTTATTCTTTCAAGAAACTTTGATTAGTCTCATGCCTAGGTGTCTCTTTCATTAATGATTCCAAGTCCAAGTTTAATCTTATCTTCCAAGGTAAAACCTCAAAGTGCCAAGTGTCCATGCTCCTTAAACTATTACATGACTAAGATTTTAAATGTAACTTGGAAAAATATCTAAGTTTGTGAAGACCTTGTCATTGGACAGGGACTAATCGAGTTCGACCACGATCGACCACCTTATTTGGCCCGATGTTCATGCTTAAGCTATACCCAAACGGAGTTGAACACAATCGGGCTCAATTGACCAAACAAGCTTGGGCTCCTTTTACCGAGAAAATGGGTCGCAATTGGATTTGCTGGCTAGGTTCTAGCCTAGGCCCAATTAGTCGGTCCTCTGACCAGTTCTTGGGCTAGTCCGTGGATTAGTTCTTCATGGCCAGTCCTGTGGTCAATTCCTAGACCAACCGACCATTCCTATAGCCAGTCTTGTGACTAGTCCAAAGTCCTGCATCACAAATGCTGGTTAATCCGAAATTGAAACACGTTGAGTTTTTTTTTTTTTCAATTCATGGCCGATTATCGATTATCATGTAATTGTGTGGGATTGATCGATCCGTCTCAACTCATGGTTGTATTGGATCGATTCATGGTCATCTATGACCAGCACAACGACCAGGTGGAATCACCCACAACTAGTGCAGTGATTGGGCGGAATTGAGCCATGACCGTTAGCCAGTCCATGATGGTACATGATCATCGCATAACCGATCCTTGTGGTCGAATGACCATCCCATGGTCGAACACTCCATATCTAGACCCTTGGCTATCGAGTCCCGATTGGGCCAATTTAACTTATGACCGGCCTTTGTGTTGGCTCATGGGCTAGTTTCGTCATTGGTGTACTGGTCATTGGCCTACTAGTCAAAGCCAAAATAAGGATCAAAATCAAAAATGTTACAAATAATATGACAAACAAATCTATTTTCATAATAGCATAACGATAACATATATCAGGAGATGAATTTAAATAATCCATGAATAAATCATAGAAATTTTTTTAAATGAAAGCTTAAAGTGCCTTTATCTTTTCAAATAAGCATTTGAAATGAACCTTGTACTAAATAAATGTTAGTCATGAAAACGTAATCCCACAATCTCCATAGCTAGAATAAGAACGCATATAATCAAGTCAAAAGATTAACACATTTGTTTTGGAATTGATTGTTCTTAATGTAAAAAAGTAACGATCTAAGTGTAAGTGCTTCTCCTTTATTGTTGTATGTATCACTAGTTCAATGAGATAGCCCTTCACTCTTGGCACTTGGTTAGAGAAGAGACTTGAGCATTATTTATAAATTCTTCAGTTAGGCCCTCCATTATGCGTCGGGCTCAACTTGGCTTACACTAGTTAGTCCCATATTATATTAAGTAGGAAACTTTCTATCTCACCTTAGACCAATCCCATAAAACAGTAAATTACAATATTAATTAATATAGTTCACATTAGGAAAACCCTTACATTTTCCCACTTGGGTTATATTAATTGAAATTGTATTGTATGTGTGTACCTTAATTTAGAGATAATTCTTAATAGTCAATCTTATCCCATGAAGTCTCAAATATCAAATCATGGTAGTAACTACATGTAAACAAATAGAGCCTTCTATGGTCACAGGTATTTTTAACTTTATTGATATAAATTCAATATAATAGGTGACAAATGGATAACACATTTCATGAAGAGTAATATCTTATGCGTCATCCCCTTTGTTAGTCAACATTATTTTACCTTTAGTGTCACAAAAAACCTGTGTCACTAGAGAATTTTTTATGGTTCAAATGAAATCACATATGTCTTATCTTTATGGTTAACATTTCTTTATATGTAATAATACATATGTTCAAGGCTAATGACTGGATTTTCATAGCCTTTACTCAAGGTTTATATAGTACCTAGAGATTTTTATCAATTTGTATTCAACATAATAACAATACATTTATAAATACTTTATTGAATGCAAAAGTTGATATATATCAAAGTTTATTAAATGTAACAAACACAATGTAAACTTTATTAGAGTAAAAATAAAAGGAACTCCTACTAAATAACAACATCCCATGATACTCTTAAGCCCATTCCATGCTAATAACATGTCGCTCAAACACGTAAGAGCATAGGCCTTTAGTTAGTGGATTTATAATCATATCATTTGTAGAAGCATGATCTACTGTAACATCACCATTCTGTACCATCTCCTTTGTGGCTGAAAATTTGACTGCCATATGTTAGACCCTTAAGACCTCTATTATTATTAATAAACAATGCCACAAAGTTATTATTACAATACAATTGTATGAGCTTATCCACAAAATAAATAAATAAAAATGGTTAATTTTCTAATGAGGTTACGGAGCCAAATAGCTTAAGTAGCAGTTAAAAAGCACGTTACAAACTCCACTTATATAGTAGAAGATGATATATATTCCTCTTTATCGTTCTTCCATTATATTGCACCTTCTACTAACATAAATATGTATCTTGTTGTTGACTTCATATCATTCTAACAGCCTACAAAGTCTACATCCAAATACTTTACTAGCTATAAGTCCGAAATATATCTATAAATCAATGTATAGTCTCTAGTTCTCTTTAAGTACCTTAAAATCTTATTGACAGCAACCCAGTGATCGCGTCCTAGATTTGACTAATATCTGTTTAGAAGTCTTGTCGCAAAAGCGATGTCTGATCTAGAACAAACTTGAGCATACATGATATTTCAAAGTGCACTAGTATAAGGTACGTCCTTCATTTGGGCTTTCTCAAAATCTAAATTATGGTATTATGAGAGACTCAATTTATTACTCTCAATAACATGAGCAATTCCTAGTTTGCAATACTGTAGATTATATCTCTTTAAAATATGATCAACATATGCCCTATGAAACAAACTTAATATACAACAAGAACGATTCCTATGAATCTCAATGCCAAAAACAAAAGATGTCTCATCAAGGTCTTTCATGTCAAAATTGTTGGATAGTATCTTATTTATCTCATGCAATAATCCAATATCACTATTTGTAAGTAAGATATCATCTACATAAAATATGAGAAAAATATCTTTTCTCTCACTAACCTTTCAGTATATACAATGATTTACTTTATTTTCAACAAATCCAAATGAAGTGACAATACTATGAAACTTTAAGTACCATTATTTAGAAGATTGTTTGAGGTCATAAATAGATTTTTTTCAATCTACATATAAACTTACTTGAATCATCTACTGCAGAACATTGGTGTTACTCCATAGAGACCTTCTCATTAAGGTGTCAATTTAGAAAAATAGTTTTAACATCCATTTGGTGTAACCCTATATCAAAATGAGTTATTAATGCTATAATTACTTTTAAAAAAATCTTTAGAAGAGATTGGAGAAGAAATGTTGCTTCATAATCTATTATTTTTCTTTGAGTGAAACCTTTAGCTACCAATTTGGCTTTAAACTTCTCAATCTTCCTTTGTAATATGTTTTGGTCTTATACACCTATTTACAGCCAATGGGCTTGTAACCTTCATACAATTTAACAAGCTTCCAAATACTATTATGTTTCATAGATTGCATCTCGTCTTTTATTGCATTTAACCACAAATCTAATTGATGACAAGAAACAACATTTGTATAAGTCATTAGATCAACAACACAACCAATATCGTAATCATGTTATTCTAAGTAAACTACATATTCTGGTGGTATAGCTAAATGTCTTCCCCTAGTCAATCTCTTGAGTGAAACTACTACAACCTCATTTTGAACTTGAGGGGTTTGAAAAACTTTATCAAGAATTGCATCAACAATAGGATCGTGAGAATTAATAGGCTTGGTTTGTGACGTATAAGGCTCCATAATTGTCTACACAATAAGAGACAAGGATCCACTAATCCCCACCATATTGTTATATTCAATAGTTTGTGAGCAAGTACCGTTTTTGGCTACACCAAATTCTAGAAATTTTGTTGTCCACTGTTTCACAATTCTTATACCTTCATTGGGGTTATAAAATCGATACCATTTTGAATGATTTAGCAATGAAATGAAGTAACACTAAGTAGTTTTGGAATCCAATTTACTTAATATTGGATCATAGAACTTCATTTATGCATGACATCCCCAAATTTTAAGATGATATAAACTGAGTTTATGTTCAGTCTACAACTTAAAAGGAGTTGATGGAGCCACTTTCGTAGAAATACGATTTAGAATGTAAAGTGTTGTTTTTTAAGCTTTACCTTACAAAAAACTAGGTAAACTAGTCCTTCTAATCATACTCCTCCTCCTGTCCATAAGAGTGCGACTGTGTCTTTTGACAACACCATTTTGTTCAAGACTCTTAGGCATAGTAAACTAAGCTACTATCCTAGAATCTTCCAAATATTTGGCAAATGGCCATTTAAGTTGTTCAGCATCATCATGCCTGCCAAAATACTCACCACTGCAGTCAAATCTGACAATCTTTATGACCTTTCCCAATTATTTCTCTACTTCAATCCAAAAATCTTGAATTTGTCAAGAGACTTAAACTTTTTTTTAATTAAGTCTAGGTATCCATATCGGGAATATTTGTCAATAAATGTATGAAGTAAAAATTTCTATACAAAGATGCTGTGTATGGTCCATTAATATCAATATGAATGACTTCCAATAGGTTAGAACCCCAAATTGTGATTTTCTTCTTTATTTTAGTCATCTTACCTCTACAATAGTCTACACAAGTCTCTACATTACTTTTAAGAGTGGGCAGGATGTTAACCTTTATCAGCATTTCTACTCTTTCTCTAGAGATGTGATCAAGACAATTATGCGATAATGCATAAGACTATTCCTTAGACAAAGTTCTTTTGAAAACAACATTTTTAGCTGAATAAGAGATGTACATATCATTGAGAGATAAACACAATTGATACAATTTATTGGAAAAATTGCAACACCTAACCTTATTTCAATGAAAAAAAATACAAAAATACTATCACTCTTTATTTGAAAAGAGTATCATAAAAACCATTTCTTAATATCAACTTAAAACCATAATCTAAAATTAAAATAACATCTCCCATGAACTCAATATCGACACTAAGGTTGTTTCTCACAGTAAACTTTGATTCATCATGATTTGGTGTTATTCCGTTTATGAATCCCTGTATGGTAAACGCAACGTGATTAGTTGCACTACTCTCTAGCCATCAAGAACTGGATGACACTTTAGATAGGTTGGATTCATAAACAAAAGCCAAAGAATGATAACTTTTAGGCTCACTCTTGGATAACCAAGCCTTATATTTACCATAGTGTTTCTTTATGTGTGTTCTTTTCCTACAAAATTAGCAAATGACATCTTTTTTTTTTTTTTTTTTTTTAAGAATGCTATCTTTGGACCCATACTATTAGAAGGATAAACAGTTTCAAGATTTTTTTTCTTATTATCCATATTGTTAAAAGGACTATCGGCTTCAGGATTCCCTTTATGAGTATGATATTTGAACCACTTAACTTTCTTGTTGCCAGAATTGGAGATGTACAAGACAATATACCATTTATCTTTCTTCAATTTTTCTTCCTCAACCACCACCATTGCTATTAGGTCATTGATTGACTAAGTCTCGTTTTGTGAATTATAATTAGTCTCGATAATCTCAAAATCAGGAGGAAAAGTTTTCAAAGCTTGATACATAATGCAAGTAGTAGGAATAACAACATTAAGAGCCTGAATTTTTGTTTGTAGATCTACCATCCTCAGGACATAATCCCTAACTCCACCAAAACCGTCATACTTCATATTAAAAGGTGCTTGTAGGTATGTCTTTATCTCAGGATTATACGGAAGATGGTTTATAGCCCCCAAGACTTCTATCATCTATCTAGTAGTATAGTCTGTACGTAAACCATTTTTCAAGTGTTCCTGAATGGAACGCTTCATGGACAGCAAATAAATTCGATTGCTCTTTTCCCAAGCAGCATATTGTGCTTTTTGATCTTCTATACTTTCAGAATGTATGATTATGCAATTGTATACTCCCCACATGACAGTGGCCATCAGAATATATTCCAACTTTTGTGAATTTATCACATTTGAGTGTATGAACCACTAAAATTAGTTAGTCCTCCACCATATGTTGTTCACATATTCCTTCATGAATTAATACACAATCACCTCATTTGAGAGTATGACTACTCATTAGAACATGAGACATTCTATCATTATATGAGACCGATGTTTCTTAAACCCAATCAAGTGTGCTACTTTGAGAATCACAACTTAACTTAATCCTCGAAATTCCTCATACCAATGATATAAGATTTATTTCTTATATATACCATATACATGTGATTTTAATCTTAGTGACAAAGACAATTTATCACTAAAATTATATATCATGCCGATTACACTGCTTTATTCATTGATACAAGGTAAACTTTATATATATTATCAATGAATTACACTCTACACAATAGCTATGTGATGATTTACCTATAAACCAATACATGTATTTCCACAATCATAAAAAAAAAAAAAAAAAAAAAAAAATACAAGAAAATACCCTAAAAATACACACATTTAGAGTTTTGTATGTATTTTCACATCCATAAAATCATCAAACATATAAAACATCTACACGACAATGTAGAGAATTACCATACGATCTTGTAGTTGTTGATCACGTGCCCATCAGAGGCTCTATGCGCTTGCACACACAAATTGAGTACGACGCATGGAGCACACGCACAGGCAGCCTCACAGGCTTGCTTTATACTGGAGACAACATCTTCAAGTGATTTTGATGATACCCAAACTATACGTAGTATAGTACTTACTATATTATATGTAGATATTTGGACCAAGGGACTATGCAACATCCATGATATGATCCATTGAAAAAAAGTTTACAAATGTCCTGTTATGACAAACAGCACTAGTCAACCAAAAAGATTAGCTATTGATAATGTTTATGTTATAGTTATAAAGATCAGTTTTGTAGTGATATAACAACCAAATACATTAGATGATGTTAATTGGGTTAGCTAAATAACTATTGAAGGATATGCATTCGCATAGCAATAGAATCAAAATAAAGCATGTAATAGAGCAACTAAGTTTTCTGACAAGTCAATTAGAAACTGCAGTGAGAAGACAGTAGCAATTGCTATTTTTGGTTAGCTTGCAGAAGTCCCATGAAAGAAGCTATATGGGTAGTACTTTCTTGGATAGCAGCTCAACGAAAACTCTCCAACGATCACCTATTTCTCTAATTCATCCTTAATAGATAAATTGAGGAAAATAATGAAAGAGAAGACCATGAAGAATCAAAAGAGAGTGCGACACATAAAAGATCAAGTAACTTACGTATTGTTATTCTTAGCTAAAAGCTCTATGTCTTATTGTTTTGATATTCATGTTACTTAGCAATTGTGCTAAGGATTAAGTGTATAAATGTAAGTGCAACAATTGAGTCTAGATAGTGGGATCTATCATGTAAAGGATTGGTGCTAGCCGTTTGTAACTTTCCAAGTAGATTGTTAGTGAAATCTAGCTCGTCTTGAGGCTGTTAGTTTGAAAAGTAGACGTAATCTTAAGAATAAAGCTGAACCATTATAACTCTCTATGTCCCACTATTTTTTATCCTCTTATATACATTGGCATACAGTTAGTGAGTATTTACGTAAACGTTAGGTTGATGTGATCTTTACTTAACAATCAGTTAATTTTCGCAAAAGATCATCAAAAGTTTGATAACAATCTATTCACACCCCTCTAGGTTGTATTGTTAACCCCAACAATTGGTATTAGAGCCAAGTCCCTCATTTTAAAATGCATTTCTTCTTAGTACAAAGATATTTTATTATGGCTAATCTTGGTAGCTTCTTTACTATTGATGCTCAAGCTCTCAAATAGCCATCATACTTTGATGGAAGCAACTATGGCTATTTAAAGCAAAGAATGAAGTCATATATCAAAGCCGCAGACCTGGATATTTGGGATATAGTTGCAAATGATCTAGTAGTACCAGCTCCTGAGCTCTTGCTCGAGAATATGGTCAAGAAGTAGTAGCTGTCAACAATACAAAAGAAGCTAAAAAACGAGCCGCTCTTAATGCAAGTATTCTGCATTATCACATTCTGAGTTTAATAGAATTTCTTGTTATGATACAACAAAGAAAATTTGGGATCGCATCATGTTGATATTTGAAGAAATAGAAAGAGTCGAAGAAACAAAGCTAAACATCTTGCTCAAGAATTACGAATTGTTTATAATGAAGTTTGATGAAACAGTAACACATATGTTCACACGATTTACTGAAATAATGAATGAACTTGCTCTTCAAGGAAAAATTTACACAAATGCTAAGAAAGTAAACAAGCTACTATGAGCTCTTCCCAAAGAATAGAACATCGTGAAGTCCTTATTACAGGAAACCATGATGATTCAACTAATCACAATGGACGAGCTTATAGGAACATTCATGTCCTATGAAGTTGAGTTTTAAAATGAAGAAACCAACTTTCAAGGTAAGAAAGTCATTGCGTTTAAAGCTAACCATGATGATACAAGTGGAGAAATATTCTCTGATGATGAAGAAAGTGATGAAGACATGGCATTACAAATAAAGAAGTTTAAAAGCTTCAAGAGGAAAGGATGAAACTATAAAGGAAAAAAATCATCTAAACATCTTGACAAAAAAAAAGCCTTACATGAATAAGGAAGAATTCAAAGGTAAGCATATCGTGTGCTATGAATACAGGAAACTTGGACACATAAAACCATAATATTCATCATTAAAACAAAACAAAAAAAGAAAGGAAAATTTAAGAAGAAGAAAAAGGCATTGAAAGCAAAAATATGGAGTCACACCGAATGTGAGTCAAGTGATGAAGAAGAAATAGATATTTGTCTCATGACTAACTTAGAGCTAAAAGAAGATGATGTAAAAGATTCTGAACCATTTTATGATGAATTATGAGATTTTTTAAAGGAAATGTTTGAAGAACATCAAAAGGTTTCAAAAGGAATTTCTACTCTAAAAAAGGAGGTTCGCGATCTTACTATTGAAAACCTCCCTAGCAAAACTCTCATTGATAACCTTAATAAAGAGTTAGATCTTCAAATAAATTAGGCAAAGCTCTTGCAGGTTGAAAATGAGAATGTTAAGGATAGAATATCAAAAATTAATACCAAATTTTTTCTTGGTTCAAAAACCTTACAACACATTCTCTCTATTCAACTCCCTTACTATGACAAGAGTGGTCTTAGACGTGAAAGAAAGAAAGACAAGACGAATCATTTTCCAAAAATAAAAGATAGATTAAAGCACAGACCTCCTATATACCTTTATAAGTCCTATTTTGTTAAACATTTCACTAAGGCTACTAGTTAAAAATTTCCTAGATATTCAAATTGTGAAGAATATAGTCATTTCAAATTGGATTGTCCAAAAAAAAAAAAAAAGGGAAGACTGGCTGGTGTCTTGATCTTGAACCAAAACCTAATCACAAGGAACCCAAGTTTATGTGGATATAACAAAAAGATGAAATTGACTTTGATTTTAGGTCATCTTGAAGAAAAATAAGTGGTATTTGGACAGTGGGTTTCCAAACATATGACCACTATCCCAGACATATGATTGGAGGCAACAACAAGTTTGTAATGCTTATAACCATAAATAGAGACATAGTCACATTTGGAGGAAAAGATAAAGGAAAAATCATCGGGAAATGAAACATTAGATTGTGAAACCTAGTTATTGAAGATGTCTCACTTGTATAAGGGCTTTAGCACAATCTCCTGAGGATAACCCAACTCTGTGATAAAGGATACAAGATAAAATTCGAGAAAGGTAAATGCATTCGCATTAGTAAGGACAAATCACAAACATTCACTAGGAACAAGTATGACAACATCTACTTACTTGATATCAACCTTGAGGAATCATACTATTTAATGTCTATAAAGGAAGAACAAGATCTATGTCACAAGAAATTAGGTCATATTAATGTAAATCAAATTCAGAATATATCATCTAAAGATTTAGTTCGTGGTTTACCAAAAATCAATTATAGCAAGCGTGACTCATGTAATGCATGCACATTGGAAAAATAGGTAAGAAACTCTTTTAAATTTAGGGGTAAGTACACTATTAGTGCCAAAAGTTGAGTATAGTGCTCACTTTGGTGTCAAAAGTTTCTGTCAAATCACTTAAGTGCCAAAAAGTTTTAAAAATGATCATTTTAGTGCCAGCTCCGATCTGGTTGGCTGAAAATCCGACATGGCAGTTTTTTTATTAATTTTTGAAGCTGATGTGGCTTGTCGGAGAGTACAATCAGCATTTAAACAACAAAACGACGATGTTTGGTGTGTCTCCCCTAATTCAAAACCCTAAATCTCCAGATAGTCGCCGTCCTCGACGGCCCTCGCACTCGACAGCCGCGACTCCAACCCCAATCCCGACCCCGACGATGGCCACTCGGTAGCCAAGTCGAAGGCCATGATCTGGCCAGTGCTCAGGGAGGCTGCCGACGAGTGCGCCGCCCCCGATCTCTCCCTCTCTATCTCCAATCTCCCCGACAAGTGCCTGGCTTGTATCTTCCAGTAACTAGGCTTCGGCAACCGGGGCAAGTGCTCCCTCGTGTGCCGTCATTGGCTCGCGATCGAAGGCTAGAGCCGCTAGAGGCTCACCCTCCACGCCCACTCGGAGCTGCTGGACGCAGTCCTGGTGCTATTCGCGCAAGTTCGACTCGGTCACGAAGCTCATGCAGAAAGCGCGAGTTCGACTCGGTGCAAGTCGTTGAGCATCGGTGACGACGCGCTCGTGCTGATCTTCCTCAAGTGTAGGAACCTCACGTGCCTCAAGCTACGGCCAAGTGAGCTAGGTCGGCGGCCGACGAGGATCGAAACCCTAATTTCAATCTCCAAATAAATAAAAAAAAATCCCAAAATGAGTTGTGCGGCATCGTTTTTGTGAGGCCATCCACTTAGGACGGCAAAACGATGTTGTTTTCTTAAGGATGACGGAAAACGACGTCGTTTAAAAGCTATGTCAAATTTTTTTTTAAATATAAAAGCCACGTAATCATTTTGGCCAGAATCTCTCGCCAGTAGCACCAAAGTGATCGTTTTTCCTTTGATTTGGCACTTAAGTGATTTGATAGAAACTTTTGGTACCAAAGTGAGTGTCGTACACAACTTTTGGCACTGATAGTGTACTTACTCCTATAAATTTACTAAAGCCACTGCCACTAACAAATCTCTGTAGCTATTACATATGAACCTATTTGGGCCAACATGAACAACTAGTCTAGGATGAAGAAAATATTGTCTACTTAAGATTCACTTGCGTAATGTTATTATCACATAAGAATGAGGCATATTATTTTTTTGAAAAATTTTCTTGACAAGTTCAAAATGATAAGGGATACAACATCACCACCATTAGAACTGGCCATGGAGGAGAATTTGACAACCAAAGTTTTACTAAGTATTATGATGAAAATGAGGTGGAACACAACTTCTCCACTGCTTATACTCCTTAATAGAATAGGGTGGCAAAAAGAAGAAATCGATCACTGCAAGAAATGGCTAGAACAATTTTGATCAAAAGTAGTGCACTTATTTCAAGGTTGAAGCTATTGTCTCTGCATGTTACACCCTCAATAGAGTGTTACTGACCCATGGTAGAAAAGACTTCTATGAAATGCACAAAGGAAGAAAGCCTACTTTGCATTACTTCCACGTATTTGGATGCAAATGTTTTATTTTCAAGAATACAAATGACAACATTGAAAAGTTTGATGCATGAGTTAATGAATACATTTTTCTTGGTTACTCAACTACAAGTAAAATCTATCAAGTTTTTAGCAAAGATTCAAAGGTAGTGGAAGAATCATTGAATGTGAAATTCATGGATGATAAAAAGGGGTTCAAACCGATGACTGCAAAGACATCATACATATATCTACACTAGTCACTCATAAATAACAGCAACCGCAACCGTCAGTTAATCTCTCAAATCAAGGACAATCTTCCAAAGATTGGAGATTCAAGTCTAACCATCCTAAGGAACAAATAATAGGAAAGATGGATGTGGGAATCAAAGCAAGATTATCTCTCAAGAGTATGTTAAGTTCTTTGGCTCTCATATCCCAATTTAAGCCCAAGGAAGTAAAAGATGCTCTCAAAGATGAAAGCTAGATTGAAGCCATGCAAGAGGAATTACATCAATTCAAAATCAACAATATATGGGAACTAGTTGCAAGACCCAATGATCATATTATAATAGGAACCGAATGAGTATTTCGAAACAAACTTGACGAAACAAGTAATGTTGTATGTAACAAGGCAAGATTAGTTATTAAAGGATACCTACAGGAGGAAGGTATTGATTTTAATGAAACCTACGATCTTGTTGTTATATTAGAGGCTATACGTTTATTATTAACTTATGCTTATTTCCATGATTTCAAACTATATCAAATGGATGTTAAGAGTGTATTTTTAAACGGTTATATCATAGAAAAAAGTGTATGTTGAGCAACACCGGGTTTTGAAGAAACATAAAGATCTTGTGATGTTTATTGTCTCAAGAAGGCACTATATGGACTAAAGTAAGTACCCAGAGCCTAGTACGAAATGTTAAATAACTTTTTGACAGATCATGAATTTGAAAAAGATAACGTAGATACCACTCTCTTTATCAAAAGAAAAGGTAAAGATTTGCTTATTGTTCAAATATACGTTGATAATATAATTATTGGAGCCACTAACAACATACTATGCAAGGATTTTGTAAAGATGATGAATAGTGAATTCAAGATAAGCCTGATCAGTGAGCTAAGCTTCTTTTTCAGACTTCAAATCAAGCAATCTTCTAAAGACACCTTCATACATCAAGAGAAGCATGCAAAGGAAATAGTAAAGAACTTCGATTTGGAAGGATACAAGAAAATCGAGACGCCCATGTCATGTTCTATCAAGTTGGACAAAGATGAGAAATGTAAGCTTATCGACTCCAAGCTATATAGAAATATGATAGGTTCACTTCTATACCTAACAACATCTAGACTTGATATTTTATTTAGCACCTGTTTACGTGCTAGATTTCAATCAAATCCAAAAGAATCGCATTTATCAGCTATCAAACAAATTATTCGATACATTAGATTCATTAAAAAATTAGGGATTTGGTATCCCAAAAATACATACTTATGCTGCTTAGATACTCAGATGTTGACTTTGCATGTTGCAAGGTGGTAGAAAAAATACATCAGGTACTTGCCAACAACGAGAAAATATACTGATTTCTTAGTTTTTGAAGAAACAAAATTCAGTCGCTCTCTCAACCACTGAGGCTGAATATATTGCACTCGGAAACTGTTATGCACAACTTATTTGAATGAAACAAAAACTAAGTGATTTTAGAAAAGATGAAGATTGTATTCCTATTATGTGTGATAACACCAGCACTACATTCTAAAGCAAAACACATCAAGGTAAGACATCACCTCGTCAGAGATCATATTAACAATAACATATATATACAATTTGTAGAGTCAAAACAGCAGCTAGCAGACATTTTCACCAAGCCACAGGATCAACCAACCTTCTAATACATTCATGGTAAACTAGGAATATGCAATGCTTTAGAATGACATCATCTAGGTAATGTTTCAATTATATCAAAAATGTCGAGTACGGTAGAAACAATAGGTATGCACCTACTGTATTAATTCAAAAAAAGTTATCGTTACAAGTACTAGTTTGTTTCCATTCTAACTACATATACCCTATCTATATATGTTATAGTTGTTATAATAGAATTTATAAGTACAAATTTACTGCCTGTTTAATTGATAAAATTTGAATACAAAATAATTACAGATAAGAAAGTTACCGTCGAGAGACAACGGCTAACTCTCTCACTCTATGTGAAATACACTGCTCCTATTTATAGAGAGTTAGTATTTCCATCCGTGCGACTGTTCATACTTACTATCTTGTATCTATTCTACTTCACTTACTCAAAACTCTCGCTTATTCTACATTCAAATTTTTCTACACTAAAAAACCATGGCACCCAAAGCTTGCCCTTCTTCCAAGGTCATAAGAAAATCCTCATGTAGCATTGGCTGAACGTCCAAAATCTCTAGAGAGGAGGTCATCCAACAAGAAGAGTCTCCGGAGGCCACTTAAAGTCAGAGTATGGCTCAAGTTGGTGGGTTAACAACTACTATCACCCCATTGCCTACAACAATAGAAAAAAAAAAAAAGCTTGTAGTAAAAACTCCTAAATCTCGGGTGCCAGCAAAAAAGGATAATAGGCAATGTACCACTTATGGCACCATTGGTCATAGCCACTCCATCATCATTAGCTCCTACCCAAATACTTCCGAGAGATCTATTGAAAGGCCTAGTTGCTCTCATGGAAACCCATGGATCAGAGCTAAAAAACCTCCTCAAGTTTGAAGCCATAGAACGCAAACCCTACAACTTGAACAGGCATTGACTATTCAAGAAAAACCAACCACTGAACCATCACATTCAACTGCTCAACCCTCTCAATTCTCTCAACTGTACCTTAGAAATCCTTAACTAAAAGGAAGATACCTTTGAACTAGTTGCTCTCAAAGACAAAGGCAAACATATTATTGAAGAAGTAGAGATCATTCCTGAGCCAATCACTTCACAAGCTGAGGGAAATGAAGCCACAAAAGAAACAGGAGAAGCCCTAGGAGATAAACATTGAGAAGATGATGACGACAAAGTATTTTAAAACTATGAACCCATTATTGATTTTGACAAAGATGAAAATTTCAAATTCAATGTCTTTCTTTCAATGGAACATAAACTTGCAAACATCACTTCTACAATCGAGGCATTATTCCTTGTCGTTATGTTGATTTTGAGTTTTTAGATAATCATGGGATTTTTCTCTCTAAACTTTTTGAAACACTTCCGCTCAAATTATTGTACTTCATGAAAGAAGAGGCTCATCTTGCCCTTGTAGTAATATTTTACTCAAATCTATATTTTCCAAACCGAGACTTTCTCATCTTCACTTTCATGGACAAAACTATGTTGCGACTTTTAATGAACTGGTTGAGATCATCCAAACCGAATACAATGTCTTCAAACGCATTCCAATAGAGCTTGATGAGGCCTATAACTTTGTTTTAAAAACTCCCAACTTTGCTCGCAATTCTAGGGAAATTGTTCCATTGAGTCTCATTCCTTTCAAAATAAATTTCATTCAAAAGATCCTTACTCTCTATCTTAATCCAAAAGCATCTTCTATGAACAATGTCTTTCGATACAAGGTAAGAGGGATTTGGGCCATCCTCAACAAGTTTGAAGAGTTTTCTTTCCCCACATGATCTTTATCCACTTGTATCGCATGGTCAAGAGAAAGACGAGGAAGCTACCTATGGTGCTTTGGTCACGCGCATCTTCAAGCATCTCAAGATTGACTACTTTGAAGCACTACCAATTGTCATTCCAAATGTAGAAATTGGGAAGAAAACACTGGACAAGATAATGCTCAGGATGACGCCGGAAGGATGGTCAATCGCTGAGGAGATATCATCCCCATTGGTCACGATGATCATGATAGAACAATGGCAAAGCTCAAAGAAAGACTTGTTGAGCGCTCTAAACCAAAAAGCGTAAACATGCTAAGGCATCAGCACCATCCAAGGCCCCTTGTCCACCTTAACTAGAAAGATCACCTTCACTTGTTGTGGATGCACTTGCCTCTCCTACCAGCTTTAACCAATTACAAGCGGATGTCAAGGAAATCAGGAACACTCTCTTGTCCCTGACTAGATACATGGTAAAAATCGAGCGTACCTTCCTTAGCCTAGATTGCTACAACCCTACACGCCCTAAACCAGAGACTATCAAACTCGAATAGCTCGCTTAACCAAGTCGGGTCAGATCTAAAGTTAGGTCGTTAGCTCAACTAGGTTGGTTTGTCGGGCTGCTGACATCATGGGCTGCTAACATCATGATGACATCAGCCCAAGTGCGTACAACACATGCGTTAGCTTTGCCTGCATGTGAGGACGTGTGGAGGCGTGTGGGGGCATGTGCTTGACGCCCAGCAGCACGTGGTCGCGTGTGGGGTGCGTGTGGACTCCTCCGACAACATACCACCCATGGGTTTGCTCCTTGATGGGCTCTTTCCTTTTATATAATCAAAATTGATTTTTGCAGTACGAAAAAGCGTGAAAAAAAGGGTAAAAACTATATGTTCATTTTCTAATCTATGGAGGCTTTAATACTACATGTTATTCGCGAAAGCGCAGTCCCACGATCTGCATAACTAGAACAAGAACATATGTAACCGAGTAGAAAGATTGACACACCTATTTTGAAGTCCATTGTTCTCGATACGGAAAAATGACGATCCAAGTACAAGTGTTTCTTCTTTATTGGCATCTGTATCACTAGTACAATGAGTTAGTCCCTCACTCTTAGCACTTGGTAAACGCTCCTTTGTGAGGATAATTGTGTGTGTTAGCGTCAGGGGAGAAACTTGAGCATTATTTATAAAGTTTTCAAATAGGCCCTCTCATTATGGATTGAGCTCAACTCGGCCCATACTAGCCAATCACATATTAGACTAATTAGATAACATTTTATCTCATCTTAAACTAATCTCATAAAACGGTAAATTACAATATCGATTAATGTAGCTCGTATTAGGAAAACTCTTACAATAAAGGCTTGAAGTGACCATAATTGTTTCAAATAAGGATTGGAAGTGGTTATAATTACTTCAAATAAGGGTTGATCTCGCTAGTTACAATTAGTGAAATATTCTTACCAATCAAAGGGCATTTTCGTTCGAATTCAATTTGAAATTGAAATTATTTTTTATTATTTTCTTTTTCTATTTTCTTTTCCAACCAGGGATGGTGAGGGCTTGGTAACCCTCACCAGCTCTTGGAAAGGGCTAGCAAGGACTCGATGACCCTCGTTAGCCGATGTTAAGCACTAACCAGGGCATGCAAGCCTTTGCTGGCTATGAGTGAGGCCACCTTTATCACGCCCCGAACATCGAGAGCGCGCACATCCCTCGATGGTCGATCAAATTGCGACATTCCCAGGACGCATTGTCGACCCATTCATTTTATTGTACATGCGAAGCGAATTAAATAATCTCCAGACACCAACAAACATGGGGTAGAAAAGCAGGACAATCAGGTAACACAAAACACACTTTATAGACATGCCAGGTTTATATACAAAAATGTCTAAATCCTACAAGTATTTATACAAGTCTAGATCAAAAGGGGCTACTAAGCCATCTAAGTTCCGGATTCTTCAGTAATCGGCTCTGGGTCCACCACGACACCATAAGGGGTGTCGATATCCATAGGGTGCCCTACTTCCCACTCCTCGATTCCCAACGGGAGGTTCGTCAAAACCTTGTAGGGGACCCTCCCGACCTCCTTGAGGAAAGTTAATGAACCACATTATGTATTGGTGAGGTACCAACTGAGGTCGGCCTTCCTCGACCCAAATCATGGACTCAACCAACTCACGAGTCAGGTTAATCCCGGGAATTGAGAAATAGGTGTACTGGAAGTCCATCACTTGCGGGACCCCGTAACACATGTCATACTTCCATCTAGAGACCTGTAAAATTTAAACCACGACGGGATGAGACAATGTCTCAGTGAGTCTACACCCTAAACCCCGATTAGGAAGAAAATTCACCTAGAGGCACCCTAAACATACACCATATAAGACTTACCTTACCTCAGCACCTCCCTGCACATTAGTACAACACATATACATATGTATACAGCAAACATTTTTAATAACTGGAACGATGCACAACAATCACCAAATATCCACAGGAGTCCCAATTATAAGGCCAAATCGTTATGACACGTCCTATTCCTTGCCACACAATTTTGTCCCATAATCAAGCGCAGTTATCTCACTCATTCAAGCATCCCAATTAATTACGACCCAACGGGCACGGCCAACTAAACAGTCAGCGGTCATCCAACATAACCGGGCGTTGTCCTACTTCGTCGAGCATGGCAACGTCTACATCTAGACAGCATTCTCCAATGAGCATCGGCCCAGCCTCCACTACGACCGACATTCATTGACAAGGGGCATTCCATATAGGAGTATCACCCTCGATTTTCATCGAGTGACGGGTTCTCATAGCGATCACATGCACATCCATTCTCGGCCAAGGACATCATGCTTTGCACTCAAATGTCTCAATGTCAAATAATGAACTTGGCCTATTTTCTTCATATTAAAAACACTTGGTAAAATAATTGTGCGTGGACACATGATCAGATTGAACCATAAAACGTGATATCTTCTCTTTCAAAAATCCCACGATTTAAAAAAAAAAAAATTTGGTGTCAAATCCCGACACCTGGTATTTTTTTAAGTAAATACCAAAATTTCATATTTTTGAAATAATAAATCAAAAATCATCAATCAACATTCAATTGCATAAATTAGCACTCAACTGCACAAACCAATACAACCATGATGATCAACACAAAATTCTGATGACCAGCTATCCTGGTATAATTTACACTAATTAATAAATAATTAAATAAATTACATTTAATTAAATAAATTGCAAAATAATTAAATTTAACCACTAATTAATCTACACACACTAATCTAACCACCTAATTGGACTAATTAACCAATCCAACTAGGCTAGCTACATATAAACCTACTAAACTAACTGTCGCAACCTAATTTTTCGGGTTTACCACCTAAAACTAGGTTAATGGGCTACTAAGCTTAATGGCTTAGCTCGGGCTCTCCCAAGCCCATACCAAATCGCGACTTAAGTCTAATTTTTAAATATGCAAAACATTATCTAGGAGTCGCCACTAATCGGTTTACGGTAGGTCGATTAGACACCTAAGTAAAATAAAGGGAGATTTATTTTACTTTACGAACCAGAGACTAAGGGTTTTACTTGGTTACACTAGAATTTTCTAATGCCCTTTCGGTACCATTTCCTTTTATTTATTTTTTTTTTAAAAATGTTTTTGCAGGCAGCTTGGATTTATTTTAACTTTGACTTCTACTATGTCAAAAGGTGATCACACAGGTGCTCAACCATTATTGAATATTCAAATAAGAAAATAAATAAATTGCATCACACAAAGCAAGCATTTTTTTTTTTTTTTGGGTTTTCTTAAGAGTTAGAAAAATGCTTTTTTTTTTTTGAGCTAAATGACCTAATTTTACTAATATGCGAATTCAAATTAAATGGGCCTAATATGCAATCTAGTTAACATGCACCTCATGACCTAATTTACTAATGAACATATTCTAATTAAATAATCCTATTATGCAAACTAGTTAATATGCACCTAGTATTTTTGTAGTTTTTATTGAAATTCAAGATTAATAAAACCCTAATTAAGTTATCTAAAAAATAATTTTCTAATTCATTTTTGGGATTAATTTTGACTTAAACCCTATTATGTCTTAGAAAACTATTTTTTTTTAATGAGAATATAAAAACATGCCAATTTTATGTAAGACTCTATAAAAGAAAGGTTGTTTAAGAATGACCCTAACCTATCTTAAAAAGATATCTAAAAATGCAATTCTAAAAATATAATCCAAAAAAAAAGTACTAAACCTACATGTCCTATATGCTCATGCAAGATTTTGATTTTGATTTTTTTTAGTTTTTTTTAAGACAAGTAATTATTAAATAAATATTAAATCTAAACTCTCAACAAACTCAACCAAGGAAGGATTAAAATAGTCGAAAAAATAACCTGTTGTCTCACAGGTCAAATTAACGGTTATTCTAACCTTAATTATCATGACAAAGAGATCAAAATAATTACAAATCTGATCCGAAGTCTTACGGACCAAATTAAGTAATTATCGTCATTTAACAATTGAAATTCTACCAAAAAGCCCAAAAAGTAATATAATTAAAAAATGATCCGATGTCTCTCGGATCAAATTAATAATTATATTAATTTCAGACAAAATCCCTATGGGTAATGCATACTAAATTCACAAAATATTAACATCCAACATTACAAATTAAGTACCTAAGCAAAAAAGCTATCAAATGAACTAAAAAAAACAAGTGAAAAGAATAAAATAAACTAACCTATACAAAAAAGGGTAAAAGTAAAAAGTAAAAAGTAAAAAAAAAAAGAAAATGGAAAGCTACCTAAGGTGAGTAACGGAGACAGGGGGGTTGACGCCGGGGAGGTGCTCAGGCGAAGGGCTGCCGGGATCGGAACTCCGGCAAGGGCAGATCGGCGGAGAAGTGGCGTTCGACGGGGGCGAAGGCGTGGTGGTGAGCGAGATCGATGGGGGTGAGCTTCGCGGGTGAGGCGGAGTGGCGTCGAGCGGTGATGACGCAAGTTGCTGGCCTCAATTTGCTGCGGTCGTCGCTGGTGGTGTCAAGCTCGTGTGCAGGGTGGAGGTGCAGGCATGGCGTTGCTCGAGGGGGCGCGGCGGTGATGGGTGGACAGCGGTGTTGCAACTGCGGCGGTGGTGGCCGACGGACCGAAGTGGAGAGCACGACGGCCGGCGCAAGGCTGGCGAGATGCGGGTAGTGCGGTGGTGGCGGAGGTGCGGATGGAGACGCGTGCGCAGGTGCGGAGGAGGAGGACGGCGGGTGGGCAGCTGCAGCACCAAGCGACCAGCAACCGCGACGAATTCCCGAAGAAGATGAACAATAGGGGTCTTTTTTTTTATTCTTTTGCTGTTCGGTCACTTCCTTTCTCTGTCTCTCTCACGTCTCATTTTCTGCAGTCTCTCTTTATGCTTTTTTTTTCTCCTTTTTTTTTTAATCCCCTCCCCCTGACTTCATATTTCCTTCTTTCTCTCTGACGATGGTCTCTCCTTTTCTTAATTTCCTCCTTTCTCTCAACCGTGTCTCTCTACGGGCTCCCCTTTTTTCTTTAATTGTTTTTTTTTGACAAACCTCTCAAATGAAATTTTTTTCATTCTCTCTCCCTCTAATGAATTTTTTCGTCCCCCCCTTTCTCTCGCTCCCCTCCTTGCGTATTTATAGGGTTCTTGAAGTCCAACCCACTTTAGTGTGAATAGGAGGCGGCCGTAATTTCCTCCCCGTTCACGTCCGGTTCTTTTCCAAATAAGGAGGCCACCGCCTGACACTCATTAATTTAGCCACAACTATTGACTTTTCTTTGCTTGTTACTTGCTTCTTTCTTGAACACACTTGTCCTTGCTTCACCAAAATTCACAACCCACACTTGAGAGAGTATATTATAATATATTATGGGCTTCCCTTTGCTTCTTCGAGGCTCCTCACGTCCGCCGAATTCTTGTGCATGCATGTGCATGCATTAATGAGGGGGAAAAATTGACGTTGGATTCTTCTTTCTTCTTCATGCTTGGGGCTTCTTGTGCGGCTACTTGTCACTCCCTTCTGTAGGATTGCCGCAACTTTTGACTTTTCTTGCTTGTTATTTGCTTCCTCCTTCAGCAAATTTCTCGCTGCTCTTCCCCGACAACCCACACTTGAGAGAGAGAGCATATTATATAATATATCATGGGCTCATTTTGCTTCTCTGAGGGTTCCTCTAGAATCCGCACGTCCGCCGAATTTGTGCGTGCATGCGCATGCATTAATGAGGGAGAGACAACGGACGTGCAAGAACTTCCTTCTTTTTTTTTTTTTTTTTTTTTTTGACTTTCGGTCTTTTGCGCGTTCAGACAAGCGGAGAGAGAGACCATCCTTTTTTGAACATTATCGACCACGAGCCGCTGCATCTTGTTGCCCTTTTAGTACCGATGCGAAAAAATGCGACTTCATGAAATGCAATTTTACTTTTTCTTTTCTTTTATTATTATTATTATTATTTTTATGCAACTAATTACTAAATGATTAGGCAAAAGTTAGGTGTCAACAGCTGCCCCTCTTTGAAGGTGAGCTCACAGAGGTTGTATTCAAAGACAATATGATACCTAAATTTTGACCAGGAACATGCAATAGATGATATTTTGGCGGGACTTTTTTTTTTTTTATTTTATAAATGCAATGTCATGAAAATGGGAATGCAAATGTGAGATATTGAAGAGGAGAGCATACCTGTAATTACTTACCAGTCAGAGTACGGGATGAATTTTTATCTGCTCCGCAAGTGTCCAGGTTCCCTGAAGAGTCCACATGAATTTATCCAACAGACGCTCAATGTTAGGTGAGATGCCTTGTTGAATTCAGATGACTCGAAATACCTAGATTCGAGTAAGATAGACGAGATTTGAGACATCCAGATCCAGACTGAGATGTCATGAAATTGGAGACTTAACCAATAGACACTCAATGTTAGGTGAGATGAATATTGGATTAAGAGGATTCGAAATACCTAGATCCAGACTAAGGTATAGCGAAAAAGATCAGAAAGCATTCATATCCAGAATGAAATGCTTAACAAAGAAGTTTTGAGACATCTAGATCCAAACTGAGATGTCAAGACTTTGGGGACTTAACCAATAGACACTCAATGTTAGGTGAGATGAATATTGAATTAAGAGGATTGGGAACTTGACCAATAGACACTCAATGTTAGGTGAGATGAATATTGGATTAAGAGGATTCGAGATACCTAGATCCATACTAAGGTATAACGAGAAAGATCAAAAAGCATTCATATCCAGAATGAAATGCTTAACAAAGGGTTTGAGACATCCAGATCCAAACTGAGATGTCAAGAAATTGAGAACTTAACCAATAAACACTCAATGTTAGGTGAGATGAATATTGAATTAAGAGAATTCGAAATACCTTGATCCAGACTAAGGTATGACGAAAAGGATCGGAAAGCATTCATATCAAGAATGAAATGCTTAACGAAGAGTTTTGAGACATCTATCAAGAATTTGGGAATACCTAGGACAAACTTGGGATATTCGTGAAGGTCACTTACCTCTTGGTAGAAAGAAGTTTTGGGACATCGACAATGTACCTCAAATATTCATGAAGGTTTCTCACCTCGAGGCTTCTGAAAGCAACATAAATGTCAAGAGCTCTTGGGTCTTCAAGGAAACATTACCTCATCGACATGATTAGAGCAAAAATACATGCATTTACCAAAGAAGTAAGCAATTCAGCACACTCCAAAGTCCACTTAAGTTTTTTTTTTTTTTTTTAATCAAGATTTGTGCATGATGGTTTTACCATATTTGCACCACCAAATTTCCACTGGGGAGAATCATCACTTAAGACAATTTTCACTCATGACATGGATTTTCAAGAATACCAAATGAGAGACTTTCAGTTAGAAAGGACTTTCACTCACTCTCATTAAGAAGGCTATTTTGTCCCAACCATTAATGTGGGATCACAGGAATCACTCAATCTTACTTTCATCATGTCGATGATGGTTCGAGTATACTCGCAAGCGGTACGACCTTGTCAATCTGAGAGGCTTTTGTCAAGACTGTAATGTGGGCTTGGTCAATGGCTTAACAAAGAGGGACTCTTCGAGTCAAGGCTAATGAAAGAACAATACTTTGCAATCATCTCCGGGTTTACAAGTCAAGTAACCTGCGAAATGAGATAGAAATGGTCTTGCTCACACTTCTTCGAGCGATGCTTATGAGCATATGAATTCCTACATTAATTTCAGTGCCCTAATCTGAAGAGACTTTGTAAGGGACGTAATGTAGGTCAAGTTCATGGGTTGAGAAATGAATGGATCATTAGGCTCAAAATGTGTATAAGGGGGATGAGAATTGGTGCTCATCTTGGCATTGTCACGGGTCTTCCTCTTCACCATTGGGATTTTCTCATAGGTACTATAAAAACTTGACATTTGAGTTCTTTGAGTACCACTCCATTGGGAATTCACCCTTTTACAATTGATCATCATCTATTTCGACTCTTTCTTTCATTTTCTATGGGCATCGGCCTTGCTTTTACTAGGCACACTGCTTTTGCATGCCCCTTCTGTTTTTTTTTTTTTTTTTTTTTGACTTTTGACTTTTGACACACTACATGTATTGAATCACCACATAATGCTTTAACATTTGGGTTCTTGGGGATTTTTTTTTTTTTGGGCACTTTGGACTCTATTGCTTGAATATTTGCCTTTTGCCTTGCCCTAGTGTGGGGGATGATCACCAATTGGGTTTAAATGAAACGAATTTACAGGCTCAAGGGGGTACGCAATGGATAAAGTGTGTAGGATAGAGAAAGAACTGCTCTTCATCATCCTAAGGCACTTAAATTACCGTATGAATTCAATGTAATAGCAATACCTGAAGATTGATGCAAGTGAGAGCAAGAATATTCCCATCAATTTCCTCACCTCACCTCATGATGTTGTCTTACCTCCAGCCTGCCCCAATGTGGGGTGGTTCTTGACAGGGGTAATTTAAAAATTATCCACGTGTGTGGGCTCAAAAGGGTTTAAACAATGGATGATCATGTAGTGTTTGGGATAGAGAACAAACCACCTCTCATCATTTCGATTATCGTACCTTTCGCGAGAGAACTCTTTACTTCATAGACATGAAACTTCCTTCACTCATCTCACTGGTGTATGAACAAGGGACTGTGTATAAGATAGAACTTGCCTTTCATCATTCTGACATGTCTCATTTAGCATATTCAATCCATTCCACATCATTCATTAACTTATCTGTGGTGATAATCTTCAGTGGAATTGGTAATTTAAACAGGTAAAACCATAATGCAAAAAATTCCCTTTGAAAGGTCACAATTACTTCATGAACTCATCAGCTTTGAACACAAAGGGTTTGCAGCCCAAAAAATAAAGAAAAGGATTGATTAAAAAAAAATTGTTTTTTTTTTGTGTTTTTTTTTTTGTTTTTGTTTTTGTTTGGCAAACTTGTTGCCATTTCCAGGGATCAAACCCTAGTCTTTCTCGGACCCTTTCATTCCCCATGCCACCAGGCCGAGGCGCCGGTGGTGTCTTCGTGAGCATTTCTTTTTCATTTAATTGAACCGACTTTGGGTCAACACGTCGATATATCGAATCAAATGAATTCGATATGTGTATGGAACATGGCCTACTTTTCATCTCATTCAATCCATTCCCACACAATTCAATGAAGAAATGAGTATCTTCAATTTACAACAAATTCTATCAAGGGTAATATTTCTTCATTGCATTGGAGTTAACAGGATTAGAAAACTCACGACCATCCATTTCTGTAAGGATTAAGGCACCACCAGGGAGTACCTTCTTCACCATATATGGGCCTCTATAATTTGGAGCAAATTTGCCTCCAGGATCAGGAAAAATTGGCAACACCTTTCTTAGAACTAGATCATTTACTTCGAAGTGTCTCGGCCGTACTTTCCGATTGAAAGACTTGGCTACTCTTTGTTGATACGCCTGACCATGGCAAAGAGCTTTTAACCTTTTCTCATCAATCAGGTTCAATTGTTCGAACCTTTGTCGTGTCCATTCGCCTCGGACAATTCCACTTGGGATAAGACTCTCAAAGAGGGGATTTCTACTTCCACGAGCAAGACTCGCCTCCATGCCATAGACTAAGGAGAAAGGGGTCGCCTCGGTAGATGTTTGGATCGATGTCCGATACGCCATTAGAGCAAAGGGTAACCTGTCATGCCAATCCCGATAATTCTTGGCTGTCTTAGCCAAGATCTTCTTGATGTTCTTATTAGCTGCCTCAACACTCCATTCATTTGTGGGCGGTATGGTGATGAATTCAAATGCTTGATTTTGAACTTACTAAACAACTCATCCACAAACTTGTTATTCAGATTTGTCCCATTGTCAGTGACAATTGTTTCAAGGACACCATAACGGGCGATTATGTCACGCTTGATAAACTTCACAACATTTCGGGCCGTGACATTAGCATATGATGCGGCTTCAATTCACTTTGAAAAATAATCTATTGCCACCAATATGAATCGGTGCCCATTTGAAGCTTTAGGATTTATTGGGCCAATCACATCGATCCCCCACATTGAGAAAGGCCATGGCTCAGATAATTGGTGTAACTCCATTGGAGGAACATTTATTTTATCTCCATGAATTTGGCAACGATGGCAACTTCTAACATGATGTATGCAGTCACTTTCCAGCGCAAGCCAATAGTAACCCAGTCTCATAATCTGCTTGGCTAACATGTGCCCATTCATGTGTGGGCCACAAACTCCTTCATGCACTTCTTGCATGATTTGGGTAGCTTCTGCTTCATCTACGCATCTCAATAAAACTGAATCATAAGACCTCCTGTATAAATTCTTACCACTAACAAAGAATTTTGAGGCCATCTTCATTATGTATTTTCTATTGGCTGGAGTGCTTCCTTCAGGAAATTCCTGCTTTTGAATATAGTTCATGATATTGTAATACCATGGCTTCTCATCAAACTCTTCATTCACGACCATACAATAAAAAGGTTTGGCTAGAACCTCGATTTTCAAAGGCTCAACTTCTAAACCATCAGTAACTTGCAACATAGATGACAATGTTGCCAGGGCATCGACGAACTGATTATGAGATCTAGCCAAGTAGTCAAATGAGATTTCATCGAACTCTTTTACCAACTCTTCGAGGTACTTGTGATACGACAGTAATTTGGCATCCCTGGTCTTCCATTCACCTACAGTCTGGAGTATGATAAGTGCAGAATCTCCATATACTTTCAATTTGGCCACTCCCATTCCAATTGCGGCTTGAAGTCCGAGAATACAAGCTTCATATTCAGCTATATTGTTAGTGCATGGGAATATTAATTTCGCAGCTACTGGGTGATGTTGTCCATCTGGGGATATCAGTACTGCCCCAGTACCAGAACCGGACAAGTTCACAACTCCGTCAAAGAACATGGACCATGCATCTTCATTTACGGCCAAAATACGATCATCCAGGGGATAATCATCATCATTCAAGGTTCTAGTATTCTCGGCCAATATATCAGCAATGACTCAGCCTTTAACTGATTTTTGTGGTATGAATTGCACGTCGAATTCCGAAATCAGGACCTGCCATTTAGCTAACTTTCCCACCAGAGCTGGTTGATTAAACAAATACTTGATGGGATCGTTCTCAGTCACGAGAAATGTCTGGTAATGCAATGTGTACTGTTGCAATCTATGCAATACCCATACTAATGCAGCACAAGTTTTTTCAGCATCAAAATATTTTAGCTTTGAGACAGTGAACTTTTTACTTAGGTAGTAAATAGCTCGTTCCCTCTGATCCACGGGACTTTTCTGAGCTAACATCGCACCCAGTGACTCACTATGGATTGTGAGGTACAAAATCAAAGGATGCCCGATATTGGTGGGACAAGAACGGGTGGACTCATCAAATATTGCTTCAGCTTATCAAACGCCTCTCGACATTCATCATTCCACTCAACTTGTACGTTTTTCTTCAAGAGTTTGAAGAATGGCTTAGCAGTCTCAGAGAGTTGGGAAATGAATCGTGCAATGTAATTCAATCTGCCTAGGAGACTCCGGACCCCCTTCACTGTTGATGGAGGTTGTAGCTCACATATTGCCTTGGCTTTAGATGGGTCAATCTCGATCCCTTTACTACTCACAATGAACCCAAGTAGTTTACCTGACGCCGCCCCGAACACACACTTGGCAGGATTTAAACGAAGCTTGAATTCACGAAGCCGATCAAATAACTTCCTGAGGGTTTTGACATGACTTCTCCCGGGTCGGGTTTTTGCAATCATATCATCGACATATACCTCAATTTCTTCATGCATCATGTCATGGAACAACGTAACCATGGCTCGTTGGTAAGTTGCCCCTGCATTTTTTAGTCCAAAGGGCATGACCTTATAATGAAAGGTTCCCCATGGGGTGATAAATGTTGTCTTCTCTTTGTCTTCAACCTTCATTCTTATCTGATTGTACCCAGAAAAACCATCCATGAAAGAGAATAATTCAAATCCAGCAGTACTATCCACGAGAACATCGATATGTGGCAATGGGAAATCGTCTTTTGGGCTGGCCTTGTTCAAATCCCGATAATCAACACACACTCGGACTCGACCGTCTTTCTTCATGACCGGTACTATGTTGGCCACCCATTCAGGGTACTACGAGACTTCGATGAATCCCACTTTGAGGAGTTTCATTACTTCCTCTTCTATCTTCTTTGAGAGCTCCGGTTTAGTCCTCCAAAGCTTTTGCTTCTTAGGGTGCACGTATGGATTAGTGGGCAAACAATGTTCCACAATGGATAGATCTAAACCTGGCATATCAGCATACGTCCAGGCAAAGATATCCTGATATTCTTTTAGCAATTGAGCCAGGTGCTCGGCCTCATCTTTGGGAAGATTTGCCCCGATTTTTATCTCTTTGGGATCCTCGGTATCACTCAAATTGATAGTGACGGTTTGCTCGGGGGTGAGAACTTTGGGTTTTTCATTCTGCTCCCAACTATGTTGTACTTCAATGGAGTCACCATTCGGCTCCTCAGGGTCTTCACTATAATCGCTCATGGTATTGGATTGAACCAATTTCACCTCCTTGCCTACCATAAGGTTACTCTTGAAACATAAAATAGATAATTAAAAAAAAAAACAAACAGGACTAAACGACATGGATGTCTTATCTATTTTTTTGAATTTTCCTTCCTTCCTTAGGATTTTTCCTTTTTCAAAATTTTCTTTTTTTAAAAAAAAATTTGGCAAAACATTTGGAAAACCTTTTGACACGAGAAAGCATGATGAAGCCCAGGCCTCAGAATTCTCCTTGGATTTTTCTTTTCTTTCATTGGTTGGATATCATCACCGGGCTGGTTTGGTATACTCCATCATGCCCTCAAAATAAAGTTGGTAATTGTAATTGATATTCATCAATCAAATTACATTTATTGGAATGGAAAGTACGACAATCAAAGCAAATATCAACTCCTAACAAGCGATATGCAAAATGCGATAATCAAAGCGAAAGCAAATCCTGAAAAACATTAAAAGCGATAAGATTCCCGCGCAGGGGAGTATAGAAAAGTAAATGTGTTACTCTTGTGGGCTAGCACCCATTTCCTCCGATGGTTCTTCGTTAATGGCACTTATAAGGAGATCATCGAATAGGGCCGTGATCCCTTCCATGTCATTATCTAGATCCTCTGTCTTTGAAGTTGTTGGGTCATCCATGCTACTCCATCCATTGGGCGCGATACCTCGGGTGTCGATCACTCCTCCTTCATCATGCATCATTCTAGTAGGGCCGGGGAATGTCTTGCGAATATCGAGGAATAACGAGTTTTTCCTCTCTTGTTCATGTCCTCCCCCTCTTCCATGGTACCCTAATCCGGCAGAACGAGACCTTCGAGGGGTTTCAATCGGATTCCGGATACCCTGCTCTTTTTTACCAAGTCCACGACCAGGAATAAAGCGATTTCCAACCATCACTCTTGCTACCATAACTGCTGCATTTGACACATCAAGGATGGGTGGTGTTGATCCTCGAGATGCATGAATAGTGGACACGAGCTCGAACGATTGGTAACTCGACTCCTCCCTAGGTTCCGGCTCGACATAGGGGATGGCCGTCTCATGATAAATCCGATGATCCTCCTCGCCATGAACAATGACTAGCTTTCCTTTGACAACAAATTTCACGTTTTGGTGAAGACTTGATGGCACAGCTCCAGCAGTATGAATCCAAGGACGACCTAATAGGAAATTGAATCTAGTAGGGATGTCCATTACCTGGAAAAGGATGTTGAACATCACCGGACCTATTTGCAAGTCAAGGTGGGTCTCCCCTATAACCTCCTTTCTTGTACCATCAAAAGCTCGGACTGAGGTCTTTGCAACATTTATTTTTGAAGGATCTATTTTAAGGCGGTGGAGAGTTGCCAATGGACAGATATTCAATGCAGACCCATTATCAATGAGTACTCGAGCCACATGGGAAGCCTTGCACTTGACAGATATGTATAATGCCTTAGTATGTCCCCTCCCCTCAAGAGGGAATTCTTCATCAGAAAAGGCTATTAAATCTTTGAGAAGAATCGACCCTACAAATTCCTCCAACCTGTTTACCTTGATCGTCTCCGGTACATGAACTTCACTCAAGACCTTCATTAGAGACTTTTGATGCGTAGGAGACGTTTGCAAGAGTTCAAGTAAAGAGATTTGAGCAGGCAATTTTCGCAACTGGTCGACCACGTTATACTCACTTGCTTTGATTATAGCTAGAAATTATTTAGCCTCCTCATCAGTAACTGGCTTTGCAGGTTGGGTATTAGCTTGAGCATAGGTTCGACCAGACCTTGTAATCAGGTCAACATCTACCTCGTATGACCAGGGGACGGCTTTGTTATTTTTGTACTCATACAGCTGTGGCATCTCAATTATTATCTCTTCATCAGTTGAAGGCACCTCCACTATCAGTTCTTCATGGTCGGAGGCGTCCTCAAGTGGGGGCATGTCCTCGATCAATGGATCTGGTTCACTCCTTTTAGCACTTAGCTCAGCAAATTCTTTCTCCCAATCAATGATGACTTGAGAGATAGTTGACATTGTTCCAGTTTGATCAGCATACCCGATCATGCCAGCCTTAACCATTTCTTGAACCCTTTCCCTCATGGTAAGCAAGGGAGGATTCTCTTCTGTCGGATAGTAACCAACTCTAACTAATCCGCTATAGATATCTTTGACAGACACCTTCAAGTTCATCTTTTTGCCATCATTGAACTCAAAGATTGCATTCACGTTTCCCTCATGTTCCGGCAACGGATTCTTTTTGACATTTGGTTGGGTGGTCCGGAAAGAAAATGCCTTAGTATCCAATAAATTTTGGATCTTGTGCTTCAAAGTCATGCATTCATCAGTCGAATGGCCCACCTCTCCCATATGATACTCACATTTTTTGGAGGGATCATAATTGGAGAATTTTTCCGCATTGGGTCGCTTTGGTTCATGGGAGATCAGTCCCTTCTTTTGGAGTATCGATAGGACCTGAGATAAAGGACCAGGAAGAGGAGAGAACTGCCTTTTGGTGAATTGCCGCGGTGCATGCACTCGACCTCCATCTTGCTGATTCCCGGGAACACGAACAATCGAAGGCTTACTAGGGGCTGGTTGAGCATATGCAACATTAACTTCGTGGGCCGGTTCTTTGTCTTTCTTTGCAATAAATCTTTTGCCTGCAGGGGGTTGGTTCATTAAACCATCCATCTCTCAGCCCTATCTCGATTTGTTCACCCACTGGGATGAGTTGATTGAAGTTCTCAACATACGTGCTGGCCATTCGATTACGAAACTCGAATGGGAGGGTTTTGACAAACAACTTCATCAATTCTTTGTCCGTGGGTTCAGGAGTGATTTGGGCGGCCAGATTTCGCCACCTTATGGCATATTCTTTAAACAACTCACTCCTCTTTTTCTCCATTCGTTCGAGATCCTCTCGTGAAGGTGCAATGTCCATATTGAACTTGTACTGCTTGAGAAATGCATCAGCCACCTCATTCGAAGTGTCGAGGAGGTTTATGTTTTTCATAATATACCGCTTCGGTGCGGGCCCGACCAAACTCATTTGGAATGATTGGATCATAAGGGGCTCATTTTTGACATGCTGAGCCATCCTTACATGGTACATTTGCAGGTGAGCTTTCGGGCAAGAAGTACCATCATACTTCTCGAACTCCGGCATTTTAAACTTGTTTGGCATCTTAACCTTCTCATAAACGGACAAGTCAATTGGAAGTGAGTTCTGCGATCCTTGCAATTGTTTCACTTTCTCTTCAAGTTTCGCAAGGCGTTCACCTTGCTCCGTCTTAAGAGTGCTGTCAGACTTGGCTTTCTCGACGGTGATTGGAAGTATGTCATCCTCCAATTCAGGCATGTCATCATCAACCATCTGGACCTTCCTTACCTGTTTTGGGATTATTAACTCAGGTAGAGCATGTACAGAAACGAGATTCACCCGGAGGGATTCGATTTGGGCAGTCATAAGTTGCATAGATGTAAGCAACTGTTTGAGCTGATCTTCCACACTGGTAATACGATCACGCATCTCGGTTTGGTCAGCCATTTTAGCTCTTGATCGTGTAATAATAGGCGAACGTGGCGGATCCGTTATCACCTAAAAGAAAAAGGGTAATGTAAGAATCAACGACAAAATAGGAAAATGGCCAATGACAATGGTCTAAACGCCTGATTTTATTAAAAAAATTACTTGAAATATAAAGTCAAACTTCCTAACAATGAACTAAGAATTGAAATTCAACTCCCTAAACATTGAAATAAAAATTGAAAGCATTGAATTGAAAATTGAAATCAAGATCCCTAAACATCAAAAATTCAAAACATTTCATTTTATATGCTTTCGGGATCCCAACGTCTTGCGAAGCTTCTTATTTTCAGCTTCAAGCATTTCCACTTTCCGCTTAAGATGCTCAATTTGTGCTCGCTGAGTAGGCTTCTCGGTCACATCAGGGACCATCGGACGTAATGCAGCAGGAATCCAGTGTTGTTGGATGTAGAATGCCGACGCATGGTGGATCTCCTCCTTGCCTTTCAGTCTCTTAGGCACCAAAATCTTTTCTAGATGGCATTTGTTCCATGCAGCAATGATCATCTGGATCTCGTTGAAGTAGTCATAGTCTGTACGAACAAAACGAACTTGGAACAATTCCGTCTTGAGGGGCGGAGGAACTTCTTGAAGAGCTCTGTACTGACGGGCCACCCTATATGGGTAGTAGGAGGTAGCACCAGAAAGGCCTAGCAACGGGATCGGCTCATCATACTTGTGAGAGAAACGAGCCTCCTCAACATGAAGCCATTTAGTATACCATAGGAATGCCTTGGGCCTAGGATTTCTCAAAAAATTAATCCAACGGGCATATTGTTTATTTGGGGAAAAATGTTCCAAGACCGCAAATTTTTGTATAGGGTGCCTTAAATCATCAATTTTAAATTGTTTCATAAGGTGCCCAAAACCTTTTATGTGTGAGAAAAACCATATTTGCAAAAGTTCAGGGAGGGCACGCATGGTCTTTTCTTCATTTTGCTTGAAACGGTTCAATGACAAGAATGTTTCAGCTAAAACCATATTAACATAATTTAACCCGTTGCAAACACGATTAACCACCCCGGAAATTGAAGGATTAATAGCATTTCTCCGATAAGGAAAAACGATTAGTCCGAAAATGCTAATATGAAGATCCTAGCTTTTGAAATCATTGATTGACTTGCAAAACACTCTTCCAAAAATGAAAATGGGCATGCAAAACAATTGGCTTTGACAATCTTCCTTACTCTTTCAGTTTCGATTTCTAAAAATTGTGATAATTCAAAAATAGAATCTATACCGATAGGCGGTCTAACAAGTTCCTTTTCTAGGGGCATTCCAATGGCAACACTATATTCTTCAAGCGTTGGAGTCAGCTCGAACTCACCAAATATGAAGGTGGAAGTTTGTGGACACCAGAAGTGAGGGAGTGCTTGTATTACACCAGAGTGGATGTTGATCTCTAACAGTGGAAGAAGTCGGGGGATCCTGGCTTTCACATATCTCTGGCCATCTTGATCTAACTGGTCCAACCACATCTTGAGCTCTTTTTTGGGAGTGGAAATGAATTGTACGTCGGTTTTCCCCATTGCATATAAAACAAAACTGACGACGAAACCTAGTGTCATGGGCCGACAAAAATTATAATAAAGTAAGTAAATTGCAAAAATTTAGACAACTTACTTTCACCGGAAATAGATGACAATCACATAGACACATCACATGAGACGTGAGGCTCGATTTCTATCTAAATGGCTTAACAAAGTGGAGCTAAGAGGGTGATCTGACCGTTGCGGTCTCACATTAACGTCGGTCCCCTTAACTCCGGCTCGCCGAATGGAATGTCCAATAGTCACACAGTCTCGCGGATATGGACAAAACACATTTCGACACCATGAAAAACTTTCGGGGAAGAAAAGGTCAACCTCTACATAGCAGTCTTGCTTTGGAGAAAGGATACTTCTCAACACCATCCTAGAAATCCTATTGCAGCCCAGGTCAGACCGCAGGTTGTGGGTGCAAATAGTGTGGTGCTAAAGCAATAAAGCATGCACAACAATTTAAATGCAAACAACACTTCTAATTTGGAAAAATAAATCATTCATCCCACACTCCAACCTGCAAGACAAAGGTTAGCAAAGACTACTCCCCTTATACCTCCCATCTGCAAGAACATTTAACACCTTAATAATGTTAGGGACGTACCTGGGATCCTCGCTGCCAAACAAAAATATTTTAAAGTAAAAAAAGAAAGATTAGCCTAAGTCCACTAAGTGTTTTAACACAAGTCCCCAGCGGAGTCGCCAAGCTGTCGCGACCTAATTTTTCAAGTTTACCACCTAAAACTAGGTTAATGGACTACTAAGCTTAATGGCTTAGCTCGGGCTCTCCCAAGCCCATACCAAATCGCGACTTAAGTCTAATTTTTTAAATATGCAAAACATTATCTAGGAATCGCCACTAATCAGTTTACGGTAGGTCGATTAGACACCTAAGTAAAATAAAGGGAGATTTATTTTACTTCTACGAACCAGAGACTAAGGATACGGGGACTTGGTTACACTAGAATTTTCTAATGCCCTTTCGGTACCATTTCCTTTTTATTTTTTTTATTTTTAAAAAATGTTTTTGCAGGCAGCTTGGATTTATTTTAACCTGGACTTCTACTATGTCAAAAGGTGATCACACAAGTGCTCAACCATTATTGAATATTCAAATAAGAAAATAAATAAATTGCATCACACAAAGCAAGCATTTTTTTTTTTTTTTTTTTTTTTGGGTTTTCTTAAGAGTTAGAAAAATGCATTTTTTTTTTTTTGAGCTAAATGACCTAATTTTACTAATATGCGAATTCAAATTAAATGGGCCTAATATGCAATCTAGTTAACATGCACCTCATGACCTAATTTACTAATGAACATATTATAATTAAATAATCCTATTATGCAAACTAGTTAATATGCACCTAGTATTTTTGTAGTTTTTATTGAAATTCAAGATTAATAAAACCCTAATTAAGTTATCTAAAAAATAATTTTCTAATTCATTTTTGGGATTAATTTTGACTTAAACCCTATTATGTCTTAGAAAACTATTTTTTTTTAATGAGAATATAAAAACATGCCAATTTTATGTAAGACTCTATAAAAGAAAGGTTGTTTAAGAATGACCCTAACCTATCTTAAAAAGATATCTAAAAATGCAATTCTAAAAATATAATCCAAAAAAAGTACTAAACCTACATGTCCTATATGCTCATGCAAGATTTTGATTTTGATTTTTTTAGTTTTTTTTTTAAGACAAGTAATTATTAAATAAATATTAAATCTAAACTCTCAACAAACTCAACCAATGAAGGATTAAAATAGTCGAAAAAATAACCTGTTGTCTCACAGGTCAAATTAACGGTTATTCTAACCTTAATTATCACGACAAAGAGATCAAAATAATTACAAATCTGATCCGAAGTCTTACGGACCAAATTAAGTAATTATCGTGATTTAACAATTGAAATTCTACCAAAAAGCCCAAAAAGTAATATAATTAAAAAATGATCCGATGTCTCTCGGATCAAATTAATAATTATATTAATTTCAGACAAAAAATCCCCATGGGTAATGCATACTAAATTCACAAAATATTAACATCCAACATTACAAATTAAGTACCTAAGCAAAAAAGCTATCAAATGAACTAAAAAAAACAAGTGAAAAGAATAAAATAAACTAACCTATACAAAAAGGGGTAAAAGTAAAAAGTAAAAAGTAAAAAAAAAAGAAAATGGAAAGCTACCTAAGGTGAGTAACGGAGACAGGGGGGTTGACGCCGGGGAGGTGCTCAGGCGAAGGGCTGCCGAGATCGGAACTCCGACAAGGGCGGACCGGCGGAGAAGTGGCGTCGGCGCGGGCGGAGGCGTGGTGGTGAGCGAGATCGATGGGGGCGAGCTTCGCGGGTGAGGCGGAGTGGCGTCGAGCGGCGATGATGCAAGTTGCTGGCCTCAATTTGCTGCGGTCGTCGCTGGTGGTGTCAAGCTCGTGTGCAGGGCGGAGGTGCAGGCACGGCGTTGCTCGAGGGGGCGCGGCGGTGATGGGTGGACAGCGGTGTTGCAACCTGCGACAGTGGTGGCCGACGGACTGAAGTGGGGAGCAGCGACGGCCGGCGCAAGGCTGGCGAGATGCTGGTAGAGCGGTGGTGGCGGAGGTGCGGGCGCGAAATCGGCGCGGATGGAGACGCGTGCGCAGGTGCGGAGGAGGAGGACGGCGGGTGGGCAGCTACAGCACCAAGCGACCAGCAACCGTGACGAATTCCCGAAGAAGATGAACAATAGGGGTCTTTTTTTTATTTTATTTTATTCTTTTGCTGTTCGGTCACTTCCTTTCTCTGTCTCTCTCACGTCTCATTTTCTGCAGTCTCTCTTTATGCTTTTTTTTCTCCTTTTTTTTTTTAATCCCCTCCCCCTGACTTCATATTTCCTTCTTTCTCTCTGACGATGGTCTCTCCTTTTCTTAATTTCCTCCTTTCTCTCAACCGTGTCTCTCTACGGGCTCCCCTTTTTTCTTTAATTGTTTTTTTTTGACAAACCTCTCAAATGAAATTTTTTTCGTTCTCTCTCCCTCTAATGAATTTTTTCGTCCCCCCCTTTCTCTCGCTCCCCTCCTTGCGTGTTTATAGGGTTCTTGAAGTCCAACCCACTTTAGTGTGAATAGGAGGCGGCCATAATTTCCTCCCCGTTCACGTCCGGTTCTTTTCCAAATAAGGAGGCCACCGCCCGACACTCATTAATTTAGCCACAACTATTGACTTTTCTTTGCTTGTTACTTGCTTCTTTCTTGAACACACTTGTCCTTGCTTCACCAAAATTCACAACCCACACTTGAGAGAGTATATTATAATATATTATGGGCTTCCCTTTGCTTCTTCGAGGCTCCTCACGTCCGCCGAATTCTTGTGCATGCATGTGCATGCATTAATGAGGGAGGAAAAATGGACGTTGGATTCTTCTTTCTTCTTCATGCTTGGGGCTTCTTGTGCGGCTACTTGTCCCTCCCTTCTATAGGATTGCCACAACTTTTGACTTTTCTTGCTTGTTATTTGCTTCCTCCTTCAGCAAATTTCTCGCTGCTCTTCCTGACAACCCACACTTGAGAGAGAGAGCATATTATATAATATATCATGGGCTCATTTTGCTTCTCTGAGGGTTCCTCTAGAATCCGCACGTCCGCCGAATTTGTGCGTGCATGCGCATGCATTAATGAGGGAGAGACAATGGACGTGCAAGAACTTCCTTCTTCTTCTTCTTCTTCTTTTTTTTTTTGACTTTCGGTCTTTTGCGCGTTCAGACAAGCGAAGAGAGAGACCATCCTTTTTTGAACATTATCGACCACGAACCGCTGCGTCTTGTTGCCCTTTTAGTACCAATGCGAAAAAATGCGACTTCATGAAATGCAATTTTACTTTTTCTTTTCTTTTATTATTATTATTATTATTTTTATGCAACATTACTAAATGATTAGGCAAAAGTTAGGTGTCAACACTAACTAATTAAATTAACTAACCACCTAATTGGCCTAACTAATTAATCTAATTAACTAAATAAGCTAACTAATTACACTAATCTCACTTAGCCTAATCTAACCCTCCCTAATCCTAATCTTGTTAGCTTAATTAAGCCTCTACTAAGAGTAATTAGCCCCTAATTAGAGTTTAGGAGGCTAACTCATCTGATTAGCGAGTAAATCGGTTCACGGCGATGGCGGCGCGACGACGACCACAACTCGAGTCTACGGCGACACCAAATGGAGGTCGGGAGGACGCTAAAAACGACCCACAAAGCTCACAGCTCAAGCTGTGAATTCGGTTCTGTGAGGCTGAACCGAGAGGCAAGTCGGGGGCTAAAGCGGGCTGGGCTGAGGCTGGCTGGTCCGATGGAGCGAGCTGGAGATGGTGGGACGACTCGAGCAGCACCGGTGGCTTGCAGGCGGACTGCGATGAGTGGCCAAGGGCGCGAATGGGGATGGGCTCGCGCGCGGGCGGCTAGTCGCTGGACTGGGTTGGACGCAAGCAAGCGAGCGGTGACCAGGGCAACGGGCAGGCTCGAACTGACGGCGGAGGGTTGGCGATGGCTGGAGACTTTGGTGAGGGGCTAAGCTAGCTTGCTTGCTTTGGAAATAGAGATTTCAACTAGTGAAAATGAAGAAGAAGCTGATGAAGAAGAAGATGGAGTTGCTGCTAGGAAGGAGGGGGATAAGAAACCTTAGAAGTCAAGGAAAATATCCAAATTTCATCATTCTTGGTCCCCAAAGTCCTCAACCCTATCCAGCAGCAATTTTTCCCTCCCAAACTTCTCAAACAAGCCAAGAATGAAGGCCAAATGTTGCAGCCCCCACAGCCCTACGAATTTCACCCATCACCCTTCAATTTCTTCACAAATCTTCACCAATTCAATCCAATTTGGTGGCCAAAGTGCCATGGTAGCAGCCCACACAAATTTCTTACATTCCCTTCACCAATTAGCTCACTTTTGAGGCCAAAAATCCACTCAATTTTGCTCCTCCGAATTTCTCAAATTTAAATTGTCCAATTTTAAATTTCCGCTAAAAATCCTGGCTCGCCAAAAATTCTTCAAAGGACGAGATGATGTCCTAAAAATAAATCGTAATACGCTCGAACTTTTGATTTCTGAAACCGGGTTCAATTTCGTGATTAATTTCAATTGGACGTGATTTTAGCGTAACCTAACCTATCGAGTAGTTTTTAGGAATTTTTAACGCGTTTGACCCTTGGTCGATTATTTTCAATCCACATTTTGCATCTTCGAATCATAGGCGACTCTCGATTGTCGTGAAAATCTCAAGATTTCAATTAC